>JAKZAP010000071.1:0-210073 GCA_023053575.1 Branchinecta lynchi
AGCATGATTTCGTTGTTGTTGTTGTTTTCTTTTTCGTAAATGACGTATATGACAATTGATTCAACACGCCCCTCATAATAATATATAAGAGATAATAATATAGATAATAATATAAGAAGTACAGCATACTTCTAACCTTGTAATTTGGAATCGAAGGATATGCTACACACCCTGCTATTGGGGGTGGTGTGTCGAATATTTTTTTTTATGCAGATTTTTTTGGTAGGTATTGGGGTACCCCTAGCGGTTTCAGATTTCATACCAGCCAGGCGGGGGTGGGTGGGTCTTTTTTCCGAAAAAGGCCAAATTTTAGGCTAGGGGTCCTCAGATTTCATACCAGTCCCCCCCCCTGCTTGGTGATGCTAATGAATTAAAACTTGAGCAAATTAATAGAGCACTTGGTCTTAAACAACTGGTCAAAAAGCCCACCGCTAAAGGAGGCTCTAGGTTAGACGTTATTTCTTCTAACTAACTAAGTTTTAGGGGGAACTACACTCTGAAAAGTTTTAAGACACTTTCCTCTAAATTCAACACTTTTTTTCCAATTTGCAATCTCCATATGGCGCAAACACTTTATTTCCGTGGTAAATAAACCTTTTACGTTTCAACACTTCTGGCAAAGCAGTTCTTCCTCATTCAACATTTTCCCTCGGCCCCCAACCTTTTTTTAATCTTCCGACAGTTTTAGGGAGTGTATAACACTTTATTTCCGTCCGTTTCTGCGATTCAACAGATTTGGCATAACAGTCTTTGCTCATTAGACAGTTTCTATTAACGTTTCTGCGATTCAACAGATTTGGCATAATAGTCTTTGCTCATTAGACAGTTTCTATTAACGTTTTCCCAGGTTCCCCAGCGTTTTCGGCTGTAAGGCAGTTTTAGAACAAGTGTAGGAAAAGTGTATAACACTTTATTTCCGTGGTAAATAAACACATCTTGGTCTCAAAAATTCCTGATTAGTCGTTTTCAACCACACCGACACTTTCTGTCAAAATTTTTTACCCGTGTGATTCCGGAACTGACGCATGCTGCAGCGGCGTTACAGCTGCAAAAGTGGAAGTATAATACCGACAATAGCAGTTATATATATTATACCCAGAGCAACGGTTCCTTGTCAGCCGCAACCATAGCCTATATCATGAACGGAAGTCCTGAACACACGTGTAAGAACTAATTTTGATTTATTGCTTCAGATCGAACAACTGACAGAGAAATAAATTAATACAAACGTTATGGTCACCAAAAAAACATTGCACTTGGAATAGATGTGTATATAAGATAGACCTACAGATCAACTTTTAAAGATAAGTGGCAGTAAATCCCCAAAAGACATATCATCGCTTCAAGGGTAAGTTAAGAAAAAAAATAAAGCGTTTATCAAGTCTAACAAAGAGCTGGAAGCTCATATGGCACTTGCAAGTTAGGGTCAGAGGATGAAAGTAGAAATTCGTCAATTCGTGGGTTTGTTCTCATCTTTTGTAAGCAAAACCCTTGAGATAAGAATGATCATGGGTCCTTGGAAACCACGAGAATTTATCGTTTGGTAATGCATTTGACTGTGATGACGCGCATTTTAAGGGCGCTAGAAATTCATCTGTAATCAAAAATCTCGAAGCAAAAATGATGACGAGCTCATGGGGAACACAAAAATGTATATTTTACTCAAAAGTATTGTTTGTACTTTAATGAATTCAGTTGTAAGTAAAACACTTGAGGCAAAAATGATCATGGGGGCTCATAGGGATCACGAAAATGTATATTTTGCTTAGAAGTATTTTTTGTACTTTGCGGTTAGGATTAGTACTTTAAGGGATGGTAAGATCTGGGAACTGAATATTTCTAAGCCAATCTTGTCAAGTGTCTAATTTCAGAGCCAAGTTTCATCGTCCTAGCACATCTGGAAGTACCTAAATTCCCGATCACCGGAATTGCGGACCCCCCTCTAACTCCCCCACAGTGCCCGAACCCGGTCCGGTTCTGTCACTGATGTATCTAAGGCTTGTGCTTGTTCTTCCCACCAAGTTTCACCCCAATCACTCCACTCTAAGCGTGTCACAATATTTCCTATTCCCCCCTCCGACCCCCCACACACATTTATCGGATCCGATCAGGGCTTGAAATGGTACATCCGAGACACGAAGTCTTTCCAAATATCAAGTTTCATTAACATCGATCACCCGTTCCAAAGCTATACGTACCTCAACACAAAGTTTCTGTTTAAAATCTTCTCTCGCGCATTTTAAGGGCGCTAGAAATTCATCTGTAATAAAAAATGTCGAAGCAAAAATGATGACGAGCTCATGGGGAACACAAAAATGTATATTTTACTCAAAAGTATTGTTTGTACTTTAAGGAATTTAGTTGTAAGTAAAACACTTGAGGCAAAAATGATCATGGGGGCTCATAGGGATCACGAAAATATATATTTTGCTTAGAAGTATTTTTTGTACTTTGCGGTTAGGATTAGTACTTTAAGGGATGGTAAGATCTGGGAACTGTTATGTCTCTGTATTGAACACGACACTTTTTGTGCAATTTTTAAATTTATGAAAGGATCTCAGGAAGAGCCATAGTATTCGGCTGCCTTAACCATAGGAAATCCTGGGTTTTAATTGGCCAGTAAAGTTGTCCCAATCAGATAGTGCTCCCTTGTTCAGGGAGAGCACCTGGTGATTGAGCCACCTGCCTTCTAGCCTAACAAAGATCCGTAATGATAAGAGGAATTAGTCCTCTAAAACCCAAGCCTGGGGAATCTCCAGGCACATTAACCAAGCAGATGTTTTCAAGCAGCTAAGCCAGTACAAAATTCAGGTTTTCTACCAAAGCCAGCCAACTCGGCCACCCCTGGCAAGCGCATGCGAACTGAGTCTACTGGAAGCGGTGAAGAACAAGAAGAAGCCGAACAAACCTTCACAATAGTTAAAATAGAAGCAAAGGATGGGTCCAAGTTTGAACCAAATGACATCCATAAAATTAAAGCGGCAGTCTACAAAGCAAGCAAAACCAACTTTGAAATCCACCTATCGATTTCAGGTGTATTGGAAGTGTTTTTTATGATGCTGATGCAGCAAACGAATTTGTCCACAGGCATCCACATTCCATTCTGAGCAAAGAAATAGTTGCAACAAAAGTTTTCCGAGAAAAGTTCATCAAAATTGTCATGTATGGAATCAGCAACGACATCAGCGAAGCAGAGCTGAAAGAAGAACTGGTTGATGGAGACAACAAGACACTAACTGTAGAAACTGTAGTGAGGCTCAAAAAGAGAAATGAGGAGGGCCAAAGATCAATCTCGTCGGTCCTGATCACAACAAAAGCCATACCTGCTAAGTGTTAGCGAGATATAAAGAACTTAGATTTCTCAGCCTATGTTGCGTCATCTAATTGTTTATTTACCGCAGCAATGAGCCTGGTGGCCCAGAAAAGAACAAGTGGTGAAAGTGAAGGCCTAACCCATCCGTGGAAACGTGTTTTCGTAAAAAGCGTCATTGAGTGTTTAATATAAATATGTTTCACTTGTTGTAAGTATTCAGTGTGTCACCTGCAGAGAATAAAGACACTATCTTGTGATCACCATCCAGTGAGAACCAAACGAGCAGGAGGGCACCTTAACATAAGATTTACCTTTATGGGGGGAGCGTTCAGTTCAAAAAGTACAAACCCAAGCCCCTACACTGCACCAGGTGCTATTCCCATAGACACTCTGCCAATAAGTGTACAGTCACTGAGCCAATATGTCTTTACTGGAACAGTAAAGGACACAACATCAACCAGTGTCCTGAAGAAGCTCCCTACTGCAAAAACTGTAAACAGTGGGGCCACTCTGCTGCTGAAAAGAACAGATGTCCAGCCCACCAACAAAGAGCAAGAATCTTAAAGATAGCCACAAAGGAAAACCTACCATTTGGTATGGTGAAATCGAAGATGGATGAATTGAGGGAAAAATCTCCTACTCCAGCTAGGAACAACACAGATACTTTGACTGAAACTCCCACACTTAGCATAAGGAACCCCCAAACCACCACACGAAGCATCCAAATATCCAGTGAGACCAACTTATGCTAAGATGGTCCAACGAAATCAGAGGACACCACGACCCCAAAATGATAACCCCACTCCCACCCTGATGCATCAGCCACTGAGAAATAGGACTAGCACACCCGATCAAAAACCAAACGAAACATGGAAGAACATCGCTATATACCTAGCGGTATCACATCTGATCGCAAATAGCCAGATAAACGAACCCACAAAAGCACTTGTCAATAGAAAAGCCATACAGCAGCTACTTGGCGGAGATATCTGGAAGGAAGCCCACACAGTCTTCACAAGCATCATACTGGAAGTACCCCCACCAATAGCCCAGGATGAACAGCAGAAAAGCAAAAACTCAACCAGCAACTCCCTTAGCTCCCAGAGCAAGAATTCACAAAGCGAGGCAAGCTTCAGATCAACAATGGAGACACCTTACATGAACTGAGCAGCAAAAGCAACAACGTCAATACCTTAAAAATACTACAATGGAACATAGTATCGATGCACAAATCTAAACTGGATGAACTAAGGGTAGCAATAAATAAGTACCAACCCGAAGTTGTGTGTCTACAAGAGAAAAGCCTGAAAGAAACAACAATAATGAAAGTTCCTGGCTTCAGATCCTCAGGCAGAAAAGGCGGAGGCGTTGCTACTCTAGTCAAGAGCAGTGTAGACCACACGCCTATCCCTTCCAAAATCCACAAGAATGACATAGACATTCTCGGGGTTGAAATCGCAATGGACTCAGGAAGAAACGTCAAAGTATTAAACATCTACAACCCAAGCAGGGACAACGAAATTCATGAAGAGGTCAGTCAGGTAACGCATGGACATAGGTCACTGGTTGTAGGAGACCTAAACGCCCATAGCCCACTCTGGGAGACAGGTAGAAGAAGCAACAAATCCGGGAAGTCTGTTGAGAAAATCACTAATGAATCCAATGACCTTTGCGTCCTTACCCCATGTGACCTACCCACGCACTTAGATCTCAGAACCGGAAAAACATCAACAATAGATCTACAGCTAGGACCAGCAGACATGCTCGATAGCACTACCATCCAGCTCATCGAAGAACTACAAATTGACCACACAGGAATCCTCACCGTAATAGGTGACACGACTACCTGTAAAATCCCCCCTACCTACAGATTCAACACCAGGAAAGCTAACTCTCCAGGAAAACTAACTTCTTTCGACGCCAACTGGAAAATGCAGACTACGGTATCATAACCGAGGAGGAGGATCCACAGATGAAAGCAGAGTTAATCACAAGAATCCTACTAGACGCCGCAGATGTTGCTATCCGCAAATCTTCCGACCAACCTTCTCATCCAAATCCCAACAAGACCCCAAGGACTTGGTGGAATGCAGCATGTGCCACTGATGTGAAGGTCAAGAAATAAGCAAGGAAAGCCTTCCAGAAAAATCCCAGTCCAAGAACTAACTTAGAACTGCTTCGAGCTGAGGCAAAAGTAAGAAAAGAGTGCTCATCAGCGAAAAAAAAGTCATGGCTAAAGTTTTCCCGATAAACTAGACTTCAACACTCCCTCATCAAAAATCAACAGAGCCATCAGCAATATCAATGGTAAGCAGTCTGCAGTCGACGACATGCGAGTCGACTTGAAAGTCGGAGGGCATGCCATCAGTGACGAGAAGCAAAAGGTAGAAATACTAGCTGACCAGTACCAAACACTGCCACGGGAAATAGTTCTCAGACACCCCCCCCCACTTGCACCCTCCCAAGAAAGTCAGCGTACAAGTCCTCGCTGACAATGGAATTCACAATGACCGAAATGCTGGAAGCTATCGAAAAATCAAAGGAAGATACATCCCCAGGATACGATGAAATAAACGCAAAATGGATCAAAGAATCGACAGAACAGTTTCAAGAAAAACTTTTAGAAACCTACAATTCAGCTTGGAAAGCAAAGATATTCCCCAGGATATGGAAAACAGCAATAACCAAACCAGTTCTGAAACCGGGCCAACCAAAAGAAGATCTGCGATCATACAGGCCCATATCGCTGCTACCAACCTTGGGCAAAAAAATGGAAAGAATGATATACAAACGAATTGAATGGTTCGTCGAAAATAACAAGATAATACCTGAATTTCAGACTGGATTTCGAAAAAGACACAGCACAATGGACACGCTCATTCGTTTGGAAGATGCCATTAGAACAGCGAGGTCAGACAGGAGATCACTTCTTGCTGTCCTCATCGACTACGAAGGGGCCTTCGACCATGTAATCTGGAGAAAACTACAAGAGACCATGATCAACCAAGATTTTCCTCTAGAAGTAACGGAGTTCATAGGAAACTACTTGGAAGAAAGATATTATGAAGTCCAAGCTAATGGAGTCAGCTCAAATAAGCGAGGAATCCTGATTGGTCTCCCTCAAGGTGCTAATCTTGGCCCACTGCCATTTTCTGATTTACACTTGCGAGTTAACTACTCCAAGAGATGAAACTAGCAAAGGTATGTTCGCAGACGATTTAGGACTGTGGGAAGACGGAAAAGATGTCGATCAACTACGGCAAATAATGCAATCCAAATTACGCCACCTGCTTCAGTATTCTGAGTACTTGCGACTGACACGACGAGTTCAAAATCAAAAGCGATACTCTTCCACAAGCAAAGATCCTCACCCACTCTGAAACCATTTACAATGGGAGGGAAAGAAGTCCCCTATCTTCAGGAGGCAATGATCTTAGGAGTGATTGTGGACAGCAAGCTGAGATGGAATAAGCAGATAGAAGCCACCCGGACATCATGCATGAAAAGGCTGTCCCTGATGAAGAGGCTTGCCGGGACTGATTGGGGCTCATCGCCAAAGACGCTGATTGACTTCTATAAGACTTACATCAGGTCAAAAATTGAATATGGAGAAATGCTAACAACCCGAAGTTCAAAACAGCTCATGTTGTCCCTTGAAACAGTGCAGAACACAGCTATCAGGATTGCCATCGGCTTGCACAAGCACACCCCCACAACGAAGCTTCGTCAGCTAGCTAATCTCCCCACAATTAAAGAAAGAGGGATGAGAAGTATAACAAAGTACTTCACAAAAATTCAAAGCTATGGACGGAGCCACGTCGTGCAAAAAGAGGTAATGAAAGACAACAAAAACACCAAGAAGAAGGGCACCTGCTGGGAGACCTACAAGGAGCACATAAGTGACTGGAAGAACGAAGCCGCAATAGCCCGTCCGTTCCCGGAGGACCCACCCTGGGAAATGACAGCCCCAGAAAGCACGAATATTGAGACGCAGAGATTCAGCAGCTATTCTCACTGGAGATGCATCAGAAATACCCTGACTACCTACAAGTCTTTACAGACGGATCAGTAAAGGACAACAAGGCAGGATCGGCATCGACTATACCACAATATAACCTGCACATCCTCACTAAAATTGCCGACGGTTCGTCCACCTTGACATCTCGTTCCATTGACCATCTCGAAGAAACCGCCATCTAATCGGAAGGTCGTCCTTCTCACCGACTCTAGATCCTCTCTTGACCTCATGAAGAAAATCCATTGTCAAGCTGAGTACACGGACCTCTGGAATATAAGTAATATATACTCAGACAACTGCAAAATCAGTCCGTGAAGTGTGTCTTCCTACACATCCCAAGCCACCAGGGGATCAAACAGAACGAAGTTGTTGATGCACTGGTAAACAAAGCAAGGGAGTCGCTAACCCAAACAGCCCTGAAGATTAATACATTCAGAGACATTCTGAGGAAAAGAACTCCCAGATCGAGCAGCAGACCCAACAACACACCCTTCCCAGACGGGAGCAGTGTCTCTGTTATAGACTGAAGAGTTGTGCCTTGATGCTGAACAAGACATTATTCGAGTGGAAACTCTCACCCAGCCGTCTATGCAGAATGTGCAAACGAATTGATGAAACCCCCCAGCACCTACTGTTGGAATGCAGCCAAAACCCTCTCCGGGACCAACTGCGCCAACTCTGCACCAAAGAAAAGCTTCCTTTCGACTTTGAAGCAATCACGCAGATGGAGCTCAGCAAAAAAACTGATCGAGTCTATCGAGTGATGATGAAAGCACTTGCGACTGCAACTGATCAACCAGCTCAATCACTTGAGTATTTACTCATGGGCCCTGATCCCAGTCGGGTTGACATCACCTACCATCAACCACACGAAGAGGACAATTCCACCTGAGCTCTGATCTCAGTCGAGGTGCCATTGCCTGCCAACCATCCTCACGAAGAGGATAATTCCTCCTGGGCTCTGATCCCAGTCAAGGTTCCATCGTCAGCCTCACCATCAGTAAGAAGAGGGTAATTCCTCCTGGGCTTTGATCCCAGTCGAGGTGCCATTATCCACTCTGCAAGCTCAACCAAGAAGAGGATAATTCCTCCCAGTTGAGGTGCCATAGACCAACCTGTCAACATCTTAGAAGAAGATCAACCGGAAGGCGAAAAGGGTCGCGCTCCCCAGCTGTCCCGATGCAGTTAATGATTAGAAGAAGAAGAAGAAGTGTGATACACGACTCGCTATTTCGTGACACCTATTGCCCACGTTCAGTAAATCAAGACATAGTAAATCATGAGTAATTGACGGCAGTGAAATATTTTCCTTTGCCATTTAATTGGTATTGGCTAAACGACAAAAGAATATTTTGGTCGAGCCCCTGCGCAGATTTTTGCTCGGTTATACTAGTGTTGGTAACTCTGTTGCTACAACCGAGGTAAGTGAGGAATTATGTGAGTAATGTATTTATTAAGCCGTATTTTTCACTCAGAACAAAACGTCTTAAGCAGAAAGAGAGAAAAAAAGGGAGAATCGTAAGGTAGTTCTAGTACATCTGTAATTCTCATTTCCCTTTGATCCCCTGTTGTTCGCCCAATCGACTCTGTAAACTGGATTGGCCGAAATATATCCATACTCTTTGTTTTTCAGTGGTGGGCCTTGCGAGCCATAGGAATCTTGCCGACCCAACTAGAGCCGGAGAATCCATTTTCGCGATGGCTTCTGATGAAGTCCAGAGAATCCGGGGAACGTTCAGGCTGGTTCTCGTCTTTGCCTTAATCTTTCGGTGAATCGATTCATTGTCTAGTTGAATATGACGTCTGCAGATTTGTGCGCGTCGTCTCTGGTTTTCGGGGAAGATTGCGTGCCACCGTATAAACACGTGCCCAAGACGTATTTCGATTCAATAAAATAAATTAGCTGTCACCCTTCTCAAACGGCCTTAAAAATAACTGAGGGCCTAACCTGGCTACAGAACCCTGTTTCCTGGAGTCCTGCAATGCTGGACTTCTACTCCCAAGTGTTGTCTGTCGAAACTGCGCATCTTTGTGTTGCCTGTTATAAAATTTTTGACGCCCTTAACATTACATGGAAAATTTCACGGCGATGATTAGTAGCTTTGCCTAGATGTCTTAGGTGAGGTAGTGTAGCCTGACTTCAAAAAGCATTGCAGACTGAATACTCTATATGACTCAAGTCCGAAGCACGCCAGTGATACTCAGGAGGAACGAGAAAACGTCGCCCTAACACCTCAAACTCAACAGGTCCTGTGTCAACCAATGCCACGGCTCCGTCCCAATCCAGAATCGCCGTGTGCTTCGCGAAACAGCCGGAACCGTCAACACAACTGTCCCCAGCGAACCCGTGATTTCAGTTTTTAAGTTTGAGTCATTCGGGCGATGATTCTCGTTTTTCCCGAGGTTCACTGGCACTGTTTTAGGACAACCCGTTATACTTCTCGATCTTAAATCTTTTCTTTATCTACCTTTTGTGTCTGCGGGATGTTGAGATATTTTTATGTGTAGCGATACGGCTCCCAATAACGACAGTTTTGTGATATTTTCGGAGCTCCTTGCGAAAGATGATTGCCTTACAGTGCTTTATTAGAAGTTACTTCGAACCGTTGATCCGCTATTCACGAATAAATGATTTTCCTATAGTGGGATTTCCTTGTCGGATTTGTGGTACCTCTTTGCTCTTGTACCTGTATTGCATGCTTGAAGAAATTGATTTGCGAAAAATAAGTGTTCAGGTGAGCTACCTTCTACGTGCTGGTCATTGGCCACTGAAAAGCGGCTTTGTATTGCGGTTCATATTTTCCGCGTCATAATAGAGTTTTCGGTCTGAGGACGGCCCTAATTTTCTGAACCTATACTAGAGCAAATAGTGAAGAAACATAAAATCCCTTAACAGAATAATGCAGTGTATCCAGTTACATGATACTAAAATAAGTTAGCTTTTCAGTTAAACTTTAAAAGGACGGATCACAAAGTAACAAACTGCTTACAGCTAGCAATCTGGGACTGTACATTGCGTGATTTTTTTAGGTTTATTCTTGGTGCTCTACACCACTGCCGAGGTGACCAGATCTCATCCGTGCCTGTCTCTGAACTTCAGCTAATTGACAGATATTTGTTACATTTGCTTTGAGTCTCTCTCGAAGTAATGCTTATTTTCTTTTGTACCTTTTCATCTTCCTGTCGGCCGCATACACGCATACACGACAAATGCGAAAGCGAGTTAAGCACTGGACCACGAATAATCCGAAGGTAGTTTGATGCTTGATTTTTGTGGTGCTGGTTTGTACAGCACTTGCAGCCTTGGGCTTAAGGGCCATATAGCGATCGTAATGTCTGTCGATTATCGCTCTGTCCAGCTCGAGCTTGTCGAGGAAGATTGACAAGCTTGAAAACAACCCGACAATCTTCCCAAATATTCCTCGGGTCCGATCGTTGATGGATGGCTGGCGTGGGGTAACCCGGAATTTGTGACACGCATAAGGGGCGAAAGGATTATTCGATTCGAGTGCAACTCGATGAATAGTAGCCTACGAGCGCATTGGAAAGGTCTTTAGTGAGCCTGTTCCACATCCGGACACTATGGGAAGACTTGTTCTGTGTAGCAGTCTGAGAAAACACTGTGGCAAGTGTTTAGGTCTTGTCCCAAGTGGATAAGTTGGCCGAAATTCAGTGGAATCTAATGCCTAGTGGAACCAGAGAAGAGACTGAGACGAGCGAGAAATGATTCAAACTATAAATCTGTATGGTTTAAAACTGTAGACTAATTTGCTTTGGCTTCTTTCGAGCTATAACTCTGGCTCAGGTACAGGGTCGTCGGCTCTGATGCTATCCTGTTGCGACCCATGGGGTCTGCGAAACCAAAAGGGGCTGGATACGAAGACCCAACGTAGTTTCCTGCCCGTTTGAAGTTTCCTCCCGGCAGGAGGCTTTGAGCAGAAGTAAGAATAGATACAGTTACTATTAGCAAGAACAAATAAGCACCAGAACCTCCGTCTCCCTATCTCTGTAGTACGACTATGCGGAGTCCAATGGATTCCTATACCGTTCCCAATGCACATGACCGAAGGGTAGGAGCTACGCAAAACTAAAATTCGGTTCATCTACAAACGGCTATATCGCAGCAAAGACCCGGAGAAGAAATTTCCAAAGTGAAAGCCGATTGGTTGTCTGGCCGCGCTGCAGAGTGTGTCAGCTCGCCTTTTGCTCTCTTTCCTCTGATATGCAGAGCGACAGAGTGAAGTAGACGGGAATCAACTTAAACCTCAGGAAATAACGCTAGCTCAGCTCAGTTTTGTTGGGGTATCCATGGTCGCTGCATGGGAACATGGGCGGAGGTTCTATTGGCTTATTTGTTCTTGCTATTAGCTATAAAACTAAAACTATTAGCTAAAAAACCAAAACTTCGAAACCCTGCTCGGTTTCTTGAAGATTACATACCCACCTCGGCTGGCTTCAGCCGCGCAAGAAACATGGACAGCTTGGTAATGGGCATTTCTGAGCATCAAAACCATCGGCAAACATAAGTGGAGCCAACCCTGCCTAAAAAATGGCTGAACGTGACAAATGTAAATTCAGCATAGTGACGTTAGGTTGGACGAATATTACTTTATTATACGAGGTCGTCTGGCACTTGTTAGGAGTAAGTGGTACAAGAAATTCGACGAGATTGTCACAAAATCCCCCATTCAACCCCCATAGGATCGGACCTAAAAATAAGGTATATGATTTCACTCGAGCCTGAGAATTTCCGGCATCGCCTCGGATAATCTAGGGCAAATGTTTCACCATACTAGTTTGATTCCTAGGAGTGCCGTACAGTTGCCATGCCTCCAAACTTCCGTACCCGGGCCAAATCTGATTCAGCCATATATACAGATTGTCTAAGGCAGCTTCTCGTGCAGGCTATCAAGTTTCACTCAGGTCGGTGCTTTTTTCGGGAAACTCCGATACCCTCCAGCTAGCCCAGCCAATACCGAATGTGGTTCGGAGACATGTTTCGCATATCTAGCTCATTAGTTCTGATCACCCATAAAGTTGTACTCGAGTCGGACCAGCCGCTCGCAAACTAAGCAAGTCAGTAATTTCCGGATACCCCTCCCCTTAAAACCCCCTCCAAAATGGCCGGACCCAGGAACAGAAATTTTCTTAGGGCATTGTGTCAGATTTTTAAGCCTCTTCTGTCAAGGCTGCCTGCCTAGTTTCATCACCCTTAGCACATTTAGAGTTACCCTAGCCGGCGATCAGCAGAATTCCCGAAACCCACCTTCCGACTCCCCCTAAAAAGCCCCGATAAGATATGGTTCTGTCAAGAATTAATTTACGGCTTATGCTTGTTCTTCCCGCCAAATACCATCCGGATCCCTTGGCGCCAGGCGTTTCACGAATATCTCGGTGTCCCCTCTGCCCCCACAAGTATCGGATCCGGTCCGGGCTTGACTGGAACATCTGAGAAGACACGTCTTTCCAAGTTTCGTTCAAATCAGATCGCCCGTTCGACAGTTATAAATGCCACAAGATTCCGGATTCCTCATCCCTCCCCTTCCCCATGACGATCGGATCATACATTTGAGTCCCTGATATGACAGCCTAGTTGCATCGTCCTAGTACATCAGGATATACCGAACTCACGGATAATCAGAAATCCCTCCTCCCCCCGAAGTAACCGGATCCGGTCCAGATTTTATGTGGATCCTCTGAGATACGAGGTCTTTCCAAATACCAAGTTTCATTAAGATCCGATCACCCGTTCACGAGTAGCAATACTTCAAGATTACGGATTCCCCCTCCCTCCACTCCCACCATGATGATTGGATCATGCAAACAACTATTGTCAAGTCAGTTTATTCAAGTCCCTGATATGCCAGCCTAGTTGCATCGTCCTAATACATCAGGAAGTACCGAACTCACGGATAATCAGAAATTCGCCCCCCCCCAAACTCCCCCCTTAGTGCCCGAGCCCGGTCCGGTTATGTCAAAGATGTATCTAGGACGTATGCTTGCTTTTCCCACCAAGTTTCATACTGATCCTTCCACTGTAAGCGTTTCGCAAGATGGATCTGGTCTGGATTTTATGTGAATCGTCTGAGACACTAGGTCTTTCCAAATACCAAGTTTCATTCAGATCCGATCACCCTTTCACGAGTTATAGATACCTCAAGATTACGCATTCCCCTTCCCTCCACTCCCCCCACTATACTCGGATCGGGAAAGTGACTATTTAAAACTTAATGATTTGGGGTCCCTGATATGCCTGTCAAGTTTCATTGTCCTAGCTTATGTGGAAGTGCCCGAACTAGCAAAACCCAGACCGACCGACCGACGGACGGACAGAAGCTGCTGCCATAAAAAGACGTTAACCAGAAGCTTTGAAAGCGTTTGAAATCTCGACAGAGAATGGATCAAATGACTAGGGAAGTAGGCCTATAGTGAAGCAATGTAGGTTAGAAGTCAATTTAATCAAGTCAGTTGACAGTCTGACAGTCAGGCAGTCAGTCTGTCTTGACTGACTGTATGTCTGTCTTGACTGACTGTCTTTCTATCTTGACTGACTGTCTGTCTGTCTTGACTGTCTGTCTGTGACTGTCTGTCTGTATGTCTGTCTTGAATGTCTGTCTGTCTAGCTTGACTAACTGTCTGTCTGACTGTCTGTCTGTCTTGACTGACTATCTGTATGTCTTGACTGACTGTCTGTCTGTCTTCACTGACAGTCTGTCTGTCTTAACTGACTGTCTGTCTGTCTTCATTGATTGTCTGTCTGTTTTGACTGACTGTCCATCAGCCTGACTGACTGTCTGTCTGCCTTGACTGACTCTCTGTCTGTCTTGACTGACTGTCTATCTGTCATGACTGTCTCTGACTGTCTGTCTGTCTTGACTGACTGTCTGTCTGTCTTGACTGACTGACGGTTTTGACTGACTGACTGTCTGTCTTGACTGACTGACTGTCTGTCTGTCTTGACTGACTGACTGTCTGTCTGTCTGTCTGTCTGTCTGTCTGTCTGTCTGTCTGTCTGTCTTGACTGTCTTGACTGACTGTCTGTCTGTCTGTCTTGACTTACTGTCTGTCTGTCTTGAATGACTGTCTGTCTGTCTGTCTTGACTGACTGTTTGTCTGTCTGTCTTGACTGACTGACTGTCTGTCTGTCTGTCTTGACTGTCTGTCTGTCCGTATGTCTTGACTGACTGTCTGTCTGTCTGTCTTGACTGACTGTCTGTCTGTCTTGACTGACTGTCTGTCTGTCTGTCTGTCTTGACCGACTGTCTGTCTGTCTGTCTTGACTGACTGTCTGTCTGTCTGTCGTGACTGACTGTCTGTCTGTCTGTCTTGACTGACTGTCTGTCTGTTTGTCTTGACTGACTGTCTGTCTGTCTGTCTTGACTGACTGTCTGTCTGTCTGTCTTGACCGAGTGTCTGTCTGTCTGTCTTGACTGACTGTCTGTCTGTCTGTCGTGACTGACTGTCTGTCTGTCTGTCTGTCTTGACTGACTGTCTGTCTGTTTGTCTTGACTGACTGTCTGTCTGTCTGTCTTGACTGACTGTCTGTCTGTCTGTCTTGACTGATTGTCTGTGTGTCTGTCTTGACTGACTGCCGTCTGTCTGTCCGTCTTGACTGACTGTCTGTATGTCTGTCTTGACTGACTGTCTTTCTGTCTGTCTGTCTTGACGGACTGTCTGTCTGTCTTGACTGATTGTCTGTCTGTCTGACTGTCTTGACCGACTGTCTGTCAGTCTGTCTTGACAGACTGTCTGTCTGTCTGTTTTGACTGACTGTCTGTCTTGACTGACTGTCTGTCTGTCTGCCTTGACTGACTGTCTGTCTGTCTGTCTTGACTGACTGTCTGTCTTGACTGACTGTCTATCTGTCTTGACTGACTGTCTGTCTATCTTGACTGACTGTCTGTCTGTCTGTCTGTCTTGAATGTCTGTCTGTCTGTCTGTCTTGACTGACTGTCTGTCTGTATGTCTCGACTGACTGTCTGTCTGTTTGTCTTGACTGACTGTCTGTCTGTCTGTCTTGACTGACTGTCTGTCTTTCTTTCTTGACTGACTGTCTGTCTGTCATTCTTGACTGACTGTCTGTCTGTCTGTTTTGACTGTCTGTCTGTCTGTCTTGACCGACTGTCTCTCTGTCTGTCTTGACTGACAGTCTGTCTGTCTGACTGTCTTGACCGACTGTCTGTCTGTCTGTCTTGACTGACTGTCTTGACTGACTGTCTGTCTGTCTGTCTGTCTGTCTGTCTGTCTGTCTGTCTGTCTGTCTGTCTTGACTGAATGTCTGTCTGTCTGTCTTGACTTACTGTCTGTCTTTCTTGACTGACTGTCTGTCTGTCTGTCTTGACAGACTGTCTGTCTGTCTGTCTTGACTGACTGTCTGTCTGTCTGTCTGTCTGTCTTGACTGACTGTCTGTCTATCTGTCTATCTGTCTGTCTTGGCTACTGTCTGCCTGTCTTGACTGACTGTCTGTCTTGACTGACTGTCTGTCTGTCTGCCTTGACTGACTGTCTGTCTGTCTTTCTGAACTGACTGTCTGTCTGTCTTTCTTGACTGACTGTCTGTCTGGCTGTCTTGACTGACTATCTGTCTGTCGGTCTTGACTGACTGTCTGTCTGTCTGTCTGTCTGTCTTGACTGACTGTCTGTCTGTCTGTCTTGACTGACTGTCTGTCTGTCTGTCTTGACTGACTGTCTGTCTGCCTGTCTTGACTGACTGTCTGTCTGTCTGTTTTGACTGTATGTCTGTCTGTTTTGACTGACTATCTGTCTGTCTGTCTTGACTGATTGTCTGGTTGTCTGTCTTGACTGATTGTCTGTCTATCTGTCTGTCTGTCTGTCTGTCTGTCTGTCTGTCTGTCTGTCTTGACTGACTGTCTGTCTGGGTGTCTGTCTTGACAGATTGTCTGTCAGTCTGTCTTGACTGACTGTCTGTCTGTCTGTCTTGACTGACTGTCTGTCTATCTGTCTGTCTGTCCGTCTGTCTTGACTGACTGTCTGTCTGTCTGGCTGTCTTGACTGACTGTCTCTCTGTCTTGACTTACTTTTTGTCTGTCTGTCTTGACTGACTGTCTGTCTGTCTAGACTTTCTGTCTGTCCATCTGTCTTGACTGACTGTCTTTCTGTCTGTCTTGACTGACTGTCTTTCTGTCTTGACTGACTGTCTGTCTGTCTGTCTGTCTGTCTTGACTGACTGTCTGTCTGTCTGTCTTGACTGACTGTCTGTCTGTCTGTCTTGACCGACTGTCTCTGTGTCTGTCTTGACTGACTGTCTGTCTGTCTGACTGTCTTGACCGACTGTCTGTCTGTCTGTCTTGACCGACTGTCTTTTCTGTCTTGACTGACTGTCTGTCTTGACTGACTGTCTGTCTGTCTATCTTGACTGACTGTTTGTCTGTCTGTCTGTCTGTCTTGACTGACTGTCTGTCTGTCTGTCTTGACTGTCTGTCTGCCTTGACTGACTGGCTGTCTGTCGGTCTTGACTGACTGTCTGTCTGTTTGCCTTGACTGACTGTCTGTCTGTCTCTCTTGACTTACTGTCTGTCTGTCTGTCTTGACTTACTGTCTGTCTGTCTGTCTTGACTGACTGTCTGTCTGTCTGTCTTGACTGACTGTTTGTCTGTCTGTCTTGACTGACTGACTGTCTGTCTGTCTGTCTTGACTGTCTGTCTGTCCGTATGTCTTGACTGACTGTCTGTCGGTCTGTCTTGACTGACTGTCTGTCTGTCTTGAATGACTGTCTGTCTGTCTTGACTGACTGTCTGTCTGTCTATCTTGACTGACTGTTTGTCTGTCTTCCTTGACTGACTGTCTGTCTGTCTGTCTGTCTTGACTGACTGTCTGTCTGTCTGTCTGTCTTGACTGACTGTCTGTCTATCTGTCTGTCTGTCTGTCTGTCTTGACTGACTGTCTGTCTGTCTATCTTGACTGACTGTCTGTCTGTCTGAAGGTCTTAACCGACTGTCTGTCTTGACAGACTGTCTGTCTGTCTGTCTTGACTGACTGTCTGTCTGTCTGTCTTGACTGACTGTCTGTCTGTCTGTCTTGACTGACTGTCTGTCTGTCTGTCTTGACTGACTGTCTGTCTGTCTTTCTGAACTGACTGTTTGTCTTTCTGTCTGGACTGACTATCTGTCTGTCTGTCTTGACTGACTGTCTGTCGTCTGTCTGTCTGTCTTGACTGACTGTCTGTCTTGACTGACTGTCTGTCTGCCTGTCTTGACTGACTGTTTGTCTGTCTGTCTTGACTGACTGTCTGTCTGTCTGTCTGTTTTGACTGTCTGTCTGTCTGTCTTGACCGACTGTCTCTCTGTCTGTCTTGACTGACTGTCTGTCTGTCTGACTGTCTAGACCGACTGTCTGTCTGTCTGTCTTGACTGACTGTCTGTCTGTCTGTCTTGACTGACTGTCTGTCTGTCTGTCTTGACTGACTGTCTGTCTGTCTGTCTTGACTGATTGTCTGTCTGTCTGTCTTGACTGACTGCCGTCTGTCTGTCCGTCTTGACTGACTGTCTGTCTGTCTGTCTTGACTGACTGTCTTTCTGTCTGCCTGTCTGTCTGTCTTGACGGACTGTCTGTCTGTCTGTCTGTCTGTCTTGACTGATTGTCTGTCTGTCTGTCCTGACAGACTGTCTGTCTGCCTGTCTTGACTGACTGTCTGTCCTGACTGACTGTCTGTCTGTCTGTCTTGACTGACTGTCTGTCTTTATGTCTTGACTGACTGTCTGTCTGTCTGCCTTGACTGACTGTCTGTCTTGACTGACTGTCGGTCTGTCTTGACTGACTGTCTGTCTGTCTTGACTGACTGTCTATCTGTCTTAACTGTCTTTCTGTCTGTCTTGACTGACTGTCTGTCTGTCTGTCTTGACTGACTGTCTGTCTGTCCGTCTTGACTGACTGTATGTCTGTCTGTCTTGACTGACTGTCTGTCTGTCTGTCTTGACTGAATGTCTGTCTGTCTTGACTGAATGTCTGTCTGTCTTGACTGCCTGTCTGTCTGTCTTGACTGCCTGTCTGTCTGTCTTGACTGACTGTCTGTCTGTCTTGACTGCCTGTCTGTCTGTCTTGACTGACTGTCTGTCTGTCTTGACTGACTGTCTGTCTTTCTTGACTGACTGTCTGTCTGTCTGTCTATCTTGACCGACTGTCTGTCTGTCTGTCTTGACTGAAGGTCTGTCTGTTTGTCGTGACTAACTGTCTGTCTGTCTTTCTTGACTGACTGTCTGTCTGTCTGTCTTGACTGACTGTCTGTCTGTCTGTCTTGACTGACTGTCTGTCTGTCTGTCTTGACTGATTGTCTGTCTGTCTGTCTTGACTGACTGCCGTCTGTCTGTCCGTCTTGACTGACTGTCTGTCTGTCTGTCTTGACTGACTGTCTTTCTGTCTGCCTGTCTGTCTGTCTTGACGGACTGTCTGTCTGTCTGTCTGTCTGTCTTGACTGACTGTCTGTCTGTCTGTCTTGACTGTCTGTCTGTCTGTCTTTCTGAACTGACTGTCTGTCTGTCTGTCTGGACTTACTGTCTGTCTATCTGTCTGTCTTGGCTGACTGTCTGTCTGTCTGTCTTGACTGACTGTCTGTCTGTCTGTCTGGACTGACTGTCTGTCTATCTGTCTGTCTTGACTGACTGTCTGTCTGTCTGTCTTGACTGACTGTCTGTCTGTCTGTCTTGACTGATTGTCTGTCTGTCTGTCTTGACTGACTGTCTGTCTGTCTGTCTTGACTGACTGTCTGTCTGGGTGTCTGTCTTGACAGATTGTCTGTCAGTCTGTCTTGACTGACAGTCTTGACTGACTGTCTCTCTGTCTTGACTGACTGTCGGTCTGTCTTGACTGACTGTCTGTCTGTCTTGACTGACTGTCTATCTGTCTTAACTGTCTTTCTGTCTGTCTTGACTGACTGTCTGTCTGTCTGTCTTGACTGACTGTCTGTCTGTCCGTCTTGACTGACTGTATGTCTGTCTGTCTTGACTGACTGTCTGTCTGTCTGTCTTGACTGAATGTCTGTCTGTCTTGACTGAATGTCTGTCTGTCTTGACTGCCTGTCTGTCTGTCTTGACTGACTGTCTGTCTGTCTTGACTGCCTGTCTGTCTGTCTTGACTGACTGTCTGTCTGTCTTGACTGACTGTCTGTCTTTCTTGACTGACTGTCTGTCTTTCTTGACTGACTGTCTGTCTGTCTGTCTATCTTGACCGACTGTCTGTCTGTCTGTCTTGACTGAAGGTCTGTCTGTTTGTCGTGACTAACTGTCTGTCTGTCTTTCTTGACTGACTGTCTGTCTGTCTGTCTTGACTGACTGTCTGTCTGTCTGTCTTGACTGACTGTCTGTCTGTCTGTCTTGACTGATTGTCTGTCTGTCTGTCTTGACTGACTGCCGTCTGTCTGTCCGTCTTGACTGACTGTCTGTCTGTCTGTCTTGACTGACTGTCTTTCTGTCTGCCTGTCTGTCTGTCTTGACGGACTGTCTGTCTGTCTGTCTGTCTGTCTGTCTGTCTTGACTGATTGTCTGTCTGTCTGTCCTGACAGACTGTCTGTCTGCCTGTCTTGACTGACTGTCTGTCCTGACTGACTGTCTGTCTGTCTGTCTTGACTGACTGTCTGTCTTTATGTCTTGACTGACTGTCTGTCTGTCTGCCTTGACTGACTGTCTGTCTTGACTGACTGTCTGTCTTTCTTGACTGACTGTCTGTCTGTCTTGACTGACTGTCTGTCTGTCTTGACTGACTGTCTGTCTGTCTTGACTGACTGTCTGTCTGTCTTGACTGACTGTCTGTCTGTCTTGACTGACTGTCTGTCTGTCTTGACTGACTGTCTGTCTGTCTTGACTGACTGTCTGTCTGTCTTGACTGACTGTCTGTCTGTCTGTCTGTCTTGACCGACTGTCTGTCTGTCTGTCTTGACTGACTGTCTGTCTGTCTGTCGTGACTGACTGTCTGTCTGTCTCTCTTGACTGACTGTCTGTCTGTCTGTCTTGACTGACTGTCTGTCTGTCTGTCTTGACTGACTGCCGTCTGTCTGCCCGTCTTGACTGACTGTCTGTATGTCTGTCTTGACTGACTGGCTTTCTGTCTGTCTGTCTGTCTGTCTTGACGGACTGTCTGTCTGTCTGTCTTGACTGATTGTCTGTCTGTCTGACTGTCTGACTGTCTTGACCGTCTGTCTTGACTGACTGTCTGTCTGTCTGTATCTGTCTGTCTGTCTGTGTGTCTCTTCATATCATTTCACCCGAGGCAACAAACAGTGAATGAATTAGTCATAGTGATACCTTTTTGTTCTGGATCTTGTTAGAATATATCTGGTCTCGTTAGAGTAAACACCTTTGAGAGTTTTACCGTGTATTAGGTCGTCACAACTGGTGACAGCGGTGGGATTAGTTTGGCAGTACAATTTCGAGCAAACGAAGGTAAGATTGCGAAGGCGAAATTTGTACAGACCTAAGCGGTTTTTGAGTAAAGGCTCTAAGCGAGAACTAAGTTATTCTCAGGAAGTTGTAGGACTACTTTCAAGTGAATAGTTAAGTCGTGTAGGTTACTGAATTAGAAGGCCCAGATTAAGCTCCGGGAAATCCAGTGAGCCTAACGCCTAAACTATTAAGACTGGAAAAATTTAATCGTGTGACGACTAGGCAAGAAGCGAAGGATCAAGGGGCTAGTCACCAGGAATTGGTACCCGATGGTCGTTCATTCCGAGCAGAGACGGTAAAGGGTGATCCAAAAAATACCGTAGACAAAGTTAGAACGGAAAAAATTAGTATCGGCGAATTAGTTTCTCAGTTCAAAGATATGTTCAAGCTTATGCAAGAACAGAAAGCGGCAGACGACGCACGTCACGAGAGAGAGAGACGGGAGTTGTTAGAAAAAATGGCGAAGCCGCGAGAACCGACTCTACAGAAAATGTCAGACGGGGATGACGTAGACTGTTTTTTAACAGCTTTCGAAAATACAGCTGCGCTATGCGCGTGGGACGACCCGACAAAAGCCTTACGCCTAATTCCACTACTCACAGGGAAAGCTTTAGAAGCCATTTCGGGAATGAATCAAACACAATTACGCGATTTTTCAGCGGTAAAAGAAAGTATTTTGAAAAAATACTGTATTTCCCCCGAAACATATCGCATAAAGTTTCGCAGTTTACGCATGTCAGAAGCCACGTCATTCCAAGAACACGCCGACAAATTAGAGTTATATTGCTCAAAGTGTTTAAAAGTAACCGAAGCCGACGTTAGCAGCGCATCAGATTTACGTGCAGCTAAGATAAAGCAGATCATGACAGAGCTGACGCTAGAACAATTCGTCAACAGTATTTCCTTTCCAGGCCTAGTTATACACCTTAAGCAGTTAGCCCCAGCTACTATGGCCGAAGCAGTCAGACACGCAGAAAACTACGCTGAAGCTAACAAAGGGGCCAAAACACAGACACGATTCCGAGCTGGAGGAGGGGATACTGCTGCGGAACCAAGCCGCCAAGCAGATAAACGGCCAAGTAAGTACAACGCCGCAGAAATCAAATGTTTTAAGTGCAATCTGTTCGGACATTACGCCAGGGATTGTACCGAGACAAAGCCAGACAGACGCACAGACATAAAGCCGAAAGCCGAATACGTTAAAAGCGCATACGTTAGTACTTCGAAAGTATCGGGTTCGCACCGCCCACTCGACGGAATTTTGCTACACGACTGTAAGTCAGAGAGTAACCCTGCACACATAGTCGTAGGTGACATAAATGGAATAGAAACCGAGATGCTTATTGACAGCGGGAGCGACATAACTCTAGTACGAAAGGAGCTAGTAAAGAACGTTTCGCTAAATGAATCGGTAGTTTTTGAAGTAGGTTGCGTTCACGCAGATATTAAGACCTTGCCATCAGCGACTGTTCAGCTATCGTACAACGATAAAGTATTCGGAAAACGCACCAAAAAGATCAACGTGGCAGTCTCAGACAGGCTGCCATACCCGATTATTATCGGAAGGGATTGTTTCATTTTTGCATCCATTCTAGGAAACCGTTCCGAAAGTGAAGAAAGCAGCGATGCCACTTTGTCGGGCGGAGAGTCACCCGTTTTAGACTGCTTTTTGACAGAAGAGTTCAACTTCGAAGATGACTACTTCGGAGGCGCACCACACGAAGAAAGAAAGTCTAAGCGACAAAAACGCCAGGAAAAAGCACGCCACAACGAGTTTTGCACAGCGATAGCACCAGCAGACCCATCAGAGGCTTTCGCTAACATCCAAGCGAGGGACCCATCCCTCAAGTCGCCGTTTGAAAAGCTCCGAGCATCCGAAGCTGAAAACAATCAACTAAAAGAAGAAATTAGCAAGGTACGTTTTTTCAGGAAAAATGACATTCTGTTCCGACTGGTTAAAGCACCAGACACAGGTCTAGACAGATTACAGTTAGTTTTGCCAATGCTCTACAGAAAGAAAGTCCTCGAATTAGCACACGACGTACCGTTGGGTGGACATTTAGGTAGACGAAAAACAGCAGATAAAATTTCTCGACACTTTTACTGGCCAGGATTACATAGAGATGTTTCGCAACATCTCCGAGAGTGTCGCGAATGCCAGATGATTGCTAGAGTAAATAAGCACGATAAAGTGCCGATGGTTAAGTTCGAGCCAGCTACACAACCGTTCGAGCGAATAGCCATGGATCTGATTGGACCCCTCAAACGGAGTTCAAGAGGAAACCAGTGGCTACTAGTTGTTGTTGATTACTACACGAAATGGCCGGAAGCTTTCGCACTACGTTCTAGCACAACCGAGAAGATTATAGCCATCCTGCGGGATTATTTCTCTAGACACGGGGTACCCAAGTTTCTTGTGAATGATCAAGGTCCGAAGGGATCGACTAAAAACGGGAACGGAACGGAACGACACGGTGCAGGAGGAACGCGTACTAAAAAGGGGAACGCGTACTAAAAACGGGAACAACGTACTAAAATCGGGAACATTGCACCAGAAGGAACATTACTAAAAGGGGGAACGCTGCACCGTCCTTTTTACTAAAAACGGGAATGCAGGACCCATGTTCTTTGGCACTTGTTTTCGCTTTCAAGACAACCAAGTACTAAAAACGGGAATGCAGGACCCCTATTCTTTAGCACTTGTTTTCGCTTTCAAGACAACCAAGTACTAAAAACGGGAATGCAGGACCCCTGTTCTTTAGCACTTGTTTTCGCTTTCATGACAACCAAGTACTAAAAAAGGGAATGCAGGACCCCTGTTCTTTGGCACTTGTTTTCGCTTTCATGACAACCAAGTACTAAAAAAGGGAATTCAGGACCCCTGTTCTTTGGCACTTGTTTTCGCTTTCATGACAACCAAGTACTAAAAAGGGAATGCACGAACCCTGCTTTTAACACGATTGAGAACTCTATTTCCTACTTCCTTTTCTACTCTCCCTGGTGCAGGAGGAACACGATTGAGAACCCTATTTCCTACTTCCTATTCTAATCTCCGTGTTTCAGGAAGAACACAACTGGGAGCCCTGTTTCCTACTTCCTATTCTACTCTCCGTGTTTCAGGAGGAACACTACTGGGAGCCCTGTTTCCTACTTCCTATTCTACTCTCCGTGTTTCAGGAGATGCCGAAGTCCGAATACTCGTGACGTAAATGATAATGACCTAGACAGGCAAGACATGTCTCCGAACCACATGCGGCAAGGGATCGACTAAAAACGGGAACGGAACGGAACGACACGGTGCAGGAGGAACGCGTACTAAATAGGGGAACGCGTACTAAAAACGGGAACAACGTACTAAAATCGGGAACATTGCACCAGAAGGAACATTACTAAAAGGGGGAACGCTGCACCGTCCTTTTTACTAAAAACGGGAATGCAGGACCCATGTTCTTTGGCACTTTCGTTTTCATGGCCAAGTACTAAAAACGGGAATGCAGGACCCCTGTTCTTTGACCCTGTTTTTAATACCTTTCTCAGCGATGCAGGAGGAACACGATTGAGAACCCTATTTCCTACTTCCTATTCTACTCTCCCTGGTGCAGGAGGAACACGACTGAGTTTCGTTTTCATGGCCAAGTACTAAAAACGGGAATGCAGGACCCCTGTTCTTTGGCACTTGTTTTCGCTTTCATGACAACCAAGTACTAAAAACGGGAATGCACGAACCCTGTTTTTAATACCTTTCTCAGTGATGCAGGAGGAACACGATTGAGAACCCTATTTCCTACTTCCTATTCTACTCTCCCTGGTGCAGGAGGAACACGACTGAGAACCCTATTTCCTACTTCCTATTCTACTCTCCGTGTTTCAGGAGGAACACAACTGGGAGCCCTGTTTCCTACTTCCTATTCTACTCTCCGTGTTTCAGGAGGAACACTACTGGGAGCCCTGTTTCCTACTTCCTATTCTACTCTCCCTGCTGCAGGAGATGCCGAAGTCCGAATACTCGTGACGTAAATGATTTACTTGCTTACAGTTTTATCGGAAAGCTAATCATTTTTGTATCATTTAGTAAATTATACTTAACTTCTTGCTTCGCCTTTTTTCGGCACAGACGCGGCCAGTTGCG
Organism: Branchinecta lynchi; assembly: GCA_023053575.1. Lineage (NCBI taxonomy): Eukaryota > Metazoa > Arthropoda > Branchiopoda > Anostraca > Branchinectidae > Branchinecta > Branchinecta lynchi. Next base: position 24,855 of record JAKZAP010000071.1, read on the forward strand.
AGCTCGGTGAAGTCGGCTTTGCGCTAGACGTGACTTCACATTACCATCCAAAGAAAATTATATGAAGTCACATCAACCTTCAGAGAGAGGGTGATATGAAGTCATTCAACCTCCAGGGAGGATGATGCTTAACACTAGTTTTTGTGAATCTTCTTCGTCCAGCACACAACACACATACCAGTGCAGAAGACATGCAGATCCAGTTATAGTAGCATCAGATACCTTGGTCAGTGCAAAATGACAAAATGCAGATCTAGTTACGACGGTATCGGTTACCTTGGTAAGTGCAAAAAGGACATAATCCAGATCCAGTTAGTGGAACCAGATACTATGGTAACTTTAAAAATCTTTGTACTCAAGCATACATGATCATAAGAAGTCATATCAACCATCAGAGAGGATGATATGAATTCATTCAACCTCCAGAAATGAAGATGCGTAACACCAATTTTTGTAAATCCTTTTCGTCCAGCTTACAACACAGGTAGCAGGACAGAAGACATGCAAATCCAGTTACAGTGGTATCAGACAACTTCGTCAGTGCAAAATGACAAAAGTTTGTATGGCACTTGCCTTCCGGCTAAGTGCCATATACCGACCACTTTTCCGTAGGTCTGTCGGTTACTCCGGTGTATGCGAGTTAGGGTACTTCCAGATATGCTAGGACGATGAAACTTGGCAGGCATATTAGGGACCCGACCAAACTAACTTGGAAATAGTCACTTGCCCCATCTGACCATCGTGGGTGGAGGGGGAGGTTGCAGAATCCAGAAAATAGGCGCATGCATAACTTTCGAATGGGTGATCGGATCTTAATGAAACCTGATACCTGGGAAGACCTCATGTTTCAGATGTCTCATCTTAAGTCCGGACAGGATCCGATAAATCTGAGGGGGAGCCGGAAATCGTGTGAGACTCAGCAATCGGGATGAAACTTGGTGGGAAGCACAAGCTCTAGATAAATAACTGACAGGCCTGGACCGGATTCGGACACTGTGGGGGGGAGCTGAATTCCGGCGACCCGTAGTTGATGTACTTCCAGGTGGGCTAGGACGATAAAACTTGGAAACAGTCACTTGCCCGATCCTACCGTCGTGGGGGGGGGGGGGAGACAGCGGAATCCGGAAATTAGTGGCATGCATAGATTTCGATCGGGTTATCGGATCTTAATGAAACTTGACATCTTGAAAGAACTCATGTTTCAGATGTCCCGTTTCAACCGGACCGGATCCAATGAACTGGGGTGGGTGGAGGGAAGAACCGGAAATCTTGTGATACGCAGAGGGTGGAACGGGAGCGATCAGGATGAAACTTGATGGGAAGTACAGGCACAAGTCCTAGGTGCATCAGTGACAGAATCGGACCGGATTCGGGTACCAAGGGTGGGATGTAGGGGGGTGTCCGGAATTCCGGTGATCGTGAGCTAAGGTACTCCCAGAAGTGATATGACGATAAAACTTTGCTCGAGCATTAGAAACTTGACATCATTGGATTAGACATCGTCACCTTCTCCGATCCGACCATTCCTTAAAGGACTCATCTTAACCGCAAAATACAAAAAGTACTTTTAAGCAAAATTTACTTCCTCACGATCGCCATGAGTACATGAACCTTTTTGCCTCAAGGGTTTTGCTTTGAAATTAATTTTTAGCACCGTTAAAGTTTGCATCTTAACCGAAAAGTGAAAAAAAAAGAACTTTTGACCATCACTCCATCCTCTGACCCAGCCTTGCTGGTTTTTGTTTTCCTTCTTGTTTTCTTTTGCTTTCTGTCTCCTATTTTTATATTTAAAGTGAAACCATAGGTTGAATTTTCAACCCCCTTCAATTTTTCTTGTTGGAGTTTTTCTTACAGCATATGCTTGCAAGTGCCATATGAGCTTACAGCTCTTGTTTCATTTTTTGTCACCAGTTTTTGTAATCTTTTTCGTGCAAATTCTTTGTCGTCAAGCATACACGATTATATGTAGTCATGTCTACCTTCAAAGAGAGGGCGATATGAAGTCATTCAACCTCCAGAGGAATTGAACACCCGCTCTTTACTGACCACTCGGGAAGGAGAACGGAGAAGCGAGAATCGACGGTCGGAGCAACTTCTCGATTCTGCAGAATCGCGAAGATTTCCATGTTTTCTGCTCTGACAAAAACGCGAAAAAAGTAGAATTCGCTTCATTTCAATAGTCATAAAACGTGAAATAAGAAGACTGATTAAAAAAAAATAAAAAAATATCGACACTTCCTTCTCCGTGCATCGCATCACCACCGAACACAGTGTCACCCGGCAGATTTTTTCATTTAGATATTTGTTGGTTTACCTCAGAATACTTGCGGCTCCTCTTTTTACTTCCTTATTATTTGTGACAAAATATCCACAAGCAAACAATTAAAAGATTTTTTTTTTAGTAGTACTTTTAGCAGCTACAGTCAATTCCATATTCCCCGTAGTTCTTTCCCAACTCGCATTTCTCTCCTCGTCTTCGTTGTCCTCTTTTTCTTCGACGTTGAGTAGATTGACCTGCACATTAAGAGAAGTCAGTACTTCCTACCTCAAATAACTACATTATTCCTATATTATTATTTTTTAGATCAGTTTCAATGGTTTACAGTCTCCTTGTAGTTTATACAGCCAGAGGTTCTCTTTGTTACACAATCAAACAATTACGGATGTTATTCTACTATTCTTCCATTAACCTATGGTAAGTAGCCTATTATTCGTCCTTTTTGCCGATAAGATGGTCCTTTTTGCCGATAAAATGATCTTAAACTAAGGTAAGTAACCTACAGCTGAAAATATCCATTTCTGATTCAGTAGTTGCTTTTACGAATGCAATAACAACTTTTGAAAATCAATAAGAGTCCCAAGCTTTCTCTCACAATCTAAGATATTTTTTTGTTTTACCCATTTTTATTATCAATGCAGATTGGAGTTTCAGGACGTAGCACTTACTACATTAACTTTTCCTGTTCTATTGCTTCCAACAGCTATAGCATTAGGAATCCTCTTCTGGTAGATTACACCAGTCCGCCATGAGAAAACAGTACCGTAATATGCATGTCCTGAAATCTACATTATACATTTATTATTTGAACAGACATTCAAACAAGTATTCAATCACATCATTCCAACAAGCAACAGACGTCCCAGTCACAACATCCGTAACAGTCAATCTTTTACTACAGCCTACCATTCGTCAATATTTTTTCTAGACCTATATTCCCTGTTTATTACGTGTTAGAAAACTTGGAACTCATTCTAACCTTCGGTACATTAATTTGTTGGTTAGCCAGAGTTCACTACACTGTAAAAAAAATCTTACATATTTGTTACTGGGATTACTCTTGTCTTTATTGAGATAACATTATCCCTAATTCGGATTAATTTTATCACGATAGAGATAAGATTAATCCCAGTAGCAAATACTGCATCCTTATTCGGAGAAACTTTTTACAGTGTACTCACCAAGAACTATTGCTCATCAATGGACATTCTCTTTCATCTCAAATTTCGTATTGTACTCCTTGAGCCCCAGCTGACTGGGAATCATGTATTCAAGCAATGCATAAACCAAGAACAAATAATCAGATAGAACCTCCGTCTCTCGTGTCTCTGTAACATGACCATGCGGAGTCGAGTATTTCCCCTACTTTTTCTGGTGCGAGCGGAGGTTACTAGTCTCGCGGCCCATCACGTTTCTTACCCCTACAAATACCTATATCGCTGTGTGTCCGTGTAGAAGAAAAGTAGAAGTCAAAGCTGACTAGTTCTCTTGACGCGCTCCAGAGCGGGTCAGCACGCGGAGTACGCCTCCTGCATTTTCTTACTCTGCGATGAGCAAAGGCGAAGCTAGAGTAGACGGGTTCAGTAAATACCTTTTTGTCAGCTCATTTTTATCGGGTAATTCATAGTCGTTGGATGGTGCCAAGAGGTCCTATCTGATTATTGGTTCTTGATTAAAACGGATGCGTCAGCTAGGGCGCTCTGGCAACGGTATTTCGGCCCCTCCCTGGCAAGGTCTCTTGTTATAATAATGCGACAAATCAACGGATTAAAGTATAAAAATTATCTGTTTCTACGATCTATAGAACAGCTACAATAAACAACGGGAACCAAGAGGTTTTCGACTTATTGTAGCTCTACCTAAATTCGATAGATCCAACGGATTCAAGTCTAACAATTCTGTTTCTACGATCTATAGAACAGCTACAATAAACAACGGGAACCAAGAGGTTTTCGACTTATTGTAGCTCTACCTAAATTCGATAGATTCAAGTCTAACAATTCTGTTTCTACGATCTATAGAACAGCTACAATAAACAACGGGAACCAAGGGTCTCTTGGTTTTCGACTTATTGTAGCTCTACCTAAATTCGATAGATCCAACGGATTCAAGTCTAACAATTATGTTTCTACGATCTATAGAACAGCTACAATAAACAACGGGAACCAAGAGGTTTTCGACTTATTGTAGCTCTACCTAAATTCGATAGATTCAAGTCTAACAATTCTGTTTCTACGATCTATAGAACAGCTACAATAAACAACGGGAACCAAGGGTCTCTTGGTTTTCGACTTATTGTAGCTCTACCTAAATTCGATAGATCCAACGGATTCAAGTCTAACAATTATGTTTCTACGATCTATAGAACAGCTACAATAAACAACGGGAACCAAGAGGTTTTCGACTTATTGTAGCTCTACCTAAATTCGATAGATCCAACCGATTCAAGTCTAACAATTCTGTTTCTACGATCTATAGAACAGCTACAATAAACAACGGGAACCAAGAGGTTTTCGACTTATTGTAGCTCTACCTAAATTCGATAGATCCAACGGATTCAAGTCTAACAATTCTGTTTCTACGATCTATAGAACAGCTACAATAAACAACGGGAACCAAGAGGTTTTCGACTTATTGTAGCTCTACCTAAATTCGATAGATCGCCATGTGAAACCCCACAGAAACCACACTTCACCAGGTTGTATCAGTCCTCTGCTGTTTTCTCATCATTTCTCAGACGCTGCTAGATTTTAATAGTACTGCCATGGAGCAATTTGGTACTCTCTTACTCTTTCGGAAATCAGAATCTTTTATAGACCTTAAATCTTCTGAGGTATTTGTATGGATAAGCATAACACCTTTTTGCTCCATGGCAATTTTCATTGCTAAATCTGTCTACTTACCTTTACTGAAATTCATCATTTCTGATTCCAGACACCATGACGGTAGCTTACAGTCGTTGTTTGTCCTTATGATGTTTCCTGAAAGAAAATATTGATTATAGGCCTAGTATAACCTTTCCCTGGGTATGTCACAGGTAACTCAGTTATACTATGACTTTGCTTCAATCTTCTTAGACGTTACAACGATATAGTTTATTATATCCGGCACCGCCGATCCTCATCCAGATAACAAACCGGGTTGATAATAAATCGATTGCCACTAAAAAAAAGACTTAAATTAAGAAGATCAAAACGTCTCCTGGTAGATAACAAATCCCTTTCCACCCACACGACTTTAATTAAGAACCTTGGGTTCGCCGATCCGCCTCCAGTTCGAGAATAAATCAATTGCCACTAACCTGAACTGAAATTAAGAATATCAGCGCCCCGAATTCGCTAAGAGTATATACAACTCGTTGGCCACTAACATGATGGAAATTAAGAACCCCGGCGTTGCCCACAAGGATCCAGTTCGATAATAAATCCATTGCCACTACCATTCATTTAAATTAAGAATATTGGCGTCGCCCATCCACAGCCAGTATAGGACGAACCGTTATTCACTAACATAACTTAAATAAAGAACCCCAGACTCGCAGAACTTTCTGTTGGATAATAGATTGATTGCCACTAAAGAAAGTAACTTCAAGATTATCATCGCCACAAAACCGCATCCAGGTAAATCGCTGGCTACCAACGCGGCATAAATTAAGACAGGCATCACAAAATCATTTCCAGTTCAATAGTAAATCGATTGACACTATGGATTTAAATTGAGAATATCAGCACCGCAAGTGCGCAACCACTACCGAACCAATCGCCGGCCACTAACATGACGAAAATTAAGAACTCCGGCTTCGGCCAAACGCATCCAGTTCGATAATTAATTGAATTCCACTAACATGGTTTTAAAACTAAGAACTTCATCGTAGCCAATGCGCACCCAGTATTTTTCAAATCGCTAGCCACTAACAAGGCTTAAATTAAAGTTCCAATGGGCTCATCAAACAATCATGATGTCACATTACCACCCCCTACAATACAATGGTAAATCAGAAATCAGCAGATTCCTAGACAACTTATTTACCAGCTTGAAGTTTTCGCCCACCGCCCGACCACCCAAAAACGCCCAACACCAAATTATGGGGCGTTGGGCGGTAATGGGTGGCAGTGCTTAAAATGCCAAAGAACTTTTTTTTTAAATGTCCACCAAATCAACCCCCACAGTGAAATTTGTGAAAAGTCAAATGACCTAATAAAGTCTGGTTCTGGGCGTTAGTATCTGAAACGCCCAGACAAAAAGTGGAGAAGCTCCCATTAAATCACCGCCCACATTAAACACGAGAATTCGAATGACCTGACTATCTCCGGGCTTTGGGTGGTAAGAGCGACTGAGTTTGAATTGCCCAAGTTAAAAAGGGAAAACATCCACCAAATCACCAACCACTTTAAAATTTCCGAAAATTCAAATAAGCTAACTAAATTTGGGTGTTGGATGGCACTCATTGATAGCCAGGCGAAAAATGGAAGAACACCCACCGAATCACCGCCCGCGATAAAATTCGCGACATTCAATTTGGCAAGAAATGGAAAAAAAATCCACCAAATCTCCGCTCACATTACAGTTCGCAAAATTTCCAATATCTATTTGTGTAAAGGCTTTCTGCGGTAAGCCTGTCTGTGCTTAAAACTCCCAGGCAAAAAATGGCAAAATGTACCCATTATCAAACGTTATAATTAACATCCCCGTTAGTCACCGCCCACTTTACAATTTTGGATTAGCCAAGTATGTACGGGCGCTGGGCGGTACCAGCTCAGTACTCATTCGACTTTTCGCAAATTTTAGAGTGGGCGATGATTTGGTGGAGGTTTCATTATCTCTTGCCTGAGCGGTTTAAGCACAGTTGCCCTTACCAACCAACGCCAGAACATCGTTGGCTCATTTGAATTTTTGCCAAATCCAACGTGGGCGGTGACTAAGGGGGATGTTAATTATAATGTTTAATTAATGGGGACATTTTGCCATTTTTTTGCCTGGGAGTTTAAGCACAGACAGGCTTACCGCACAAAGCCTCTACACATAGATATTCGAAATTTTACAAACTGTAACGTGGGGGGGGATTTGGTGGGTGTGTTCCTCTTTTCGAGAACTTGAACGTGGTCAGTGATTCTGTGGACTTTCACCATGTCTTGCCTGGTCGATTTAAGCACTGTTGCCAACCAACGCCTGGACATCGCTAGCTCATTTGAATTTTTGCCAAACTTAATGTGGGCGCTGATTCGGTGAACATTTATTCATTTTTAGCCTGGGCGTTTAAGCACTGCCACGCTTACCGCCCCACGCTTGGACACATTTACCCCATTTGACTTTTCGTGAATCTGAATGTGCGCGATAATTTGAAGGGCGTTTCTCGGTTTTATGTTTGAGCGTTTCAGGAACTGCCGCCCTTACCCTACGACTGTAAAGTGGGCGGTGATTTGGTGGATATTGTTCACTTCTAACCTGTGCACTTTAAGCACTGTCGCCCTTACTACCCAACACCTGGACAAAATCAGCTCATCTGAATTTCGTGAATTTTTATGTGGGCGGTGGTTTGGTGGGCGTTTCTCCATTTTTAGCCTTGGCGTTACAAATACTGCCGCCCTTACCGCCCAATGCCCAGACTTTATTAGGTCATTCGACTTTTCACAAATTTTAATGAGGGTGTTGATTTGGTGGACATTTCTAAAAAAGAGTTCTTTAGCCATCCGAAGGTCATCCGAATTTTCGTGAATTTTAATGTGGGCTGTGATTTAATGGGAGATTATTCACTTTTTGACTGGGCGTTTCAGGTACTGCCGCCCTTACCTCCCAACGCCCAGAAATAGTTGACTCATTCGACTTTTCACGAATTTTAACGTGGGTGGTGATTTGGTGGAGGTTTCATCATGTCTTGCCTGAGCGGTTTAAGCACTGTCACCCTTACCAACCAACGCCTGGACATCGTCGGCTCATTTGAATTTTCGTGAATTTTTATGTGGGTGGTGGTTTGGTGGGGGTTTCTCCATTTTTAGCCTGGGCTTTACAAGCACTGCCGCCCTTACCGCCCAATGCCCAGACTTTATTAGGACATTTGACTTTTCTCAAATTTTAATGTGGGTGTTGATTTGGTGGACATTTCTAAAAAAAAAGATCTATGACCACCCGAAGATCATCCGAGTTTTCGTGAATATGAATGTGGGCGGTGATTTAATGGGAGATTCTCCACTTTTTGACTGGGCGTTTCAGGTACTGCCGCCTTCACCGCCCAGAAATAGTTGACTCATTCGACTTTTCGCGAATTTTAACGTGAGCGGTGATTTGGTGGAGTTTTCATCATATCTTGCCTGAGCGGTTTAAGCACTGTCACCCTTACCAACCAATGCCTGGACATCGTTGGCTCATTCGAATTTTCGCCAAATTCATAAGTGGGCGGTGATTTAATGGGCGTTTCTCCTTTTTTGCGTGGGCGTTTCAAGCACTGCCGCCCTTACCGCCCAGCGCCCGTACATACTTAGCTAACCCAAAATTTCGAGAGTTGTAATGCGGTCAGTCATTTGGCGGACATTCACCATGTCTTGCCTGGGCGTTTAAGCACTGCTACGCTTACCGCCCCACACTTTGACATATTTCCCTCATTTGAATTTTCTTGAATATGATCGTTTGCTAATTTGATGGGCGTTTCTCCGTTTTTTGCTTGAGCGTTTCAGGAACTGCCTCCCTTACCACCCAGCACCCGTACATACTTAGCAAATCCAAAATTTCCCAGACTGTATGGTGTGCGGTGATTTGGTGGGTATTGTCCACTTCTAACCTGAGTTTAAGCACTGTCGCCCTAACAACCCAATGCCTAGACAAAATCAGCTCATCTGAATTTTCGTGAATTTTAATGTGGGCTGTGATTTGGTGGGCGTTTTTCCATTTTTAGCCTGGGCGTTACAAGAACTGCCGCCCATACCACCCAATGCCCAGACTTTGTGAGGTCATTGGCCTTTTCACAGATTTTAATGTGAGTGTGGATTTGGTGGACATTTCTAAAAAAAATTCTTTGCCATTTTAAGCACTGCCACAGATTACTGCCAAATGCCCTATAATTTGGTATTCAACGTTTTCGGGTGGTTGGGCGGTGGGCGAAAACTTCAAGCTGGTACTTATTTTCGCTAATATATCGTTACAGTGTTTTTTGATGACTGCCATACTCGAATTTACTAGCTTCGACAAATATAAGCAGAGTTTATTTTTCTTATCCGTTTGTTGTTATTATATACTCTGGATTATTTGTACTGTGGACAAATAATCATGTTAACAATGTAAAGTGAGAATTCCTTGTAAGCTCTGGAATCAGCTGCAAGTAAGTCGGTTATCTTTGTACATTTTAGGCAGTTTTGTAAGCTTTACATAAAAAAAAAAAACTTTTCTTCGGTACTACAATCAACAGAAGTTTCTTCAAATAACACTATGGCAGTCTACCAGCCACAGAGACGGTGTATTTTAGCTGCTATGGCACTCTCATCACTCAGCTCTGCAATCAGTATATATCGATCGCCACTAACACGGCTTAAATTAAGAACAAATACTGACCAATAAAATTACAACTTACATAATACAAAAAATATCATACTGCTGATTTTGCTTCAAATGTTTAGAGTATGTTTCCACGCCACCTATGAGGTAGTACTTTTGCGCTCTTGGTTTCATGAGCTATCCCAGAGCTGCTTCCAGGAATTTGTATGGTAATTAGTTCAATTCTGCCAGAAAAAGGCAGAATAAACAAAGACTGGGATGCAGTTCCTGTGCAGTTCTTACTTTAGTTCGGGATGGCTACAGGCGTTTGAAGTATTCCTCTCGAGCGAAAACTGAAGTGATAAGCTGAATGTGTGAATTCGAATCAACAAATTTTTACACAAACAACACAACTGATCCATTGCAGTCGGTTTTAAAACAGTTTTGCTGTTTGAGAATGTGTGCTGTTACCGAGAAGTGGCAGCAGTCCTTCTTTGTCGGTACATTGATCCGTCAGTATCAAGTAGTCGACATGAGGCCTTAAGAGCTTAAAGTAACCACCAGGCTAGCTTCCCTCAAGTCTTAAGACAAGCTCCCTTAACGCTGATTGGGCTGTGGGACAAAAAACGAAAATATACACTATTTACCCAGTATCTACAATTTATCTACCTCAATGTCAATGAGACTTCAGTATCCTTCGCCACCATCTTTGCTTGTGGCTTTTTTAGTACCTGACGGACGATCAGAACCGATAACTGAGCAAATCATTTAGGGACAGATGCCAGCAGAGCCGGAAATTCCACTCTAACCGTTTTCTTCCGCATAACGCTTTGTAGGAAACAAATCCATGGAGTTACTGCAGAGATGTATGTAGAAACTTGTGGGCTTGTGGCAGAAAATTTGAATCTGCTGAATGCGCCCCAGCATGATCTACGTGATGAAGTGTTCTTTGAGGATTGAGATGCCAAGTCTCCAGGGAATAGACCAACTTCCCAATAGTTGCCTTTTTGATCGAACTTTGAAGTTTCGTTACCTTCCAACTCAAAGGTCTCAATTTAAGTACCGTTTCTGGTCGTCTGTCACAGTTTCTTTGTCCTTCAAACCTGACAGTCAGACTTTGTGAGCTAGCAAGTCAAAAGTTTATTTGAAATCGTCGAAGAAACGTCTATTAGGTAAGGATCGCCCGAGTTGTAAAAACACTAATTAAACAAACTGTGAACTTGGTCTGCGTTTGAAAAGGGAAATTAACTGAGCAACCAGCCAAGCAAACGTCGAACAAAACTTCTATAAAATGCAACTAATGTTGCTGACGTTGACCTTGAAGCCATTTCTCAATAAACCAGAGGACTAAGGATGATGTGGCTACAGTAAAAACAGGAATGAAGACTAACTAGGCTAAGAACTGTTGTTTTAGATGTTTCAGATTCACTACATGATCTGTTATGCAAACCCAAGCCAGTCTACCACAAACTTGTGATTTTGGGACAGCCTGTGTCAAACAGCATACCCAGCATTTGGCATACAGTAGGAGTAGCTAACCTCAGACAAGATTTCAAATTTCCAGAGAAGTCTTTCCTTCAGAATAATTTATCTGGATTAGAGAGGAACCAACAAATATGACAAACATGCTAGATTGAAGCTAATTGAGCGGTTTACATGTTGGATGAAAAAATATTACTTCAAAATTTCTAGATCAACATATTTTTCTTTTCAAACAAGATCACTTCATTTTATCCTAACCTCGATCGACTTCGCAAAGGCCATAGCCAGAAAATCCAGTCTCGTAGCAGCTTCAAAACAATGAAAAGGCACAGAATTTGAAAATTCTTGGACACGACTGTTGAAAATTTTGTCTATTGGCTCTTTGGACAGCATGAACATCCCATTTTAACATTTGCACAGCAACAATTGAGGTAGTGTACAAACGAGGTCAGGTACCCATCGTGTACCCTACGACAAATGCCAGATACACTATGCCAAATGCTGGATAGGCTTACTCTGGGCTTGACCTTGACAATCGATCAATAATGGTCTAAAACTCACCAGAAACATTGTACTTTAAAGGACGACTGCCAAAATAAACCTTATTTGTATATCAAAACAAATAAATTCCATAATAAAAATCTTTACTCAAATATATAGTTTTCAGTTTCAGATCACAGCAACTTTTTCCTTGACAAAGCTTTTGTGGTAGACTGATGCAAAGAGAACAAGTTTGCAAGCAGATACATTTTATAACACTCATTAGTGGATCACTATTGCAAGCGCTGTAGCAGCTTTCGATTTTGGTTTTCACTGTATTTTGTGGAGCTCATAACTCGTGAACCAGTGCAAATATCAAGTTGAAATTTGGGACACTAGTGGGTATTGGGGTCTAGTTGTGCCTTCTGGGGTTCCCAAGCTCCCTCCCCAACCGTGTTCAGGGTCAATTTGGCCCAGATTGTCCAGTGAATAATGTTCATAATGTGACCAGAACGGGACATAGGACGATGAAATTCCTTGTACATATAGATCGTAATGCTGGGAAATGGCTTTTAAAGTTGCATCTCCCCCGCCCACCTCATTCATGGACAACTGGGCCCAGATTGAGTAAAGTTTGTTACCCGTGACAGGAACCAACAGGTATTGAGGTGAAACTTATATATGTGGAGTTGAACTACCCTAGTCCTCCCCGTTAATGGGCAAGTGGGCCCAAATTGCACAAGTTTTTGACCTGTGTCGGGAATCAAACTCTAAGCTGGTATACTTGAGAAAAAAGAGGTGTAAATACGCATTTGATGGGTCCCGCCCCTCCCCCCCCCCCCGCACCTCCCGTTCATGGGCAGCTGGGCCCAGATTTCCCATGAGTTAAGTTCGTCTATGACAGGTCTTAAGTCCGACTCTTGTATATTTGGGGAGATGTAGCAATGGGTGATGATTTTGGTGTAATAGCAACAAATAAGACAACGCGATGTAGTTTAATCTGTAATTAACAGTTGGAAACTGGACTGTTCTGTCAGTGGTCGAAGATGTGCTGTTCTTAATGAAGACAAAGGGAAGATGTGCTGTTCTTAATGAAGACAAAGGGGGTATTTGGCTGGTACGATTTGGTTTATTGCACTTGTTATTACCTTGCTAATGGAAAAGAGGTTTAAAGGGTCGGATAGGCCGGCAGACCATTGTTGGAACTCAAGTATTCGGGCAAAATCTTCAATAATACTTTGGATTTGTTTTTTTAGGGATCCCAAAACGTAAGTGGAGGGATACCTATGATATCACAAAAGTTGTCCGTCTGTTTGTCTGTCCGTCCGTCTGTTAGCACGATAACTCTCGAAGGGGTTGAGATATTTTGATCAAACTTGGCATGAGGACTTTTTAGGTCAAGTTCGAAGATGGGCTATGAAGCTCTATATTTGGGGGTGGGGGAGGGGTTTGAAATTAAGGGGAACAAACAAATATTTTTAAAAGCTAATGAAATAGTCGAATTAGGGGTAAGGAGGCATGCTGAATCCGAATATGAAATTTGTTTTCTCGCCGGACAAATAGTTCACCCGGAATCCGGCGAAAACGGGAAAATTTGTGAAAAGTAAAAGTTTAATATGAAGTTGATTGGAGGTTCGATTTGGGGGCAAGGAAACGTGCTGAGTCCGAATCTAAAAATTATTCGCCGGACAATCAGTTCGGCCGGAATCCGGCCAAAACCGGAGAATTTGTTTAAAGTAAAAGTTTTATTTAAATTTGAGAAGAAATTCTACTTGGGGTAAGTAGGCATGCTGAATTCGCATTTGACAATCATTTTCTCACCGGACGTATAGATCGCTCGGAATCCGGCTGAAACCGGAAAATTTGTTAAAAGTAAAAGCTTAATTTGAAGTTGATTAGAAGATGGAGGTAGGGTAAGGAGACATGCTGAACTCGTTTTTGAGCTTTATTTTTTCGCTTGGTAAGCAGTTCCGGAATTCCACCGAAAACGGAAAATTGGCAGAAGTAAGGAAGGAATTTTCGATCTGCTTCGTCAAAACAGATATGACTTAAAGGGGTAAACGCACATGCTGAATCCATATCTGAACTTGGTTTTCTCATATGCCAGCTATTTGGTCTTAATCTGTTTCTAAATTTTAATAGTAAAGTGTTCAATGAGTCTGGCGAAGACTGGATCTGGCGAAGACAAGACCCAATTGTCTGGATCAAATTTGAACATTTGGGATCCCATCGAAAACTTTGATCTTGTTACATTTAAAGCTTTTAAAGTCTGATGATTACAAATTAGGTTTTTTTAATAAATGTTTTGTTATTGGGGTATGTGAAATGGCTTGGTTCTAAAGCTGTTTAGATCATTTCTAGCAAGAAATTTTTTTAACTATTCACTGACATCAAGTGTGTTACTTTACCATTTTATTTGACTGCTTGAAAAGCAAGAAACAAAACCAAGATAAGGACAAGTTTAGAAAAGTGTTCAAACAAGGATGACCTACCTCTACTGTTCCAACTAGCAAAGGAATCCAAGCAATAATTAAAAAGATTATGGACAATGATGGTTCGAAAATACAAGGAGCTCTTAAGACGGTTATACCGTGCTGTTAGATGGTTCTAACAAGTGGTTGGAAGAAGAATTTTTAATATATGAAAACGAGTTTTTTTTTAATATTTATCAGTTCACTGATATCAAGTTGGTTATCTTCTCTTTTTATTTGACTAAAAGGAAAAAAAAATAATCAAACCAAAAACAGCCAAACAAAAAATAAAACCATGGTGTAGTCATATCAAGAGAGGTGCTGAAAGAAAATCCGCCTCTTACACTGGGGGATAGCATTAAAAAAAAAATGACGTCTCTATCTGATTTCTTTACCTCACTGATAGATTGTTCAAAATAACAGTCGGAAGAAGTTGTTTGATTTTATTATTTTATTTAGCCATCCTATTCTAGCCTGGTTGTATTGCTGGGTCGCCGTTACTACCCCCATCCGTCGATTCACCCAACCGTCAATACGCCCAATCCAAAAATCTGTCGATTCATCCTACCGTCGATTCACCTACCCGTCAATTCGACCAACGTCGACTAAACCAACGTCCTGTTGCTTGAGCGTCGACTAACACAAATCCATGATCCGTCGATTCGCTCACCCGTCATAAGACCCAACAAATCCGCCACAACTCCCACTTTTCCCGACAGTTCCGCTACCCGTCACAAGATCCAAAAGATCCGTCGATTCGCCCAACAAATCTGTCACAAGCCCCACTGTTTCCGTAAGTTTGCCTACCCGCCACGAGACCCAAAATATCCGTCGGTTCGCCCAATTTTCAAAACTGACCTTTGATCCAGCGCGGCTCTTTTGATTGAACGCGGTAGACGAAAGCGACTAGTCACAGGGGAGTAATTAAAATGGATACGATACCGTCCGACGTAAAGAAGGGTGAAAACTAGTCGGTAGAGCTTGAGCCAGAATGATGAGAAGCATGATCTAAGACCT
Organism: Branchinecta lynchi; assembly: GCA_023053575.1. Classification (NCBI taxonomy): domain Eukaryota; kingdom Metazoa; phylum Arthropoda; class Branchiopoda; order Anostraca; family Branchinectidae; genus Branchinecta; species Branchinecta lynchi. The sequence continues at coordinate 40,047 of JAKZAP010000071.1, forward strand.
CAGTGCTGATAAGAAAGAGGAAATGGAGAATGAATGCAAGAGTAAAACAGGAATGAGCTACCATATTTTTAGGTACAACATGTAGCGAAAGCGGTAGGCTACATATTGGCGTTATTTGGTCGGTTAAAGGAAATTATAATGCCCCACGATCATTCAATTCTCAATAGAGTAAATTTTGATTGGTGCTCCCCCAATACTTTTGTTCGGCAGACGTGACCCAATGTCGGCGAAACCTTTGGTCGACAGGAATACCAAAGGTTCCGAGGGGAACCAGAGGAGAGTATTTATGAAACTATTGCAGCTGGAACACTGAAGCTCAAGGGATATACTGATCCATGTTATGCTTCCTTATACATGACCCTTGTCGGATGAATCGGAAAACAATTGTACTAATTAGTCGGTAACTTTACAAGCTTCTACTTAACAGCAGGCCAACGACAATTATATTTCAACTTTATCACTCAAGTTTTTAACGGATTTCTTTTGTTATTCCAGTTGTTCCGGGTTGTGCCTGATTTTAGCTGAATCGGTCTAGCACGAAAAACTCATAATGACGATCACAATGCCCACAACTCAAAATGCCCAGTATTCAAAATGCCTACGACTCATATTGCTTCACAATGCCACACGATTGTACAGTTTGATGTGTTCAGGTCGTGGTAACGGAGCTAGTGATGAATGTGAAACGAAAGGAACGGACCGAGTATCAGGATGGCGATAATCGTGCATTGAAACTGTTCAATTACAATGTAATTTCGAATTCTGAAAATAAACAGCGATTTCAAAATGTTATTTTTAATAATTCTTACCTTCAGGGTGCAAGGTTTAGATCCCCATTTCTTCGTACTTTCGCGCAAATCATTCTAGTTTGATGAACTATAAAATAATCTCTTCACAATTTTTCGTAGTAGTCCTGTCCCTTTTAATCTCGCTGTCCGTTGTCCCAGATCATTTTGACCCTCCTACCGACAGTTAGTCGTCGGCACTTTGAACAAGGACGATTTTAGCCTTCCATGAGTGCATTTTAAACTGTCGGAATTTTGGACCGTTGACGTTTCTGACGATTTTGATTTCAGGGTCTACACCCTGAATTATGGCATTTTGAGTCGTGTACTCGTGGGCATTGTGAGAGTGGGCAAAACGATCGTGCTGATTTTGTAAACCACCCGAAAAATGTCTTTGATATGATACTTTGTTTGTTTATGGTTTTCGTGCCCCTACCTCGGCACTCAAATCGATTCTGATCAAACTTTTACAAGACATTACTTACCGTTTTTCAAGGGCACGAAAATAAGTGTGTTAATTCGTCAGCCTGATACTTGGCCTTAGAACAAAGCTTTAATCAGTGGGTGAATCCATGCTTCAAAAAACGAGGTTGGGCGAATCGACGGGTGGGTGAATCGACGGGTGGGTGAATCAGCGGGTGGGCGAATCAGCGGGTGGGCGAATCGACGGATATTTGGGTCTTGTGACGGTTAGGCGAACTGTCGGAAAAAGTGGGGAATGTGACGTATTTTTGAGGCATTATGACGGGTAGGCGAAAAGACGGTTCCCCTTATTGCTAGCCTGGTTGTCGAACAAAATGCATTTGTCCGAGAAGAAAGTCTTGTATATTATTTATAACAAGTATGTAATGTATTTGCTTCTGCTACTGTCTGGCCCAGTACCTAGCCAGTTTCTGATCAGCAGACTCTAGATCGTCCTTGGATGACTCTTCAATAACTGTCTTAAACTGTAAATTTTACCTACCTACACTAAAAAGTTTCTCAGAGTAAGGATTAAAGTTAACTGCAGTATTTCTACTGGAATTCATGTTATCTCCACTGAGAAAAAATTAATACGAATTAGAGATAAGATTATCTTTTTAGAGACAAGATTAATCCCAGTAGCAAATACTGTATGATTTTTGTACAGTGTAGTTTAATGTTGAGTTTAGGCTATTGGGTCCATTGTCCATATTCCTGTTAATTTGTATTTGTTTGCCTTGTATCCTTATTGTCTTATACTTTCTCACTGTTGTACACAGGCCCAAACATAAAAAGGGTTGCCCAATTCTTTCCTGTAAGTCACGTGTCCCAATATCTGTCATGTGAAAATTTTTCAGATACCTGATCTAACACACCCAGTGGGATTTAAGAACAATCTTTCTGATATGGCCTAAGCAGAACAACTCATAACCATGTACGAGAACGCTATCCAGTGGCGAAACTGGGGGGGGGGGACGAAAGCTCTGTCAGCAAAACAGGAAACTTCCTGTTGGGAAAAGGCAGCGTTTGTCGGTACGGCACGCTTTAGCATTCTGTTTCTGATACCGATAAATCTCTGTCGGTAAGCCAGGAAACTTCTTGTTGGAAAATTGGCAGTGCTTCTCGGCGCGGAGACAATGCGTGGATTCGATTTTCGGTACCAGTAAGGGCTCTGACAAACACTTTCCTCATTTCATTTCCTGATATCTGTTGTTTTTCATTTTTCGACACAATGACCGGGAAAGGGGATCGACTAAAAACGGGAACGGAATGGAACGACACGGTGCAGGAGGAACGCGTACTAAAAACGGGAACGCGTACTAAAAACGGGAACAACGTACTAAAATCGGGAACATTGCACCAGGAGGATCATTACTAAAAGGGGGAACGCTGCACCGTCCTTTTTACTAAAAACGGGAATGCAGGACCCATGTTCTTTGGCACTTGTTTTCGCTTTCATGACAACCAAGTACTAAAAAAGGGAATGCAGGACCCCTGTTCTTTAGCACTTGTTTTCGCTTTCATGACAACCAAGTACTAAAAACGGGAATGCAGGACCCCTGTTCTTTAGCACTTGTTTTCGCTTTCAAGACAACCAAGTACTAAAAACGGGAATGCAGGACCCCTGTTCTTTAGCACTTGTTTTCGCTTTCATGACAACCAAGTACTAAAAAAGGGAATGCAGGACCCCTGTTCTTTAGCACTTGTTTTCGCTTTCATGACAACCAAGTACTAAAAAAGGGAATGCAGGACCCCTGTTCTTTGGCACTTGTTTTCGCTTTCATGACAACCAAGTACTAAAAACGGGAATGCAGGACCCCTGTTCTTTGGCACTTACCTATTCTACTTCCTATTCTACTCTCCCTGGTGCTGGAGGAACACGATTGAGAACCCTATTTCCTACTTCCTATTCTACTCTCCGTGTTTCAGGAGGAACACAACTGGGAGCCCTGTCTCCTACTTCCTATTCTACTCTCCGTGTTTCAGGAGGAACACTACTGGGAGCCCTGTTTCCTACTTCCTATTCTACTCTCCCTGCTGCAGGAGATGCCGAAGTCCGAATACTCGTGACGTAAATGATTTACTTGCTTACAGTTTTATCTGAAAGCTAATATTTTTGTACCATTTAGTAAATTATACTTAACTTCTTGCTTCGCCTTTTTTCGGCACAGACGCGGCCAGTTGCGAGCTTGGTGAAGTCGGCTTTGCGCTAGACGTGACTTCACATTACCATCCAAAGAGGATTATATAAAGTCATATCAACCTTCAGAGAGAGGATGATATGAAGTCATTCAACCTCCAGGGAGGATGATGCTTAACACTAGTTTTTGTGAATCTTTTTCGTCCAGCACACAACACACATACCAGTGCAGAAGACATGCAGATCCAGTTATAGTGGCATCAGATACCTTGGTCAGTGCAAAATGACAAAATGCAGATCTAGTTACGACGGTATCGGTTACCTTGGTAAGTGCAAAAATGACGTTATCCAGATCCATTCAGTGGAACCAGATACCATGGTAACTTCAAAAATCTTTGTCGTCAAGCGTACATGATTATATGAATTCCTATCAACCTTCAGAGAGAGGATGATATGAAGCCATTCAACCTCAAGAGCTGATGTTGCTTAACACCAATTTTAGTAACTCGTTTTCGTCCGGCATACAACACAGGTACCAGCGCAGAAGATATGCAGATCCAGTTAAAATGGCATCGGATACCTTGGTCGGAGCAAAATGACAAAATACAGATCTAGTTACAGTGGTATCAGATACCACGGTAACTTCATAAATCTTTGTCGTCAAGCATACATGATTATATAGAGTCATATCAACCTTCAGAGAGGGGATGATATGCAGCCATTCAACCTCCAGAGCTGATATCGGTTATCACAAATTTTAGTCAATCGTTTTCGTCCGGCATACAATACAGGTACAAGCGCAGAAGATATGCAGATCCAGCTACCGTGGTATCAGATACCATGGTCAGTACAAAATGACAAAATACAGATCTAGTTACAGTGGTATCAGATACCTTGGTAAGTTGAAAAATGACAATATCCAGATCCAGTTGCAGTGGAACCAGATACCATGGTAACTTCAAAAATCTTTGTCGTCAAGCATACATGATTATATGAAGTCATATCAACCTTCAGAGAGAGAGGATGATATGAAGTGATTGAACCTGCAGAGAGGATGATGCTTAACACCAGTTTTTGTAAATATTTTCGTCTGGCATACAACACAGGTACCAGCGCAGAAGACATTTAGATCCAGTTACAGTGGTATCAGATACCTTGGTCAGTGCGAAAGGACAAAATGCAAATCTAATTACAGTGGTATCAGATACCTTGGTAAGTGAAGTATGACACTATTCAGATCCAGTTACAGTGGACATACCGTCCGGCATACAACACAGCGCAGAAGACATTCAGATCCAGTTACAGTGGTATCAGATATTTGGTCAGTGCAAAATGACATAAATGCAGATCTAGTTACAGTGGTATCAGATACCTTGGTTAGTGAATTATGACACTATTCAGATCCAGTTACAGTGGAACCAGATACCATGGTAACTTCAAAAATCTTTGTCGTCAAGCATACAACACAGGTAATACGAACAGAGGTACCCCAAATCTGACAGGAGAAGTTCACTATATTCGAAAATCGATTAATCGTGTATAGCGGAGCAATGAAGTAACGTATTTTCATCTGGTTTTCAACCATACTTGGTAGCTGCAAATCACTCAGCATTCAATACATCAATTTATTTAATAAATTTACTGAAAAATTCTCCGGCTAACATTCAAGCCTCGCCCTTCTTGCCCCCCCCTCCTATTCTTTTTTGTTCCCCCCTCCTTTTGCTGTCTCCCCTCCTTATTTAGTACCTTTCTTCCCTCCCACTACCCTCCCTTTCTTCTCTTCCCAATTCCCCCTCCAACGAGTTTCCTCCCTACCTTCTCTTCCTTAGCTTACTACTCCCCAAGAACATTTTAAGAACGTTTCAAACATTAATGTTGCCAAATTTCAACTAGTACATTAACGAGTAAATTTTGCCATCATTACTAGCCCACAAGAAAAAGTTTTGTTTTAATTCCTGACAAATTACTTGATTCCTTGCAATGACATTTCTTTGCTGTTCCTTCATCTGTTGAAACAATGACGGACGACGACGAGTAGATCGACCTGCAAATTCACAGAAGTCAGTTCTTTCTTCCTCAAATAACTATATCATTCCTAGGTTGTTTTTATTAGATCAGTTTCGACAATTTCCATTCTCCTTGTAGTTTATACAGCCAAAGGTTCTATTTGTTACACAATAAAACACTAACGGATGTTACTATACTATTCCTTCTTTATACCAATGAAGTGATCTAAACTAAGGTAAGTAACCTACTGCTGGAAATATCCATTGATGATTAGTAGTTACTTTTACAAATGCAATAAGAACTTTTGCCAGTCAATTGAGTTCCAAGCTTTCTCTCACAATTTAAGATTATATTTGTACTGTTTTAGACATTTTATTATCACGGCATATTGGAGTTTCAGGACGTAGCACTTATTCCATTAACTTTCCCTGTTCTATTGCTTCGCGCTATAGCATCATAGTAATCCTCTTTCCGAAGATCACGCCAGTCCGCCATGCGAAAACGGTACCGTAGTGTGCATGTCCTGAAATCGGCAATATACATGTATGATCTGAACGAACATTCAAACAAGTATACAAACACCTCATTCAAACAAGCAACAGACGTTCTAGTCACAACATTCCTAACAGTCAATCTTTACTACAGCCTACCAGTCTTCACTATTTTTTCTAGACCTATTTTCCCTGTTTTCAACAATAAATCGATTGCCACTAACATGGACTGAAATTATGAATCTCTTCGTCGCCAAATCACATCCAGATAAATATCAGTCAAGGTGGGAGCATCACTCACTCGGCGAAATGGGCTCTCTGAAGCAAGTGGCTGTGAGGACTCGAACCCCACAAAAAGGCACAACTAGACCCCAATGACCACAAGTACGTCCTGTTTCAACTTGATACTTTTCATGGTTCTAGAGTTACGATTTCCGAAAAAACGGTGAAAACCGAAAACGAAAAAGCGGCTACCTCGGCCGCAAGAGTGGATTGTTCCCAAATGAACACTTTTCGCACTAAAAATCGTATTACTTGTACTTTACTTAATTACAAAATTTTCAAAGTACTGACAAACAGAAGTATGTGAGTGTAGATTTTAATTGTTGTAGCATACACTATTATTTAGTTCAATTACAGATTCTGGCATGTGAATACTTGAACTTCTTACCTCATGTTGGTTCTGCTTTCTTGTTTGTTTGTTGTTCCTAGTTCATCTTTGAGTGAAGACCTTCTCGCAGGTACTTGGCCTGCAATACGAAAGTACCATTTAACGCTTGGTCTAAAACCTTTTTTGACAGAGCATAGTACGATTTCTGCCTTGCAAACACTCGATTTTATATGCCATCTAAAATATGACTTGGTTTTATGTGTGAGCGAGACTTTGCTATAGAGCAGGGAATACAAGGCTTGGGAAATAGTATGTGAAAGTCTACTTTTTGCCATCCTTGCAATAAAGATTTCAAATTCATCTCCCTTTAGCTTGCTTCATCCTCACATTGTATGGTGCACTGTAAACTGTTCATAATGTCAAGATACTTTAGGATATTATTATGGCTATTAGCTGTTCGCAAATCTCAATTTCGATTTTTGGTCAATGTACACTTAGCTTTTTTTATGTCTGAAACCACCACGGAAAAACCTGTGCTAAATTTTCTGGATAGAGGGGTCAAATAGAAGAGTCAGGAAAAGTGATGTCTGTTCACTTTGTATATGTATATAAGTTGTTCGGCTAAGCTAAGATGAGCTGCGCCAATTTTTCTGCATAGAGTTCAAATAAAAGAGTCACGAAAAGTCATGGACGCAGGGGCGAAACTAGCCCATTTTCGGGGGGGGGGGGGGGGGCAAGCCCAGATTTTACCGGAAAGATTTAACGATAACGAAAAGCAGTGATAGACACCGCAACAGATTACTTCATTGCTTGAAGATTTACGCGGCTGTCTTTTTCGCTTGTAAACTAAGCGGTTTTTGGGGGGGTCCAAAACAGCATCTAAGAGTTCGTAAAGTTTGTCTGTCCGTCTGTTACGATGATAACTCTCAAAGGGGTTGAGATATCTTGTTCAAATTTGGTATGAGGATGCGTTGAATCAAAGTACAGGTGAAATGAACCGGCAATCCAGTTTAACGGAAACTTGATGGCTGATGGGAGCAGATGCCCTAAGTTTGCTGCTTCTATGTCCGAACGAAATCCGACAACTGAGTGGAAGGTAGGAGGGGTCAGAGTAACTTTGTGATATGACGCTTCAAAAACCAAACGTGTGCATGGGCGTTAGAAAGTGCTCAGATTAGACTGAAACTTGCCCAAGATGTTCAATTTATCCGCGTTCGAGAACAGGATAGAGAACGGATAGAGTGGGGGATAAAACTTGAAATTTAAAAAACTCATGGGACCTAGACAAGTAATTTGAGGCCCAAACCGGATCTGACGTCCGTTGGGTGAAGGTGGGGCTGAGGTGTACCGGACCGGTAGGCCCACTGGAAATTTTTCGGAAGTGCTCCGTTCGAGTGACGCAGATGCCATATATGTGTCCGAACCTCTTCTTGCATTATGGTCGTGCTGTGGGGGGATTAGGGGTCGGTCCTGGACATTTTCTTAAATGCTTAGGGACCAAATCGATTGAACGATTGAGACAAACTTGGCAATACTGCGACTATGGGACTTAATTGTGTTATTCAGATATCCTTGCCTGACCCAACCTCGGTGGGCCGAGTTGGTGGGTGTATCACTGACGGGAATTAGAAACTCATATGTCACTGAATAAAGTTAACTATTTCCCGGACTGATAAGCAACCAGATCAACCCAAAAGGGCAGTTTATGGGTGGGGACAGAGAAACCACACGAAGAACAATTCGACGAAACAGGTTTGCCGGTGTGGTTGGTTTACCGCCAAAGAACAGAAAGTTACGAAGAAGTGTTTGGTTAGTGCATTTCGGATTTACCGACGAGAATATTCCAGTCAAAAAGTCTCGCACTGACAAATAGTTCAAAAGTGCTGAATTTAACGACAAGATTTTTATCCATTCCTGATGTAAACAGACCGAAAAAGAGAGCCCCATTTTACCGACAAGACCTTTCCCGGTCATTGTGTCGAAAAATTAAAAACAACAGATATCAGGAAATGAAATGAGGAAAGTGTTTGTCAGAGCCCTTACCGGTACCGAAAATCGAATCCACGCATTGTCTCCGCGCCCAGAAGCACTGCCAATTTTCCAACAAGAAGTTTCCTGGCTTACCGACAGAGATTTATCGGTATCAGAAACAGAATGCTAAAGCGTGCCGTACCGACAAACGCTGCCTTTTCCCAACAGGAAGTTTCCTGTTTTGCTGACAGAGCTTTCGTCCCCCCCCCCCCCCCCAGTTTCGCCACTGGATAGCGTTCTCGTACATGGTTATGAGTTGTTCTGCTTAGGCCATATCAGAAAGATTGTTCTTAAATCCCACTGGGTGTGTTAGATCAGGTATCTGAAAAATTTTCACATGACAGATACTGGGACACGTGACTTACAGGAAAGAATTGGGCAACCCTTTTTATGTTTGGGCCTGTGTTCAACAGTGAGAAAGTATAAGACAATAAGGATACAAGGCAAACAAATACAAATTAACAGGAATATGGACAATGGACCCAATAGCCTAAACTCAACATTAAACTACACTGTACAAAAATCATGCAGTATTTGCTACTGGGATTAATCGTGTATCTAAAAAGATAATCTTATCTCTAATTCGTATTAATTTTATCTCAGTGGAGATAACATGAATTCCAGTAGAAATACTGTAGTTAACTTTAATCCTTACTCTGAGAAACTTTTTAGTGTAGGTAGGTAAAATTTACAGTTTAAGACAGTTATTGAAGAGTCATCCAAGGACGATCTAGAGTCTACTGATCAGAAACTGGCTAGGTACTGGGCCAGACAGTAGCAGAAGCAAATATATTACATACTTGTTATAAATAATATACAAGACTTTCTTCTCGGACAAATGCATTTTGTTCGACAACCAGGCTAGCAATAAGGGGAACCGTCTTTTCGCCCACCCGTCATAATGCCTCAAAAATACGTCACATTCCCCACTTTTTCCGACAGTTCGCCTAACCGTCACAAGACCCAAATATCCGTCGATTCGCCCACCCGCTGATTCGCCCACCCGCTGATTCACCCACCCGCTGATTCACCCACCCGTCGATTCACCCACCCGTCGATTCGCCCAACCTCGATTTTTGAAGCATGGATTCACCCACTGATTAAAGCTTTGTTCTAAGGCCAAGTATCAGGCTGACGAATTAACACACTTATTTTCGTGCCCTTGAAAAACGGTAAGTAATGTCTTGTAAAAGTTTGATCAGAATCGATTTGAGTGCCGAGGTAGGGGCACGAAAACCATAAACAAACAAAGTATCATATCAAAGACATTTTTCGGGTGGTTTCCAAAATCAGCACGATCGTTTTGCCCACTCTCACAATGCCCACGAGTACACGACTCAAAATGCCATAATTCAGGGTGTAGACCCTGAAATCAAAATCGTCATAAACGTCAACGGTCCAAAATTTCGACAGTTTAAAATGCACTCATGGCAGGGTAAAATCGTCCTTGTTCAAAGTGCCGACGACTAACTGTCGGTAGGAGGGTCAAAATGATCTGGGACAACGGACAGCGAGATTAAAAGGGACAGGATTACTACGAAAAATTGTGAAGAGATTATTTTATAGTTCATCAAACTAGAATGATTTGCGCGAAAGTACGAAGAAATGGGGATCTAAACCTTGCACCCTGAAGGTAAGAATTATTAAAAATAACATTTTGAAATCGCTGTTTATTTTCAGAATTCGAAATTACATTGTAATTGAACAGTTTCAATGCACGATTATCGCCATCCTGATACTCGGTCCGTTCCTTTCGTTTCACATTCATCACTAGCTCCGTTACCACGACCTGAACACATCAAACTGTGCAATCGTGGGCATTGTGAACCGTGGGCAATATGAGTCGTAGGCATTTTGAATCGTGGACATTTTGAATACTGGGCATTTTGAGTCGTGGGCATTGTGATCGTCATTATGAGTTTTTCGTGCTAGACCGATTCAGCTAAAATCAGGCACAACCCGGAACAACTGGAATAACAAAAGAAATCCGTTAAAAACTTGAGTGATAAAGTTGACATATAATTGTCGTTGGCATGCTGTTAAGTAGAAGCTTGTAAAGTTACCGACTAATTAGTACAATTGTTTTCCGATTCATCCGACAAGGGTCATGTATAAGGAAGCATAACATGGATCAGTATATCCCTTGAGCTTCAGTGTTCCAGCTGCAATAGTTTCATAAATACTCTCCTCTGGTTCCCCTCGGAACCTTTGGTATTCCTGCCGACCAAAGGTTTCGCCGACATTGGGTCACGTCTGCCGAACAAAAGTATTGGGGGAGCACCAATCAAAATTTACTCTATTGAGAATTGAATGATCGTGGGGCATTATAATTTCCTTTAACCGACCAAATAACGCCAATATGTAGCCTACCGCTTTCGCTACATGTTGTACCTAAAAATATGGTAGCTCATTCCTATTTTACTCTTGCATTCATCCTCCATTTCCTCTTTCTTATCAGCACTGAGGTCTTATATCATGCTTCTCATCATTCTGGCTCAAGCTGTACTGACTAGTTTTCACCATTCTTTACGTCGGACGGTATCGTATCCATTTAATTACTCCCCTGTGACTAGTCGCTTTCGTCTACCGCGTTCAATCAAAAGAGCCGCGCTGGATCAAACGTCAGTTTTGAAAATTGGGCGAACCGACGGATATTTTGGGTCTCGTGGCGGGTAGGCGAACTTACGGAAACAGTGCGGCTTGTGACAGATTTGTTGGGCGAATCGACGGATCTTTTGGATCTTGTGACGGGTAGCGGAACTGTCGGGAAAAGTGGGAGTTGTGGCGGATTTGTTGGGTCTTATGACGGGTGAGCGAATCGACAGATCATGGATTTGTGTTAATCGACGCTCAAGCAACAGGACGTTGGTTGAATCGACGTTGGGCGAATCGACGGGTAGGTGAATCGACGGTAGGATGAATCGACAGATTTTTGGATTGGGCGTATTGACGGTTGGGTGAATCGACGGATGGGGGTTGTGACGGCGACCCAGCAATACAACTAGGCTAGAATAGGATGGCTAAATAAAATAATAAAATCAAACAAATTTATTTGATTACTTATCCTTCTCCCGACTGTTATTTTGAACAATCTATCAGTGAGGTAAAGAAATCAGATAGAGACGTCATTTTTTTTTTTAATGCTATCCCCCAGTGTAAGAGGCGGATTTTCTTTCAGCGCCTCTCTTGATATGACTACACCATGGTTTTATTTTTTGTTTGGCTGTTTTTGGTTTGATTATTTTTTTTTCCTTTTAGTCAAATAAAAAGAGAAGATAACCAACTTGATATCAGTGAACTGATAAATATTAAAAAAAAAACTCGTTTTCATATATTAAAAATTTCTTCTTCCAACCACTTGTTAGAACCATCTAACAGCACGGTATAACCGTCTTAAGAGCTCCTTGTATTTTCGAACCATCACTGTCCATAATCTTTTTAATTATTGCTTGGATTCCTTTGCTAGTTGGAACAGTAGAGGTAGGTCATCCTTGTTTGAACACTTTTCTAAACTTGTCCTTATCTTGGTTTTGTTTCTTGCTTTTCAAGCAGTCAAATAAAATGGTAAAGTAACACACTTGATGTCAGTGAATAGTTAAAAAAATTTCTTGCTAGAAATGATCTAAACAGCTTTAGAACCAAGCCATTTCATATACCCAATAACAAAACATTTATTAAAAAAAACCTAATTTGTAATCATCAGACTTTAAAAGCTTTAAATGTTTAAATGATCAAAGTTTTCGATGGGATCCCAAAAGTTAAAATTTGATCCAGACAATTGGGTCTTGTCTTCGCCAGATCCAGTCTTCGCCAGACTCATTGAACACTTTACTATTAAAATTTAGAAACAGATTAAGACGAAATAGCTGGCATATGAGAAAACCAAGTTCAGATATGGATTCAGCATGTGCGTTTACCCCTTTAAGTCATATCTGTTTTGACGAAGCAGATCGAAAATTCCTTCCTTACTTCTGCCAATTTTCCGTTTTCGGCGGAATTCCGGAACTGCTTACCAAGCGAAAAAATAAAGCTCAAAAACGAGTTCGGCATGTCTCCTTACCCTACCTCCATCTTCTGATCAACTTCAAATTAAGCTTTTACTTTTAACAAATTTTCCGGTTTCAGCCGGATTCCGAGCGATCTATACGTCCGGTGAGAAAATGATTGTCAAATGCGAATTCAGCATGCCTACTTACCCCAAGTAGAATTTCTTCTCAAATTTAAATAAAACTTATACTTTAAACAAATTCTCCGGTTTTGGCCGGATTCCGGCCGAACTGATTGTCCGGCGAATAATTTTTAGATTCGGACTCAGCACGTTTCCTTGCCCCCAAATCGAACCTCCAATCAACTTCATATTAAACTTTTACTTTTCACAAATTTTCCCGTTTTCGCCGAATTCCGGATGAACTATTTGTCCGGCGAGAAAACAAATTTCATATTCGGATTCAGCATGCCTCCTTACCCCTAATTCGACTATATCATTAGCTTTTAAAAATATTTGTTTGTTCCCCTTAATTTCAAACCCCTCCCCCACCCCCAAATATAGAGCTTCATAGCCCATCTTCGAACTTGACCTAAAAAGTCCTCATGCCAAGTTTGATCAAAATATCTCAACCCCTTCGAGAGTTATCGTGCTAACAGACGGACGGACAAACAGACGGACAACTTTTGTGATATCATAGGTATCCCTCCACTTACGTTTTGGGATCCCTAAAAAAACAAATCCAAAGTATTATTGAAAATTTTGCCCGAATACTTGAGTTCCAACAATGGTCTGCCGGCCTGTCCGACCCTTTAAACCTCTTTTCCATTAGCAAGGTAATAACAAGTGCAATAAACCAAATCGTACCAGCCAAATACCCCCTTTGTCTTCATTAAGAACAGCACATCTTCCCTTTGTCGTCCAGTTTCCAACTGTTAATTACAGATTAAACTACATCGCGTTGTCTTATTTGCTGCTATTACACCAAAATCATCACCCATCTCCCCAAATATACAAGAGTCGGACTTAAGACCTGTCATAGACGAACTTAACTCATGGGAAATCTGGGCCCAGCTGCCCATGAACGGGAGGAGCGGGGGGGGAGGGGCGGGACCCATCAAATGCGTATTTACACCTCTTTTTTCTCAAGTATACCAGCTTAGAGTTTGATTCCCGTCACAGGTCAAAAACTTGTGCAATTTGGGCCCACTTGCCCATTAACGGGGAGGACTAGGGTAGTTCAACTCCACATATATAAGTTTCACCTCAATACCTGTTGATTCCTGTCACGGGTAACAAACTTCACTCAATCTGGGCCCAGTTGTCCATGAATGAGGTGGGCGGGGGAGATCCAACTTTAAAAGCCATTTCCCAGCATTACGATCTATATGTACAAGGAATTTCATCGTCCTATGTCCCGTTCTGGTCACATTATGAACATTATTCACTGGACAATCTGGGCCAAATTGACCCTGAACACGGTTGGGGAGGGGGTGGGAACCCCAGAAGGCACAACTAGACCCCAATACCCACTAGTGTCCCAAATTTCAACTTGATATTTGCACTGGTTCACGAGTTATGAGCTCCACAAAATACAGTGAAAACCAAAATCGAAAGCTGCTACAGCGCTTGCAATAGTGGATTGTTCCAAGGAACTATCCACTAATGAGTGTTATAAAATGTATCTGCTTGCAAACTTGTTCTCTTTGCATCAGTCTACCACAAAAGCTTTGTCAGGGAAACAGTTGCTGTGATCTGAAACTGAAAACTATATATTTGAGTAAAGATTTTTATTCTGGAATTTATTTGTTTTGATATACAAATAAGGTTTATTTTGGCAGTCGTCCTTTAAAGTACAATGTTTCTGGTGAGTTTTAGACCATTATTGATCGATTGTCAAGGTCAAGCCCAGAGTAAGCCTATCCAGCATTTGGCATAGTGTATCTGGCATTTGTCGTAGGGTACACGATGGGTACCTGACCTTGTTTGTACACTACCTCAATTGTTGCTGTGCAAATGTTAAAATGGGATGTTCATGCTGTCCCGAGAGCCAATAGGCAAAATTTTCAACAGTCGTGTCCAAAAATTTTCAAATTCTGTGCCTTTTCATTGTTTTGAAGCTGCTACGAGACTGGATTTTCTGGCTATGGCCTTTGCGAAGTCGATCGAGGTTAGGTTAAAATGAAGTGATCTTGTTTGAAAAGAAAATATATTGATCTAGAAATTTTGAAGTAATATTTTTTCATCCAACATGTAAACCACTCAATTAGCTTCAATCTAGCATGTTTGTCATATTTGTTGGTTCCTCTTTAAACCAGATAAATTATTCTGAAGGAAAGACTTTTCTGGAAATTTGAAATCTTGTCTGAGGTTAGCTACTCCTACTGTATGCCAAATGCTGGGTATGCTGTTTGACACAGGCTGTCCCAAAATCACAAGTTTGTGGTAGACTGGCTTGGGTTTGCATAACAGATCATGTAGTGAATCTGAAACATCTAAAACAACAGTTCTTAGCCTAGTTAGTCTTCATTCCTGTTTTTACTGTAGCCACATCATCCTTAGTCCTCTGGTTTATTGAGAACTGGCTTCAAGGTCACCGTCAGCAACATTAGTTGCATTTTATAGAAGTTTTGTTCGACGTTTGCTTGGCTGGTTGCTCAGTTAATTTCCCTTTTCAAACGCCGACCAAGTTCACAGTTTGTTTAATTAGTGTTTTTACGACTCGGGCGATCCTTTCCTGATAGACGTTTCTTCAACGATTTCAAATAAACTTTTGACTTGCTAGCTCACAAAGTCTGACTGTCAGGTTTGAAGGACAAAGAAACTGTGACAGACGACCAGAAACTGTACTTAAATTGAGACCTTTAGTTGGAAGGTAACGAAACTTCAAACTTCGATCAAAAAGGCAACTATTGGGAAGTTGGTCTATTACCTGGAGACTTGGCATCTCAATCCTCAAAGAACACTTCATCACGTAGATCATGCTGGGGCGCATTCAGCAGATTCAAATTTTCTGCCACAAGCCCACAAGTTTCTACATACATCTCTGCAGTAACTCCATGGATTTGTTTCCTACAAAGCGTTATCGGGAAGAAAACGGTTACAGTGGAATTTCCGGCTCTGCTGGCAGCTGTCCCTAAATGATTTGCTCAGTTATCGGTTCTGACCGTCCGTCAGGTACTAAAAAAGCCACAAGCAAAGATGGTGGCGAAGGATACTGAAGTCTCATTGACATTGAGGTAGATAAATTGTAGATACTGGGTACATAGTGTATATTTTCGTTTTCTGTCCCACAGCCCAATCAGCGTTATGGGAGCTTGTCTTAAGACTTGAGGGAAGCTAGCCTGGTGGTTACTTTAAGCTCTTAAGGCCTCGTGTTGACTACTTGATACTGACGAATCAATCTACCGACAAAGAAGGACTGCTGCCACTTCTCGGTAACAGCACACATTCTCAAACAGCAAAACTGTTTTAAAACCGACTGCAATGGATCAGCTGCGTTGTTTGTGTAAAAATTTGTTGATTCGAATTCACACATTCAGCTTATCACGCTTGAGAGGAAAACTTCAAACGCCTGTAGCCATCCCGAACTAAAGTAAGAACTGCACAGGAACTGCGTCCCAGTCTTTGTTCATTCTGCCTTTTTCTGGCAGAATTGAACTAATTACCATACAAATTCCTGGAAGCAGCTCTGGGATAGCTCATGAAACCAAGAGCGTAAAAGTACTACCTCATAGGTGGCGTGGAAACATACTCTAAACATTTGAAGCAAAATCAGCAGTATGATATTTTTTGTATTATGTAAGTCGTAATTTTATTGGTCAGTATTTGTTCTTAATTTAAGCCGTGTTAGTGGCGATCGATATATACTGGTTGCAGAGCTGAGTGATGAGAGTGCCATAGCAGCTAAAATACACCGTCTCTGTGGCTGGCAGACTGCCATAGTGTTATTTGAAGAAACTCTGTTGATTGTAGTACCGAAGAAAAGTTTTGTTTTTTGTATGTAAAGTTTACAAAACTGCCTAAAATGTACAAATATAACCGACTTACTTGCAGCTGATTCCAGAGCTTACAAGGAATTCTCACTTTACATTGTTAATATGATTATTTGCCCACAGTACAAATAATCCAGAGTATATAATAACAACAAACGGATAAGAAAAATAAACTCTGCTTATATTTGTCGAAGCTAGTAAATTAGAGTATGGCAGTCATCAAAAAACACTGTAACGATATATTAGCGAAAATAAGTACCAGCTTGAAGTTTTCGCCCACCGCCCAACCACCCGAAAACGTCGAATACCAAATTATAGGGCATTTGGCAGTAATCTGTGTCAGTGCTTAAAATGGCAAAGAATTTTTTTTAAAAATGTCCACCAAATCCACACTCACATTAAAATCTGTGAAAAGTCCAATGACCTCACAAAGTCTGGGCATTGGGCGGTATGGGCGGCAGTTCTTGTAACGCCCAGGCTAAAAATGGAGAAACGCCCACCAAATCACCGCCCACATTAAAATTCACGAAAATTCAGATGAGCTGATTTTGTCCAGACATTGGGTTGTTAGAGCGACAGTGCTTAAACTCAGGTTAGAAGTGGACAATACCCACCAAATCACCGCACACCTTACAGTCTGCGAAATCTTGGATTTGTTAAGTATGTACGGGTGCTGGGTGGTAAGGGAGGCAGTTCCTGAAACGCTGAAGCAAAAAACGGAGAAACACCCATCAAATTAGCACACACGATCAGATTCAAGAAAAGTCAAATGAGGTAAATATGTCAGTGTGGGGTGGTAAGCGTAGCAGTGCTTAAACGCCCAGGCAAGACATGGTGAATGTCCGCCAAATGACTGACCGCATTACAACTCTCGAAATTTTGGGTTAGCTAAGTATGTACGGGCGCTGGGCGGTAAGGGCGGCAGTGCTTGAAACGCCCACGCTAAAAAGGAGAAACGCCCATTAAATCACCGCCCACTTTGAATTTGGCGAAAATTCGAATGAGCCAACAATGTCCAGGCATTGGTTGGTAAGGGTGACAGTGCTTAAACCGCTCAGGCAAGATATGATGAAACCTCCACCAAATCACCGCTCACGTTAAAATTCGCGAAAAGTCGAATGAGTCAACTATTTCTGGGCGGTGAAGGCGGCAGTACCTGAAACGCCCAGTCAAAAAGTGGAGAATCTCCCATTAAATCACCGCCCACATTAATATTCACGAAAACTCGGATGACCTTCGGGTGGCCAAAGATCTTTTTTTAGAAATGTCCACCAAATCAACACCCACATTAAAATTTGTGAAAAGTCAAATGTCCTAATAAAGTCTGGGCATTGGGCGGTAAGGGCGGCAGTGCTTGTAACGCCCAGGCTAAAAATGGAGAAACGCCCACAAAACCACCAGCCACATAAAAATTCACGAAAATTCGAATGAGCCGACGATGTCCAGGCGTTGGTTGGTAAGGGTGACAGTGCTTAAACCGCTCAGGCAAGACATGATGAAACCTCCACCAAATCACCACCCACATTAAAATTCGCGAAAAGTCGAATGAGTCAACTATTTCTGGGCGTTGGGAGGTAAGGGCGGCAGTACCTGAAACGCCCAGTCAAAAAGTGGAGAATCTCCCATTAAATCACCGCCCACATTAAAATTCACGAAAATTCGGAAGACTGGATGACCTTCGGATGGCCAAAGAACTCTTTTTTAGAAATGTCCACCAAATCAACACCCTCATTAAAATTTGTGAAAAGTCAAATGACCTAATTAAGTCTGGGCATTGGGCGGTAAGGGCGGCAGTATTTGTAACGCCAAGGCTAAAAATGGAGAAACGCCCACCAAACCACCGCCCACATAAAAATTCACGAAATTCAGATGAGCTGATTTTGTCCAGGTGTTGGGTAGTAAGGGCGACAGTGCTTAAAGTGCACAGGTTAGAAGTGAACAATATCCACCAAATCACCGCCCACTTTACAGTCGTAGGGTAAGGGCGGCAGTTCCTGAAACGCTCAAACATAAAACCGAGAAACGCCCTTCAAATTATCGCGCACATTCAGATTCACGAAAAGTCAAATGGGGTAAATGTGTCCAAGCGTGGGGTGGTAAGCGTGGCAGTGCTTAAACGCCCAGGCGAAAAATGAATAAATGTTCACCGAATCAGCGCCCATGTTAAGTTTGGCAAAAATTCAAATGAGCTAGCGATGTCCAGGCGTTGGTTGGCAACAGTGCTTAAATCGACCAGGCAAGACATGATGAAAGTCCACAGAATCACTGACCACGTTGAAGTTCTCGAAAAGAGGAACACACCCACCAAATCACCGCCTGCGATACAATTTGTGACCTTCGATTTGGCGAGAAATGGAAAAAAAAACCCACCAAATCCCCCCCCCCCCCATGTTACAGTTTGCAAAATTTCGAATATCTATGTGTAGAGGCTTTGTGCGGTAAGCCTGTCTGTGCTTAAACTCCCAGGCAAAAAAATGGCAAAATGTCCCCATTAATTAAACATTATAATTAACATCCCCCTTAGTCACCGCCCACGTTGGATTTGGCAAAAATTCAAATGAGCCAACGATGTTCTGGCGTTGGTTGGTAAGGGCAACTGTGCTTAAACCGCTCAGGCAAGAGATAATGAAACCTCCACCAAATCATCGCCCACTGTAAAATTTGCGAAAAGTCGAATGAGTACTGAGCTGGTACCGCCCAGCGCCCGTACATACTTGGCTAATCCAAAATTGTAAAGTGGGCGGTGACTAACGGGGATGTTAATTATAACGTTTGATAATGGGTACATTTTGCCATTTTTTGCCTGGGAGTTTTAAGCACAGACAGGTTTACCGCAGAAAGCCCTTACACAAATAGATATTGGAAATTTTGCAAACTGTAATGTGGGCGGAGATTTGGTGGATTTTTTTTCCATTTCTTGCCAAATTGAATGTCGCGAATTTTATCGCGGGCGGTGATTCGGTGGGTGTTCTTCCATTTTTCGCCTGGCTATCAATGAGTGCCATCCAACACTCAAATTTAGTTAGCTTATTTGACTTTTCGGAAATTTTAAAGTGGTTGGTGATTTGGTGGATGTCTTACATTCTTAACTTGGGCAATTCAAGCTCAGTCGCTCTTACCACCCAAAGCCCGAAGATAGTCAGGTCATTCGAATTCTCGTGAATTTTAATGTGGGCGGTGATTTAATGGGAGCTTCTCCACTTTTTGTCTGGGCGTTTCAGATACTACCGCCCAACGCCCAGAACCAGACTTTATTAGGTCATTTGACTTTTCACAAATTTCACTGTGGGTGTTGATTTGGTGGACATTTAAAAAAAAAAGTTCTTTGGCATTTTAAGCACTGCCACCCATTACCGCCCAACGCCCCATAATTTGGTGTTGGGCGTTTTTGGGTGGTCGGGCGGTGGGCGAAACCTTCAAGCTGGTGAATAAGTTGCCTAGGAATCGGCTGATTTCTGATTTACCATTGTATTGTAGGGGGTAATGTGACATCATGATTGTTTGATCAGCCCATTGGAACTTTAATTTAAGCCTTGTTAGTGGCTAGCGATTTGAAAAATACTGGGTGCGAATTGGCGACGATGAAGTTCTTAGTTTTAAAACCATGTTAGTGAAAATCAATTAATTATCGAACTGGATGCGTTTGGCCGAAGGTAGTGCGTTCGGTAGTGGTTGCGCGCTTGCGGTGCTGATATTCTCAATTTAAATCCATAGTGTCAATCGATTTACTATTGAACTGGAAATGATTTTGTGATGCCTGTCTTAATTTATGCCGCGTTGGTAGCCAGCGATTTACCTGGATGCGGTTTTGTGGCGATGATAATCTTGAAGTTACTTTCTTTAGTGGCAATCAATCTATTATCTAACAGAAAGTTCTGCGGGTCTGGGGTTCTTTATTTAAGTTATGTTAGTGAATAACGGTTCGTCCTATACTGGCTGTGGATGGGCGACGCCAATATTCTTAATTTAAATAGATGGTAGTGGCAATGGATTCCTTATCGAACTGGATCCTTGTGGGCAACGCCGGGGTTCTTAATTTCCATCATGTTAGTGGCCAACGATTTGTATATACTCTTAGCGAGTTCGGGGCGCTGATATTCTTAATTTCAGTTCAGGTTAGTGGCAATTGATTTATTCTCGAACTGGAGGCGGATCCAAGGTTCTTAATTAAAGTCGTGTGGGTGGAAAGGGATTTGTTATCTACCAGGAGACGTTTTGATCTTCTTAAGTTAAGTCTTTTTTTAGTGGCAATCGATTTATTATCAACCCGGTTTGTTATCTGGATGAGGATCGGCGTTGCCGGATATAATAAACTATATCGTTGTAACGTCTAAGAAGATTGAAGCAAAGTCATAGTATAACTGAGTTACGCGTGACATACCCAGGGAAAGGTTATACTAGGCCTATAATCAATATTTTCTTTCAGGAAACATCAAAAGGACAAACAACGACTGTAAGCTACCGTCATGGTGTCTGGAATCAGAAATGATGGATTTCAGTAAAGGTAAGTAGACAGATTTAGCAATGAAAATTGCCATGGAGCAAAAACGTGTTATGCTTATCCATACAAATACCTCAGAAGATTTAAGGTCTATAAAAGATTCTGATTTCCGAAAGAGTAAGAGAGTACCAAATTGCTCCATGGCAGTACTACTAAAATCTAGCAGCGTCTGAGAAATGATGAGAAAACAGCAGAGGACTGATACAACCTGGTGAAGTCTGGTTTCTGTGGGGTTTCACATGGCGATCTATCGAATTTAGGTAGAGCTACAATAAGTCGAAAACCTCTTGGTTCCCGTTGTTTATTGTAGCTGTTCTATAGATCGTAGAAACAGAATTGTTAGACTTGAATCCGTTGGATCTATCGAATTTAGGTAGAGCTACAGTAAGTCGAAAACCTCTTGGTTCCCGTTGTTTATTGTAGCTGTTCTATAGATCGTAGAAACAGAATTGTTAGACTTGAATCCGTTGGATCTATCGAATTTAGGTAGAGCTACAATAAGTCGAAAACCTCTTGGTTCCCGTTGTTTATTGTAGCTGTTCTATAGATCGTAGAAACAGAATTGTTAGACTTGAATCCGTTGGATCTATCGAATTTAGGTAGAGCTACAATAAGTCGAAAACCTCTTGGTTCCCGTTGTTTATTGTAGCTGTTCTATAGATCGTAGAAACAGAATTGTTAGACTTGAATCCGTTGGATCTATGGAATTTAGGTAGAGCTACAATAAGTCGAAAACCTCTTGGTTCCCGTTGTTTATTGTAGCTGTTCTATAGATCGTAGAAACAGAATTGTTAGACTTAAATCCGTTAAATCTATCGAATTTAGGTAGAGCTACAATAAGTCGAAAACCTCTTGGTTCCCGTTGTTTATTGTAGCTGTTCTATAGATCGTAGAAACAGATAATTTTTATACTTTAATCCGTTGATTTGTCGCATTATTATAACAAGAGACCTTGCCAGGGAGGGGCCGAAATACCGCTGCCAGAGCGTCCTAGCTGACGCATCCGTTTTAATCAAGAACAAATAATCAGATAGGACCTCTTGGCACCATCCAACGACTATGAATTACCCGATAAAAATGAGCTGACAAAAAGGTATTTACTGAACCCGTCTACTCTAGCTTCGCCTTAGCTCATCGCAGAGTAAGAAAATGCAGGAGGCGTACTCCGCGTGCTGACCCGCTCTGGAGCGCGTCAAGAGAACCAGTCAGCTTTGACTTCTACTTTTCTTCTACACGGACACACAGCGATATAGGTATTTGTAGGGGTAAGAAACGTGATGGGCCGCGAGACTAGTAACCTCCGCTCGCACCAGAAAAAGTAGGGGAAATACTCGACTCCGCATGGTCATGTTACAGAGACACGAGAGACGGAGGTTCTATCTGATTATTTGTTCTTGGTTTATGCATTGCTTGAATACATGATTCCCAGTCAGCTGGGGCTCAAGGAGTACAATACGAAATTTGAGATGAAAGAGAATGTCCATTGATGAGCAATAGTTCTTGGTGAGTACACTGTAAAAAGTTTCTCCGAATAAGGATGCAGTATTTGCTACTGGGATTAATCTTATCTCTATCGTGATAAAATAATCCGAATTAGGGATAATGTTATCTCAATAAAGACAAGAGTAATCCCAGTAGCAAATATGTAAGATTTTTTTTTTACAGTGTAGTGAACTCTGGCTAACCAACAAATTAATGTACCGAAGGTTAGAATGAGTTCCAAGTTTTCTAACACGTAATAAACAGGGAATATAGGTCTAGAAAAAATATTGACGAATGGAAGGCTGTAGTAAAAGATTGACTGTTACGGATGTTGTGACTGGGACGTCTGTTGCTTGTTGGAATGATGTGATTGAATACTTGTTTGAATGTCTGTTCAAATAATAAATGTATAATGTAGACTTCAGGACATGCATATTGCGGTACTGTTTTCTCATGGCGGACTGGTGTAATCTACCAGAAGAGGATTCCTAATGCTATAGCTGTTGGAAGCAAAAGAACAGGAAAAGTTAATGTAATACGTGCTACGTCCTGAAACTCCAATCTGCATTGATAATAAAAATGGGTAAAACAAAAAAATATCTTAGATTGTGAGAGAAAGCTTGGGACTCTTATTGATTTTCAAAAGTTGTTATTGCATTCGTAAAAGCAACTACTGAATCAGAAATGGATATTTTCAGCTGTAGGTTACTTACCTTAGTTTAAGATCATTTTATCGGCAAAAAGGACCATCTTATCGGCAAAAAGGACGAATAATAGGCTACTTACCATAGGTTAACAGAAGAATAGTAGAATAACATCCGTAATTGTTTGATTGTGTAACAAAGAGAACCTCTGGCTGTATAAACTACAAGGAGACTGTAAACCATGAAACTGATTTAAAAAATAATAATTTAGGAATAATGTAGTTATTTGAGGTAGGAAGTACTGACTTCTCTTAATGTGCAGGTCAATCTACTCGACGTCGAAGAAAAAGAGGACAACGAAGACGAGGAGAGAAATGCGAGTTGGGAAAGAACTACGGGGAATATGGAATTGACTGTAGCTGCTAAAAGTACTACTAAAAAAAAAATCTTTTAATTGTTTGCTTGTGGATATTTTGTCACAAATAATAAGGAAGTAAAAAGAGGAGCCGCAAGTATTCTGAGGTAAACCAACAAATATCTAAATGCAAAATATCTACCGGGTGACACTGTGTTCGGTGGTGATGCGATGCACGGAGAAGGAAGTGTCAATATTTTTTTTTTTTTTTTAATCAGTCTTCTTATTTCACGTTTTATGACTATTGAAATGAAGCGAATTCTACTTTTTTCGCGTTTTTGTCAGAGTAGAAAACATGGAAATCTTCTGGTTCAACTTCGGGGAAGGAAACAAACCTGTAATCATTACAGGTTTGTTTCCTTCCCCGAAGTTGAACCAGAAGATTGACAGCCTGACGAGGACCCTTGCCAAGAAGGGCCGAAATATCGCTGATGAAAAATCATAGCTGACGTATCCGTTGCAAACATTGTTTGAATAAATGTTTCAAAGTCAGCTTGGGCTCAAAGAATATTTATGGAAATCTTTGCGATTCTGCAGAATCGAGAAGATGCTCCGACCGTCGATTCTCACTTCTCCGTTCTCCTTCCTGAGTGGTCAGTAAAGAGCGGGTGTTCAATTCCTCTGGAGGTTGAATGACTTCATATCGTCCTCTCTTTGAAGGTAGACATGACTACATATAATCGTGTATGCTTGACGACAAAGAATTTGCACGAAAAAGATTACAAAAATTGGTGACAAAAAATGAAACAAGAGCTGTAAGCTCATATGGCACTTGCAAGCATATGCTGTAAGGAAAACTCCAACAAGAAAAATTGAAGGGGGTTGAAAATTCAACCTATGGTTCCACTTTAAATATAAAAATAGGAGACAGAAAGCAAAAGAAAACAAGAAGGAAAACAAAAACCAGCAAGGCTGGGTCAGAGGATGGAGTGATGGTCAAAAGTACTTTTTTTCACTTCTCGGTTAAGATGCAAACTTTAACGGTGCTAAAAATTAATTTCAAAACAAAACCCTTGAGGCAAAAAGGTTCATGTACTCATGGCGATCGTGAGGAAGTAAATTTTGCTTAAAAGTACTTTTTGTATTTTGCGGTTAATATGAGTCCTTTAAGGAATGGTCGGATCGGAGAAGGTGACGATGTCTAATCCAATGATGTCAAGTTTCTAATGCTCGAGCAAAGTTTTATCGTCATATCACTTCTGGGAGTACCTTAGCTCACGATCACCGGAATTCCGGACACCCCCCTACATCCCACCCTTGGTACCCGAATCCGGTCCGATTCTGTCACTGATGCACCTAGGACTTGTGCCTGTACTTCCCATCAAGTTTCATCCTGATCGCTCCCGCTCCACCCTCTGCGTATCACAAGATTTCCGGTTCTTCCCTCCACCCACCCCAGTTCATTGGATCCGGTCCGGTTGAAACGGGACATCTGAAACACGAGTTCTTTCAAGATGTCAAGTTTCATTAAGATCCGATAACCCGATCGAAAGTTATGCATGCCACTAATTTCCGGATTCCGCTGTCTCCCCCCCCCCCCCCACGACGGTAGGATCGGGCAAGTGACTGTTTCCAAGTTTTATCGTCCTAGCCCACCTGGAAGTACATCAACTACGGGTCGCCGGAATTCAGCTCCCCCCACAGTGTCCGAATCCGGTCCAGGCCTGTCAGTTATTTATCTAGAGCTTGTGCTAGTCTCACACGATTTCCGGCTCCTCCTCAGATTTATCGGATCCTGTCCGGACTTAAGATGAGACATCTGAGACACGAGGTCTTCCCAGGTATCAGGTTTCATTAAGATCCGATCACCCATTCGAAAGTTATGCATGCGCCTATTTTCTGGATTCTGCAACCTCCCCCTCCCCCCCGATGGTCAGATCGGGCAAGTGACTATTTCCAAGCTAGTTTGGTCGGGTCCCTAATATGCCTGCCAAGTTTCATCGTCCTAGCATATCTGGAAGTACCCTAACTCGCAAACACCGGAGTAACCGACAGACCTACGGAAAAGTGGACGGTATATGGCACTTAGCCGGAAGGCAAGTGCCATACAAACTTTTGTCATTTTGCACTGACGAAGTTGTCTGATACCACTGTAACTGGATTTGCATGTCTTCTGCGCTGCTACCTGTGTTGTAAGCTGGACGAGAAGGATTTACAAAAATTGGTGTTACGCATCTTCATTTCTGGAGGTTGAATGAATTCATATCATCCTCTCTGATGGTTGATAGGACTTCGTATGATCATGTATGCTTGAGTACAAAGATTTTTAAAGTTACCATAGTATCTGGTTCCACTAAATGGATCTGGATTCCCATTCGGATGTCCTTTTCGCACTTACCAAGGTAACCGATACCATCGTAACTAGATCTGCATTTTGTCATTTTGCACTGACCAAGGTATCTGATGCCACTATAACTGGATCTGCATGTCTTCTGCACTGGTATGTGTGTTGTGTGCTGGACGAAAAAGATTCACAAAAACTAGTGTTAAGCATCATCCTCCCTGGAGGTTGAATGACTTCATATCACCCTCTCTCTGAAGGTTGATATGACTTCATATAATCCTCTTTGGATGGTAATGTGAAGTCACGTCTACCGCAAAGCCGACTTCACCAAGCTCGCAACTGGCCGCGTCTGTGCCGAAAAAAGGCGAAGCAAGAAGTTAAGTATAATTAACTAAATGATACAAAAATGATTAGCTTTCAGATAAAACTGTAAGCAAGTAAATCATTTACGTCACGAGTATTCGGACTTAGGCATCTCCTGCAGCAGGGAGAGTAGAATAGGAAGTAGGAAACAGGGCTCCAAGTAGTGTTCCTCCTGAAACACGGGAGAGTAGAATAGGAAGTAGGAAACAGGGCTCCCAGTTGTGTTCCTCCTGAAACACGGAGAGTAGAATAGGAAGTAGGAAATAGGGTTCTCAGTCGTGTTCCTCCTGCACCAGGGAGAGTAGAATAGGAAGTAGGAAATAGGGTTCTCAATCGTGTTCCTCCTGCATCACTGAGAAAGGTATTAAAAACAGGGTTCGTGCATTCCCTTTTTTAGTACTTGGTTGTCATGAAAGCGAAAACAAGTGCCAAAGAACAGGGGTCCTGCATTCCCGTTTTTAGTACTTGGTTGTCATGAAAGCGAAAACGAGTGCCAAAGAACAGGGGTCCTGCATTCCCTTTTTTAGCACTTGGTTGTCATGAAAGCGAAAACAAGTGCCAAAGAACAGGGGTCCTGCATTCCCTTTTTTAGTACTTGGTTGTCATGAAAGCGAAAACAATTGCCAAAGAACAGGGGTCCTGCATTCCCGTTTTTAGTACTTGGCCATGAAAGTGAAAACGAAAGTGCCAAAGAACATGGGTCCTGCATTCCCGTTTTTAGTACTTGGTGGTCATGATAGTGAAAACGAGTGCCAAAGAACATGGGTCCTGCATTCCCGTTTTTAGTAAAAAGGACGGTGCAGCGTTCCCCCTTTTAGTAATGTTCCTTCTGGTGCAATGTTCCCGATTTTAGTACGTTGTTCCCGTTTTTAGTACGCGTTCCCCTTTTTAGTACGCGTTCCTCCTGCACCGTGTCGTTCCGTTCCGTTCCCGTTTTTAGTCGATCCCCCGGGAAAGGTCTTGTCGGTAAAATGGGGCTCTCTTTTTCGGTCTGTTTACATCAGGAATGGAGAAAAATCTTGTCGTTAAATTCAGCACTTTTGAACTATTTGTCAGTGCGAGACTTTTTGACTGGAATATTCTCGTCGGTAAATCCGAAATGCACTAACCAAACACTTCTTCGTAACTTTCTGTTCTTTGGCGGTAAACCAACCACACCGGCAAACCTGTTTCGCCGAATTGTTCTTCGTGTGGTTTCTCTGTCCCCACCCATAAACTGCCCTTCTGGGTTGATCTGGTTGCTTATCAGTCCGGGAAATAGTTAACTTTATTCAGTGACATATGAGTTTCTAATTCCCGTCAGTGATACACCCACCAACTCGGCCCACCGAGGTTGGGTCAGGCAAGGATATCTGAATAACACAATTAAGTCCCATGGTCGCAGTATTGCCAAGTTTGTCTCAATCGTTCAATCGATTTGGTCCCTAAGCATTTAAGAAAATGTCCAGGACCGACCCCTAATCCCCCCACAGCACGACCATAATGCAAGAAGAGGTTCGGACACATATATGGCATCTGCGTCACTCGAACGGAGCACTTCCGAAAAATTTCCAGTGGGCCTACCGGTCCGGTACACCTCAGCCCCACCTTCACCCAACGGACGTCAGATCCGGTTTGGGCCTCAAATTACTTGTCTAGGTCCCATGAGTTTTTTACATTTCAAGTTTTATCCCCCACTCTATCCGTTCTGCCCCTACTCGTATTGCAATATTTTTGAGACCTCCTTGCAACACTGTTCTCGAACGCGGATAAATTGAACATCTTGGGCAAGTTTCAGTCTAATCTGAGCACTTTCTAACGCCCATGCACACGTTTGGTTTTTGAAGCGTCATATCACAAAGTTACTCTGACCCCTCCTACCTTCCACTCAGTTGTCGGATTTCGTTCGGACATAGAAGCAGCAAACTTAGGGCATCTGCTCCCATCAGCCATCAAGTTTCCGTTAAACTGGATTGCCGGTTCATTTCACCTGTACTTTGTTTCAACGCATCCTCATACCAAATTTGAACAAGATATCTCAACCCCTTTGAGAGTTATCATCGTAACAGACGGACAGACAAACTTTACGAACTCTTAGATGCTGTTTTGGACCCCCCAAAAACCGCTTAGTTTGCAAGCGAAAAAGACAGCCGCGTAAATCTTGAAGCAATGAAGTAATCTGTTGCGGTATAAGTAAGCAGTAAAGCAGTAATCACTGCTTTTCGTTATCGTTAAATCTTTCCGGTAAAATCTGGGCTTGCCCCCCCCCCCACGAAAATGGGCTAGTTTCGCCACTGCGTCCATGACTTTTCGTGACTCTTTTATTTGAACTCCGTGCAGAAAAATTGGCTCAGCTCATCTTAGCTTAGCCGAACAACTTATATACATGTACAAAGTGAACAGACTTCACTTTTCCTGACTGTTCTATTTGACCCCTCTATCCAGAAAATTTAGCACAGTTTTTTCCGTGGTGGTTGCAGACATAAAAAAAGCTAAGTGTACATTGACCAAAAATCGAAACTGAGATTTGCGAACAGCTACTAGCCATAATAATATCCTAAAGTATCTTGACATTATGAACAGTTTACAGTGTACCATACAATGTGACGATGAAGCAAGCTAAAGTGAGATGAATTTGAAATCTTTATTGCAAGGATGGCAAAAAGTAGACTTTCACATACTATTTCACAAGCCTTGTATTCCCTGCTCTGTAGCAAAGTCTCGCTCACACATAAAACCAAGTCATATTTTAGATGGCATATAAAAATCGAGTGTTTGCAAGGCAGAAATCGTACTATGCTCTGTCAAAAAAGGTTTTAGACCAAGCATTAAATGGTACTTTCGTATTGCAGGCCAAGTACCTGCGAGAAGGTCTTCACTCAAAGATGAACTAGGAACAACAAACAAACAAGAAAGCAGAACCAACATGAGGTAAGAAGTTCAAGTATTCACATGCCAGAATCTGTAATTGAACTAAATAATAGTGTATGCTACAACAATTAAAATCTACACTCACATACTTCTGTTTGTCAGTACTTTAAAAATTTTGTAATTAAGTAAAGTACAAGTAATACGATTTTTAGTGCGAAAAGTGTTCATTTGGGAACAATCCACTCTTGCGGCCGAGGTAGCCGCTTTTTCGTTTTCGGTTTTCACCGTTTTTTCGGAAATCGTAACTCTAGAACCATGAAAAGTATCAAGTTGAAACAGGACGTAATTGTGGTCATTGGGGTCTAGTTGTGCCTTTTTGGGAGGTTCGAGTCCTCACAGCCACTTGCTTCAGAGAGCCCATTTCGCCGAGTGAGTGATGCTCCCACCTTGACTGATATTTATCTGGATGTGATTTGGCGACGAAGAGATTCATAATTTCAGTCCATGTTAGTGGCAATCGATTTATTGTTGAAAACAGGGAAAATACGTCTAGAAAAAATAGTGAAGACTGGTAGGCTGTAGTAAAGATTGACTGTTAGGAATGTTGTGACTAGAACGTCTGTTGCTTGTTTGAATGAGGTGTTTGTATACTTGTTTGAATGTTCGTTCAGATCATAAATGTATATTGCCGATTTCAGGACATGCACACTACGGTACCGTTTTCGCATTTCGCATACCGTTTACTATGATGCTATAGCTGTTCGAAGCAATAGAACAGGGAAAGTTAATGGAATAAGTGCTACGTCCTGAAACTCCAATATGCCGTGATAATAAAATGTCTAAAACAGTACAAATATAATCTTAAATTGTGAGAGAAAGCTTGGAACTCAATTGACTGGCAAAAATTCTTATTGCATTCGTAAAAGTAACTACTAATCATCAATGGATATTTCCAGCAGTAGGTTACTTACCTTAGTTTAGATCACTTCATTGGTATAAAGAAGGAATAGTATAGTAACATCCGTTAGTGTTTTATTGTGTAACAAATAGAACCTCTGGCTGTATAAACTACAAGGAGAATGGAAATTGTCGAGGCTGATCTAATAAAAACAACCTAGGAATGATATAGTCATTTGAGGAAGAAAGAACTGACTTCTGTGAATTTGCAGGTCGATCTACTCGTCGTCGTCCGTCATTGTTTCAACAGATGAAGGAACAGCAAAGAAATGTCATTGCAAGGAAGCAAGTAATTTGTCAGGAATTAAAACAAAACTTTTTCTTGTGGGCTAGTAATGATGGCAAAATTTACTCGTTAATGTACTAGTTGAAATTTGGCAACATTAATGTTTGAAACGTTCTTAAAATGTTCTTGGGGAGTAGTAAGCTAAGGAATAGAAGGTAGGGAGGAAACTCGTGGGAGGGGGAATTGGGAAGAGAAGAAAGGGAGGATAGTGGGAGGGAAGAAAGGTACTAAATAAGGAGGGGAGACAGCAAAAGGAGGGGGGAACAAAAAAGAATAGGAGGGGGGGGGGGGGGCAAGAAGGGTGAGGCTTGAATGTTAGCCGGAGAATTTTTCAGTAAATTTATTAAATAAATTGATGTATCGAATGCTGAGTGATTTGCAGCTACCAAGTATGGTTGAAAACCAGATGAAAATACGTTACTTCATTGCTCCGCTATACACGATTAATCGATTTGAACTTCTCCTGTCAGATTTGGGGTACCTCTGTTCGTATTACCTGTGTTGTATGCTTGACGACAAAGATTTTTGAAGTTACCATGGTATCTGGTTCCACTGTAACTGGATCTGAATAGTGTCATAATTCACTAACCAAGGTATCTGATACCACTGTAACTAGATCTGCATTTTTGTCATTTTGCACTGACCAAATATCTGATACCACTGTAACTGGATCTGAATGTCTTCTGCGCTGTGTTGTATGCCGGACGGTATGTCCACTGTAACTGGATCTGAATAGTGTCATATTTCACTTACCAAGGTATCTGATACCACTGTAACTAGATCTGCATTTTGTCCTTTCGCACTGACCAAGGTATCTGATACCACTGTAACTGGATCTGAATGTCTTCTGCGCTGGTACCTGTGTTGTATGCCGGACGAAAATATTTACAAAAACTGGTGTTAAGCATCATCCTCTCTGCAGGTTCAATCACTTCATATCATCCTCTCTCTCTGAAGGTTGATATGACTTCATATAATCATGTATGCTTGACGACAAAGATTTTTGAAGTTACCATGGTATCTGGTTCCACTGCAACTGGATCTGGATATTGTCATTTTTCAACTTACCAAGGTATCTGATACCACTGTAACTAGATCTGTATTTTGTCATTTTGTACTGACCATGGTATCTGATACCACGGTAGCTGGATCTGCATATCTTCTGCGCTTGTACCTGTATTGTATGCCGGACGAAAACGATTGACTAAAATTTGTGATAACCAATATCAGCTCTGGAGGTTGAATGGCTGCATATCATCCCCTCTCTGAAGGTTGATATGACTCTATATAATCCTGTATGCTTGACGACAAAGATTTATGAAGTTACCGTGGTATCTGATACCACTGTAACTAGATCTGTATTTTGTCATTTTGCTCCGACCAAGGTATCCGATGCCATTTTAACTGGATCTGCATATCTTCTGCGCTGGTACCTGTGTTGTATGCCGGACGAAAACGAGTTACTAAAATTGGTGTTAAGCAACATCAGCTCTTGAGGTTGAATGGCTTCATATCATCCTCTCTCTGAAGGTTGATATAAATTCATATAATCATGTACGCTTGACGACAAATATTTTTGAAGTTACCATGGTATCTGGTTCCACTGAATGGATCTGGATAACGTCATTTTTGCACTTACCAAGGTAACCGATACCGTCGTAACTAGATCTGCATTTTGTCATTTTGCACTGACCAAGGTATCTGATGCCACTATAATTGGATCTGCATGTCTTCTGCACTGGTATGTGTGTTGTGTGCTGGACGAAAAAGATTCACAAAAACTAGTGTTAAGCATCATCCTCCCTGGAGGTTGAATGACTTCATATCATCCTCTCTCTGAAGGTTGATATGACTTTATATAATCCTCTTTGGATGGTAATGTGAAGTCACGTCTAGCGCAAAGCCGACTTCACCAAGCTCTCAACTGGCCGCGTCTGTGCCGAAAAAAGGCGAAGCAAGAAGTTAAGTATAATTTACTAAATGGTACAAAAATATTAGTTTTCAGATAAAACTGTAAGCAAGTAAATCATTTACGTCACGAGTATTCGGACTTCGGCATCTCCTGCAGCAGGGAGAGTAGAATAGGAAATAGGAAACAGGGCTCCCAGTAGTGTTCCTCCTGAAACACGGAGAGTAGAATAGGAAGTAGGAAACAGGGCTCCCAGTTGTGTTCCTCCTGAAACACGGAGATTAGAATAGGAAGTAGGAAATAGGGTTCTCAATCGTGTTCCTCCTGCACCAGGGAGAGTAGAAAAGGAAGTAGGAAATAGAGTTCTCAATCGTGTTAAAAGCAGGGTTCGTGCATTCCCTTTTTAGTACTTGGTTGTCATGAAAGCGAAAACAAGTGCCAAAGAACAGGGGTCCTGCATTCCCTTTTTTAGTACTTGGTTGTCATGAAAGCGAAAACAAGTGCCAAAGAACAGGGGTCCTGCATTCCCTTTTTTAGTACTTGGTTGTCATGAAAGCGAAAACAAGTGCTAAAGAACAGGGGTCCTGCATTCCCGTTTTTAGTACTTGGTTGTCTTGAAAGCGAAAACAAGTGCTAAAGAACAGGGGTCCTGCATTCCCGTTTTTAGTACTTGGTTGTCTTGAAAGCGAAAACAAGTGCCAAAGAACATGGGTCCTGCATTCCCGTTTTTAGTAAAAAGGACGGTGCAGCGTTCCCCCTTTTAGTAATGATCCTCCTGGTGCAATGTTCCCGATTTTAGTACGTTGTTCCCGTTTTTAGTCCGCGTTCCCGTTTTTAGTACGCGTTCCTCCTGCACCGTGTCGTTCCATTCCGTTCCCGTTTTTAGTCGATCCCAGGTCCGAACCTGTTGGCTAAACCGATGCGTGATTTCCTTAAAGAGTTAGGGATCCAGCAAAACAGAACCTCCATCTACCATCCACAGTCAGATGGTCTTTGCGAGCGCTTTAACGGAACGTTAGTCCAAATGTTACGAAAATTTACGCTAGAAGAACCGAAAAAATGGGACGAATTCCTACCGTCAGTGCTGTTTGCATACCGCGAAGCAACCCAAGAATCCACAGGCGTTTCCCCGTTTGAAGCTTTGTACGGGAAAAATCCTAGAGGACCTCTTGAGGTATTCAAAGACCAGTTGTTAGGAGGCAAATCACCATCCACAGATGACGTTATGCCCGAAGACATAAACTCTTGTTCATTACAGCTCAAAGACCGCTTGGCAGAAATCCAGCGTGCTGTCTTGAGGGAAAACGCAACGGCGACATCCAAACAGAAAAGCCATTACGACAGTAAGACATCCGGGCGGCAAAAGACCTGAAGCCAGGTGACAAAGCTCTCGTCCTCCTAGAAACACCAGGCTCGAAGCTGGAGCGACGTTGGCAAGGCCCAGTATCTGTCGTCAGGAAGATAGGTGAGTGCAACTACGAAGTTACTGGTTTTTCAAGTAGGAAACGTAAGAAAGTACTGCACGCGAATTTGCTTAGAAAATTTCACGCACCACATTCTGCTTTGTTTTCAACTGTGTTAGGTCTGCCTGGCGAAGGAGAAAAAGATGCACCTGCAAGAATAGTGACTTTCGAATCGTCAGATACCAATAACTTAGGAAAAGTTATAATTAACCCGAAATTGTCGAAAGAACAGAGAACACAGTTAGAGAAAGTACTAAGCAAATTCGAGTGCGTTTTTAGCGAAACACCAGGGTTAACCGATCTCGTCAAACATAGCATCGATACGGGTACAGCTAAGCCGGTACGGAAAAGTCCTTACCGGATACCGCAGAGCCGACAGGTGGCGGTCGACCAAGAGATCAAACGAATGCTCGAACACGGAATAATTAGAAAGTCAAAAAGCGAATTCGCAGCCCCAGTCGTTGTTGTCCCAAAGTCCGACGGGTCATTACGTATTTGCTGCGATTACCGCGCCTTGAATTCCATCACAAAGAGCCCTGACCCTTTCTCAATGCCAAGAGTAGACGAATTAGTAGCGAAAGTTGGCAATGCCTGCTGGCTTTCCATTTTCGATATGACCAAAGGGTATTTCCAAATCCCGGTGGAAGAAGAGAGTATAGAAAAAACAGCCTTTGTTACACACAACGGTCACTACGAGTTTTTACGAATGCCCTTCGGACTCCGAGACGCAGGCGCGAGTTTCATGCAACTTATACAGGAAGTACTAGAAAATGCAGAGAAATACGCAGGCGCATATTACGACGACGTCATATCGTTCACTTTCAGCAGTTGGCGGTCGCATTTAGAGCACATTGAGGACGTACTAGGCAGACTAAAAAAGGCAGGACTAACGGCGAACCCGAAAAAGTGCCGACTAGGGTTTAACGAAGTAGAATACCTAGGTTTCGTGGTCGGAAGTGGGAAGATCCAAGTCTCAGAGCACAAAGCAGCTGCGGTACAAAACTTTCCCAGACCGAAAACGAAAAAAGACGTGAAAGCCTTTCTAGGCCTAGTAAGCTACTACCAAACATTCGTTGAAAATCGCGCAAAGCTAGCAAGGCCGCTCGTAGACCTGACCCTGAAGTCACGACCAACCATCGTCGTTTGGTCGGACCAATGTCAAAATTCCTTCGAAGAAATTAAAGCACAACTGACGAGCTCAAAAATCATGCGTTGCCCAAATTTTGATCGGGAATTTATTTTACAAGTTGACGCTTCAGGCGACGGCATAGGCACAGTGCTTTCACAAATATTCGACGGAAAAGAGCATCCTGTAGCTTATCTTAGCAGATCTTTGACGAAAGCAGAAAGGAACTTTGCGGCAGTCGAACGGGAATGTCTATCCATTGTTTGGGCAGTTCAGAAGCTCTATTATTACTTAGAAGGCCGCCAGTTCCAAGTACAGACAGACCATGCTCCTCTAAAGTACCTCGATACCATGAAAAATGGAAACCCTAGATTAATGCGCTGGGCCATGATCCTACAAAGTTTCAACATCCAATTCGTAGCTCGATCAGGGACATCTAAAGGAAACGCTGACGCCCTTTCCAGAGGTACCAAATAGACGTAAGGCTCCGTTGTATATAGTCAATGTACATAAGTTATTTTTTACAGAAGCCTCTACAAACGACAAAGCCAAAGCACAAGCCACCATCACCAGGTTCGAGAACCTACTACCAAGTTACTCAGTAGAGAAAGCCGAAACAAGGTTTTACGAAGAAATGAAGCAGGACCAACGGTTGCGCACCTTCGTCCTCACACATCAAAAGAACCCACGTCCAGATATCGCATTTGCAAGCCTCAGAGACTACCTGTTCAGGATTTGGAAAGGACAAGAGATGACCTTGATACTCCCATGCACCTTCCGAGGCAAAGCCATAAAAGCAGCCCACTTAAGCCCAAGAAGCCCAGCCATACCCCACTCCAATTTGGCAGAAACCATCCAACGTGTCAGACAACATTTCTACTGGCCCCAGCTAGAGCGAGACGTGGAGCTGATAGTCAAGACCTGCAACAACTGTAGGAGTTCCGAGGAGGAGAGTTGAATTTTCGGAAGGGGTATTGTCACGGTGTGACCATAATCAGTTTAGAGTGGCAAACCCCTCTTCATATCATTTCACCCGAGGCAACAAACAGTGAATGAATTAGTCATAGTGATACCTTTTTGTTCTGGATCTTGTTAGAATATATCTGGTCTCGTTAGAGTAAACACCTTTGAGAGTTTTACCGTGTATTAGGTCGTCACAGTCTGTCTGTCTGTCTTGACTGACTGTCTGTCTTTACGGACTGTCTGTCTGACTGTCTTGACTGACTGTCTGTCTTTCTTTCTCTGACTGTCTTGACTGACTGTCTGTCTGTCTGTCTTGACTGACTGTCTGTCTTTATGTCTTGACTGACTGTCTGTCTGTCTGTCTTGACTGACTGTCTGTCTGTCCGTCTTGACTGACTGTATGTCTGTCTGTCTTGACTGACTGTCTGTCTGTCTCTCTTGACTGAATGTCTGTCTGTCTTGACTGAATGTCTGTCTGTCTTGACTGCCTGTCTGTCTGTCTTGACTGCCTGTCTGTCTGTCTTGACTGACTGTCTGTCTGTCTTGACTGACTGTCTGTCTATCTTGACTGACTGTCTGTCTGTCTGTCTATCTTGACCGACTGTCTGTCTGTCTGTCTTGACTGACTGTCTGTCTGTCTGTCGTGACTAACTGTCTGTCTGTCTTTCTTGACTGACTGTCTGTCTGTCTGTCTTGACTGACTGTCTGTCTGTCTGTCTTGACTGACTGTCTGTCTCTCTGTCTTGACTGACTGTCTGTCTGTCTTGACTGACTGTCTGTCTGTCTTGACTGACTGTCTGTCTGTCTTGACTGACTGTCTGTCTGTCTTGACTGACTGTCTTTCTGTCTGCCTGTCTGTCTGTCTTGACGGACTGTCTGTCTGTCTGTCTGTCTGTCTGTCTGTCTGTCTGTCTTGACTGACTGTCGGTCTGTCTTGACTGACTGTCTGTCTGTCTTGACTGACTGTCTATCTGTCTTAACTGACTTTCTGTCTGTCTTGACTGACTGTCTGTCTGTCTGTCTTGACTGACTGTCTGTCTGTCCGTCTTGACTGACTGTATGTCTGTCTGTCTTGACTGACTGTCTGTCTGTCTCTCTTGACTGAATGTCTGTCTGTCTTGACTGAATGTCTGTCTGTCTTGACTGCCTGTATGTCTGTCTTGACTGACTGTCTGTCTGTCTTGACTGCCTGTCTGTCTTTCTTGACTGACTGTCTGTCTGTCTTGACTGCCTGTCTGTCTGTCTTGACTGACTGTCTGTCTGTCTTGACTGACTGTCTGTCTGTCTTGACTGACTGTCTGTCTGTCTTGACTGACTGT
Organism: Branchinecta lynchi; assembly: GCA_023053575.1. Classification (NCBI taxonomy): domain Eukaryota; kingdom Metazoa; phylum Arthropoda; class Branchiopoda; order Anostraca; family Branchinectidae; genus Branchinecta; species Branchinecta lynchi. The sequence goes on from JAKZAP010000071.1 coordinate 77,115, forward strand.
CTGTCTGTCTTGACTGACTGTCTGTCTGTCTCTCTATCTTGACCGACTGTCTGTCTGTCTGTCTTGACTGACTGTCTGTCTGTCTGTCGTGACTAACTGTCTGTCTGTCTTTCTTGACTGACTGTCTGTCTGTCTGTCTTGACTGACTGTCTGTCTGTCTGTCTTGACTGACTGTCTGTCTGTCTGTCTTGACTGATTGTCTGTCTGTCTGTCTTGACTGACTGCCGTCTGTCTGTCCGTCTTGACTGACTGTCTGTCTGTCTGTCTTGACTGACTGTCTTTCTGTCTGCCTGTCTGTCTGTCTTGACGGACTGTCTGTCTGTCTGTCTGTCTGTCTGTCTGTCTTGACTGATTGTCTGTCTGTCTGACTGTCTTGACCGACTGTCTGTCTGTCTGTCCTGACAGACTGTCTGTCTGCCTGTCTTGACTGACTGTCTGTCCTGACTGACTGTCTGTCTGTCTGTCTTGACTGACTGTCTGTCTTTATGTCTTGACTGACTGTCTGTCTGTCTGTCTTGACTGATTGTCTGTCTGTCTCTTGACTGACTGTCTGTCTGCCTTGACTGACTGTCTGTCTGTCTTGACTGACTGTCTGTCTTTCTTGACTGACTGTCTGTCTGTCTTGACTGACTGTCTGTCTGTCTTGACTGACTGTCTGTCTGTCTTGACTGACTGTCTGTCGGTCTTGACTGACTGTCTGTCTGTCTTGACTGACTGTCTGTCTGTCTGTCTGTCTTGACCGACTGTCTGTCTGTCTGTCTTGACTGACTGTCTGTCTGTCTGTCGTGACTGACTGTCTGTCTGTCTTTCTTGACTGACTGTCTGTCTGTCTGTCTTGACTGACTGTCTGTCTGTCTGTCTTGACTGACTGTCTGTCTGTCTGTCTTGACTGACTGCCGTCTGTCTGCCCGTCTTGACTGACTGCCGTCTGTCTGCTCGTCTTGGCTGACTGTCTGTATGTCTGTCTTGACTGACTGTCTTTCTGTCTGTCTGTCTGTCTGTCTTGACGGACTGTCTGTCTGTCTGTCTTGACTGATTGTCTGTCTGTCTGACTGTCTGACTGTCTTGACCGTCTGTCTTGACTAACTGTCTGTCTGTCTGTCTTGACTGACCGTCTGTCTGTCTGACTGTCTTGACCGACTGTCTGTCTGTCTGTCTTGACAGACTGTCTGTCTGTCTGTCTTGACTGACTGTCTGTCTTTACGGACTGTCTGTCTGACTGTCTTGACTGACTGTCTGTCTTTCTTTCTCTGACTGTCTTGACTGACTGTCTGTCTGTCTGTCTTGACTGACTGTCTGTCTTTATGTCTTGACTGACTGTCTGTCTGTCTGTCTGTCTTGACTGACTGTCTGTCTGTCTGTCTTGACTGACTGTCTGTCTGTCTCTTGACTGACTGTCTGTCTGCCTTGACTGACTGTCTGTCTGTCTTGACTGACTGTCTGTCTTTCTTGACTGACTGTCTGTCTGTCTTGACTGACTGTCTGTCTGTCTTGACTGACTGTCTGTCTGTCTTGACTGACTGTCTGTCTGTCTGTCTGTCTTGACCGACTGTCTGTCTGTCTGTCTTGACTGACTGTCTGTCTGTCTTGACTGACTGTCTGTCTGTCTGTTGCGACTGACTGTCTGTCTGTCTGTCTTGACTGACTGTCTGTCTGTCTGTCTTGACTGATTGTCTGTGTGTCTGTCTTGACTGACTGCCGTCTGTCTGCCCGTCTTGACTGACTGTCTGTATGTCTGTCTTGACTGACTGTCTTTCTGTCTGTCTGTCTGTCTGTCTTGACGGACTGTCTGTCTGTCAGTCTTGACTGATTGTCTGTCTGTCTGTCTGTCTTGACAGACTGTCTGTCTGTCTGTCTGTCTGTCTTGACTGACTGTCTGTCTTGACTGACTGTCTGTCTGTCTGTCTTGACTGACCGTCTGTCTGTCTGACTGTCTTGACCGACTGTCTGTCTGTCTGTCTTGACCGACTGTTTGTCTGTCTGTCTTGACTGACTGTCTGTCTTTACGGACTGTCTGTCTGACTGTCTTGACTGACTGTCTGTCTTTCTTTCTTGACTGTCTGTCTGTCTGTCTGTCTTGACTGACTGTCTGTCTGTCTGTCTTGACTGACTGTCTGTCCTGTCTGACTGTCTGTCTGTCTTGACTGACTGTCTGTCTGTCTTGACTGACTGTCTGTCTGTCTTGACTGACTGTCTGTCTGTCTTGACTGACTGTCTGTCTGTCTTGACTGACTGTCTGCCTGTCTTGACCGTCTGTCTGTCTGTCGTGAGAGACTGTCTGTCTGTCTGTCTTGACTGACTGTCTGAATTGACTGACTGTCTGTCTGTCTGTCTGTCTGTTTTGACTGATTGTCTGTCTGTCTGACTGTCTTGACCGACTGTCTTTCTGTCCGTCTCGACTGACTGTCTGTCTGTCTGTCTTGACTGACTGTCTTTCTCTCTGTCTGTCTTGACTGACTGTCTGTCTGTCTGTCTTGTCGGACTCTCTGTCTGTCTGTCTTGACTGATTGTCTGTCTGTCTGACTGTCTTGACCGACTGTCTGTCTGTCTGTCTTGACAGACTGTCTGTCTGTCTGTCTTGACTGACCGTCTGTCTGTCTGACTGTCTTGACCGACTGTCTGTCTGTCTGTCTGTCTGTCTTGAAAGACTGTCTGTCTGTCTGTCTTCACTGACTGTCTGTCTTTACGGACTGTCTGTCTGTCTGTCTTGACTGACTCTTTGTCTGTCTGTATTGACTGATTGTCTGTCTGTCTGACTGTCTTGACCGACTGTCTGTCTGTCTGTCTTGACAGACTGTCTGTCTGTCTGTTTTGACTGACTGTCTGTCTGTCTGTCTTGACAGACTGTCTGTCTGTCTGTTTTGACTGACTGTCTGTCTGTCTGTCTTGACTGACCGTCTGTCTGTCTGACTGTCTTGACCGACTGTCTGTCTTGACTGATTGTCTGTCTGTCTGTCATGACTGTCTGTCTGTCTGTCTGTCTTGACTGACTGTCTGTCTGTCTGTCTGTCTTGACCGACTGTCTGTCTGTCTGTCTTGACTGACTGTCTGTCTGTCTGACTGTCTTGACCGACTGACTGTCTGTCTGTCTGTCTCTCTGTCTCTCTGTCGTGTCTGTCTGTCTGTCTTGTCTGTCTATTGACTGACTGACTGTCTGTAAGTCTCGACTGACTGTCTTTTGTCTGTCTTTACTGATGGTCTGTCTGCCTTGACTGACTGAATGTCTATCTGTCTGTCTGTCTGGCTTGACTGACTGACTGACTGACTGTCTGTCTTTCTGTTTTGACTGACTGTCTGTTTGTCTGTCTTGACTGACTATCTGTAGGTCTGTCTTGACTGTCTGTCTGTCTGTCTTGACTGACTGTCTGTCTATCTGTCTTGACTGACTGTTTGTCTATCTGTCTTGACTGCTTGTCTGTCTGGCTGTCTTGACTGACTGCCTGTCAGTCTGTCTCGACTGTCTGTATGTCTGTCTTGACTGTCTGTCTGTCCGTCTGTCTTGACTGACTGTCTGTCTGTCTGTTTTGACTGACTGTCTGTCTGTCTGACTTGACTGACTGAAACTCTATCTGTCTGTCTGTCTGTCTTGACTGACTGACTGTCTGTCTGTATGTCTTGACTGACTGTCTGTCTGTCTGTCTTGACTGACTGTATGTCTGTCTGTCTTGACTGGCTGTATGTCTGTCTCTCTTGACTGACTGTCTGTCTGTCTGTCTCTCTGTCGTGTCTGTCTGTCTGTCTTGTCTGTCTGTTGACTGACTGACTGTCTGTCAGTCTCGACTGACTATCTGTCAGTCTCGACTGACTGTCTTTTTGTCTGTCTTTACTGATGGTCTGTCTGTCTTGACTGACTGTCTGTCTGGCTGTCTTGACTGACTATCTGTAGGTCTGTCTTGATTGTCTGTCCGTCTGTCTGGACTGACTGTCTGTCTGTCTGTCTGTCTGTCTGTCTCTCTGTCGTGTCTGTCTGTCTGTCTTGTCTGTCTGTTGACTGACTGACTGTCTGTCAGTCTCGACTGACTATCTGTCAGTCTCGACTGACTGTCTTTTTGTCTGTCTTTACTGATGGTCTGTCTGTCTTGACTGACTGTCTGTCTGGCTGTCTTGACTGACTATCTGTAGGTCTGTCTTGACTGTCTGTCCGTCTGTCTGGACTGACTGTCTGTCTGTCTGTCTTAACTGACTGTCTGTCAGTCTGTCTCGACTGTCTGTATGTCTGTCTTGACTGTCTGTCTGTCTGTCTGTCTTGACTGACTGTCTGTCTGTCTGTCTTGACTGACTGTCAGTCCTGTCTGACTGTCTGTCTGTCTTGACTGACTGTCTGTCTTTCTTGACTGACTGTCTGTCTGTCTTGACTGACTGTCTGTCTGTCTTGACTGACTGTCTGTCTGTCTTGACTGACTGTCTGCCTGTCTTGACCGTCTGTCTGTCTGTCGTGAGAGACTGTCTGTCTGTCTGTCTTGACTGACTGTCTGAATTGACTGACTGTCTGTCTGTCTGTCTGTCTGTTTTGACTGATTGTCTGTCTGTCTGACTGTCTTGACCGACTGTCTTTCTGTCCGTCTCGACTGACTGTCTGTCTGTCTGTCTTGACTGACTGTCTTTCTCTCTGTCTGTCTTGACTGACTGTCTGTCTGTCTGTCTTGTCGGACTCTCTGTCTGTCTGTCTTGACTGATTGTCTGTCTGTCTGACTGTCTTGACCGACTGTCTGTCTGTCTGTCTTGACTGACCGTCTGTCTGTCTGACTGTCTTGACCGACTGTCTGTCTGTCTGTCTGTCTGTCTTGAAAGACTGTCTGTCTGTCTGTCTTCACTGACTGTCTGTCTTTACGGACTGTCTGTCTGTCTGTCTTGACTGACTCTTTGTCTGTCTGTATTGACTGATTGTCTGTCTGTCTGACTGTCTTGACCGACTGTCTGTCTGTCTGTCTTGAGAGACTGTCTGTCTGTCTGTCTTGACTGACTGTCTGTCTGTCTGTCTTGACTGACCGTCTGTCTGTCTGACTGTCTTGACCGACTGTCTGTCTTGACTGATTGTCTGTCTGTCTGTCATGACTGTCTGTCTGTTTGTCTGTCTTGACCGACTGTCTGTCTGTCTGTCTTGACTGACTGTCTGTCTGTCTGACTGTCTTGACCGACTGACTGTCTGTCTGTCTGTCTGTCTCTCTGTCGTGTCTGTCTGTCTGTCTTGTCTGTCTGTTGACTGACTGACTGTCTGTAAGTCTCGACTGACTGTCTTTTGTCTGTCTTTACTGATGGTCTGTCTGCCTTGACTGACTGAATGTCTATCTGTCTGTCTGTCTGGCTTGACTGACTGACTGACTGACTGTCTGTCTGTCTGTTTTGACTGACTGTCTGTTTGTCTGTCTTGACTGACTATCTGTAGGTCTGTCTTGACTGTCTGTCTGTCTGTCTTGACTGACTGTCTGTCTATCTGTCTTGACTGACTGTTTGTCTATCTGTCTTGACTGCTTGTCTGTCTGGCTGTCTTGACTGACTGCCTGTCAGTCTGTCTCGACTGTCTGTATGTCTGTCTTGACTGTCTGTCTGTCCGTCTGTCTTGACTGACTGTCTGTCTGTCTGTTTTGACTGACTGTCTGTCTGTCTGACTTGACTGACTGAAACTCTATCTGTCTGTCTGTCTGTCTTGACTGACTGACTGTCTGTCTGTATGTCTTGACTGACTGTCTGTCTGTCTGTCTTGACTGACTGTATGTCTGTCTGTCTTGACTGGCTGTCTGTCTGTCTGTCTCTCTTGACTGACTGTCTGTCTGTCTGTCTCTCTGTCGTGTCTGTCTGTCTGTCTTGTCTGTCTGTTGACTGACTGACTGTCTGTCAGTCTCGACTGACTATCTGTCAGTCTCGACTGACTGTCTTTTTGTCTGTCTTTACTGATGGTCTGTCTGTCTTGACTGACTGTCTGTCTGGCTGTCTTGACTGACTATCTGTAGGTCTGTCTTGACTGTCTGTCCGTCTGTCTGGACTGACTGTCTGTCTGTCTGTCTTGACTGACTGTCTGTCAGTCTGTCTCGACTGTCTGTATGTCTGTCTTGACTGTCTGTCTGTCCGTCTGTCTTGACTGACTGTCTGTCTGTCTGCCTTGACTGACTGAAACTGTATCTGTCTGTCTGTCTGTCTTGACTGACTGACTGTCTGTCTGTATGTCTTGACTGACTGTCTGTCTGTCTGTCTTGACTGGCTGTCTGTCTGTCTCTCTTGACTGACTGTCTGTCTGTCTTGACTGACTGTCTGTCTGTCTTAACTGACTGTCTGTCTGTCTTGACTGACTGTCTGTCTGTCTTGACTGACTGTCTGTCTGTCTTGACTGACTGTCTGTCTGTCTTGACTGACTGTCTGTCTGTCGTGACTGACTGTCTGTCTGTCTTGACTGACTGTCTGTCTGTCTTGACTGACTGTCTGTCTGTCTGTCTGTCTTGACCGACTGTCTGTCTGTCTGTCTTGACTGACTGTCTGTCTGTCTGTCGTGACTGACTGTCTGTCTGTCTTTCTTGACTGACTGTCTGTCTGTCTGTCTGTCTGTCTTGACTGACTGTCTGTCTGTCTCTCTTGACTGACTGTCTGTCTGCCTTGACTGACTGTCTGTCTGTCTTGACTGATTGTCTGTCTGTCTTGGACTGACTGTCTGTCTGTCTTGACTGACTGTCTGTCTGTCTTGACTGACTGTCTGTCTGTCTTGACTGACTGTCTGTCTGTCTTGACTGACTGTCTGTCTGTCTGTCTGTCTTGACCGACTGTCTGTCTGTCTGTCGTGACTGACTGTCTGTCTGCCTTGACTGACTGTTTGTCTGTCTTGACTGATTGTCTGTCTGTCTTGGACTGACTGTCTGTCTGTCTTGACTGTCTGACTGTCTTGACTGACTGTCTGTCTGTCTGTCTTGACCGACTGTCTGTCTGTCTGTCTTGACTGACTGTCTGTCTGTCTTTCGTGACTGACTGTCTGTCTGTCTTTCTTGACTGACTGTCTGTCTGTCTGTCTGTCTGTCTGTCTGTCTGTCTGTCTGTCTGTCTGTCTTGACTGACTGTCTGTCTGTCTCTCTTGACTGACTGTCTGTCTGCCTTGACTGACTGTCTGTCTGTCTTGACTGATTGTCTGTCTGTCTTGACTGACTGTCTGTCTATCTTGACTGACTGTCTGTCTGTCTGTCTGTCTTAACCGACTGTGTGTCTGTCTGTCTTGACTGACTGTCTGTCTGTCGTGACTGTCTGTCTGTCTGTCTGTCTTGACTGACTGTCTGTCTGTCTGTCTTGACTGACTGTCTGTCTGTCTTGACTGACTGTCTGTCTGTCTTGACTGACTGTCTGTCTGTATGTCTGTCTTGACTGACTGTCTGTCTGTCTGTCTTGACTGACTGTCTGTCTGTCTGTCTTGACCGACTGTCTGTCTATCTGTCTTGACTGACTGTCTGTCTGTCTGTCTGTCTGTTTGTCTGTCTGTCGGTCTTGACTGGATGTCTGTCTGTCTGTCTTGACTGACTGTCTGTCTGTCTTGACTGACTGTCTGTCTGTCTTGACTGACTGTATGTCTGTCTTGACTGTCTGTCTGTCTGTCTGTCTTGACTGACTGTCTGTCTGTCTGTCTTGACAGACTGTCTGTCTGTCTGTCTTGACTGACTGTCTATCTTTACGGACTGTCTGTCTGTCTTGACTGATTGTCTGTTTGTCTGACTGTCTTGACCGACTGTCTATCTGTCTGTCTTGACAGACAGTCTGTCTGTCTGTCTTGACTGACTGTCTGTCTGTCTGGCTTGACTGACCGTCTGTCTTGACTGACCGTCTGTCTTGACTGACCGTCTGTCTGTCTGACTGTCTTGACCGACTGTCTGTCTGTCTGTCTTGACTGATTGTCTGTCTGTCTGTCTTGACTGACTGTCTGTCCGTCTGTCTTGACTGACTGTCTGTCTGTCTGTCTGTCTGTCTTGACTGACTGTCTGTCTGTCTCTCTTGACTGACTGTCTGTCTGCCTTGAGTGACTGTCTGTCTGTCTTGACTGATTGTCTGTCTGTCTTGATTGACTGTCTGTCTGTCTGTCTGTCTTGACCGACTGTCTGTCTGTCTGTCTTGACTGACTGTCTTTCTGTCTGTCTTGACTGACTGTCTGTCTGTCTGTCGTGACAGACTGTCTGTCTGTCTGTCTTGACTGACTGTCTGTCTGTTTGTCTTGACTGACTGTCTGTCTGTCTGTCTTGACTGACTGTCTGTCTGTCTGTCTTGACTGATTGTCTGTGTGTCTGTCTTGACTGACTATTGTCGATCTGTCTTGACTGTCTGTCCGTCTGTCTTGACTGACTGTCTGTCTGTCTGTCTTGACTAACTGTCTGTCTGTCTTGACTGACTGTCTGTCTGTCTTGACTGACTGTCTGTCTGTCTTGACTGACTGTCTGTCTGTCTTGACTGACTGTCTGTCTGTCTGTCTGTCTTGACTGACTGTCTGTCTGTCTTGACTGACTGTCTGTCTGTCTGCCTTGACTGACTGAATCTCTATCTGTCTGTCTGTCTGTCTTGACTTACTGACGGTCTGTCTGTATGTCTTGACTGACTGTCTGTCTTGACTGACTGTATGTCTGTCTGTCTTGACTGACTGTCTGTCTGTCGTGACTGACTGTCTGTCTGTCTGTCTTGACTGACTGTCTGTCTGTTTGTCTTGACTGACTGTCTGTCGTGACTGACTGTCTGTCTGTCTGTCTTGACTGACTGTCTGTCTGTTTGTCTTGACTGACTGTCTGTCTGTCTGTCTTGACAGACTGTCTGTCTGTCTGTCTTGACTTACTGTCTATCTTTACGGACTGTCTGTCTGTCTGTCTTGACTGACTCTTTGTCTGTCTGTCTTGACTGATTGTCTGTCTGTCTGACTGTCTTGACCGACTGTCTGTCTGTCTGTCTTGACAGACTGTCTGTCTGTCGTGTCTTGACTGACTGTCTATCTTGACTGACTGTCTGTCTTGACTGACCGTCTGTCTGTCTGACTGTCTTGACCGACTGTCTGTCTGTCTGTCTTGACTGATTGTCTGTCTGTCTGTCTTGACTGACTGTCTGTCTGTCTGACTGTCTTGACTGACTGTCTGTCTGTCTGTCTTGACCGACTGTCTGTCCGTCTGTCTTGACTGACTGTCTGTCTGTCTGTCGTGACTGACTGTCTGTCTGTCTTTCTTGACTGACTGTCTGTCTGTCTGTCTGTCTGTCTGTCTGTCTGTCTGTCTGTCTGTCTTGACTGACTGTCTGTCTGTCTCTCTTGACTGACTGTCTGTCTGCCTTGACTGACTGTCTGTCTGTCTTGACTGATTGTCTGTCTGTCTTTACTGACTGTCTGTCTGTCTTGACTGACTGTCTGTCTGTCTTGACTGACTGTCTGTCTGTGTTGACCGACTGTCTGTCTGTCTGTCTTGACTGACTGTCTGTCTTGACTGACTGTCTGTCTTGACTAACTGTCTGTCTGTATTGACTGACTGTCTGTCTGTCTGTCTGTCTTGACTGACTGTCTGTCTGTCTTGACTGACTATCTGTCTGTCTGCCTTGACTGACTGAATCTCTATCTGTCTGTCTGTCTGGCTTGACTTACTGACGGTCTGTCTGTATGTCTTGACTGACTGTCTGTCTTGACTGACTGTATGTCTGTCTGTCTTGACTGGCTGTCTGTCTGGCTCTCTTGACTGACTGTCTGTCTCTCTTGACTGACTGTTTGTCTCTCTTGACTGACTGTCTGTCTGTCTTGACTGACTGTTTTTCTGTCTTGACTGACTGTCTGTCTCTCTTGACTGACTGTCTGTCTCTCTCGACTGACTGTCTGTCTGTCTTGACTGACTGTTTTTCTGTCTTGACTGACTGTCTGTCTGTCTTGACTGACTGTCTGTCTGTCTTGACTGACTGTCTGTCTGTCTTGACTGACTTTCTGTCTGTCTGTCTTGACCGACTGTCGGTCTGTCTGTCTTGACTGACTGTCTGTCTGTCTGTCGTGACTGACTGTATGTCTGTCTTTCTTGACTGACTCTCTGTCTGTCTTTCTTGACTGACTGTCTGTCTGTCTGTCTTGACTGACTGTCTGTCTGTCTCTTTTGACTGACTGTCTGTCTGCCTTGACTGACTCTCTGTCTGTCTGTCTTGACGACTGTCTGTCTGTCTGTCTTGACTGTCTGTTTTTCTGTCTGTCTTGACCGACTGTCTGTCTGTCTGTCTTGACTGACTGTCTGTCTGTCTGTCGTGACTGACTGTCTGTCTGTCTGTCTTGACTGACTGTCTGTATGTTTGTCTTGACTGACTGTCTGTCTGTCTGCCGTGACTGACTGTCTGTCTGTCTGTCTTGACAGACAGTCTGTCTGTCTGTCTTGACTGACTGTCTGTCTGTCTGTCTTGACTGACTGTCTTTCTTGACTGACCGTCTGTCTTGACTGACCGTCTGTCTGTCTGACTGTCTTGACCGACTGTCTGTCTGTCTGTCTTGACTGATTGTCTGTCTGTCTGTCTTGACTGACTGTCTGTCTGTCTGTCTTGACTGACTGTCTGTCTGTCTCTTTTAACTGACTGTCTGTCTACCTTGACTGACTGTCTGTCTGTCTTGACTGACTGTTTGTCTATCTGTCTTGACTGCTTGTCTGTCTGGCTGTCTTGACTGACTGCCTGTCAGTCTGTCTCGACTGTCTGTATGTCTGTCTTGACTGTCTGTCTGTCCGTCTGTCTTGACTGACTGTCTGTCTGTCTGTTTTGACTGACTGTCTGTCTGTCTGACTTGACTGACTGAAACTCTATCTGTCTGTCTGTCTGTCTTGACTGACTGACTGTCTGTCTGTATGTCTTGACTGACTGTCTGTCTGTCTGTCTTGACTGACTGTATGTCTGTCTGTCTTGACTGGCTGTCTGTCTGTCTCTCTTGACTGACTGTCTGTCTGTCTGTCTGTCTGTCTCTCTGTCTCTCTGTCGTGTCTGTCTGTCTGTCTTGTCTGTCTGTTGACTGACTGACTGTCTGTCAGTCTCGACTGACTATCTGTCAGTCTCGACTGACTGTCTTTTTGTCTGTCTTTACTGATGGTCTGTCTGTCTTGACTGACTGTCTGTCTGGCTGTCTTGACTGACTATCTGTAGGTCTGTCTTGATTGTCTGTCCGTCTGTCTGGACTGACTGTCTGTCTGTCTGTTTTGACTGACTGTCTGTCTGTCTGACTTGACTGACTGAAACTCTATCTGTCTGTCTGTCTGTCTTGACTGACTGACTGTCTGTCTGTATGTCTTGACTGACTGTCTGTCTGTCTGTCTTGACTGACTGTATGTCTGTCTGTCTTGACTTGCTGTCTGTCTGTCTCTCTTGACTGACTGTCTGTCTGTCTGTCTGTCTGTCTGTCTGTCTGTCTGTCTGTCTCTCTGTCGTGTCTGTCTGTCTGTCTGTTGACTGACTGACTGTCTGTCAGTCTCGACTGACTATCTGTCAGTCTCGACTGACTGTCTTTTTGTCTGTCTTTACTGATGGTCTGTCTGTCTTGACTGACTGTCTGTCTGGCTGTCTTGACTGACTATCTGTAGGTCTGTCTTGACTGTCTGTCCGTCTGTCTGGACTGACTGTCTGTCTGTCTGTCTTGACTGACTGTCTGTCAGTCTGTCTCGACTGTCTGTATGTCTGTCTTGACTGTCTGTCTGTCTGTCTGTCTTGACTGACTGTCTGTCTGTCTGTCTTGACTGACTGTCTGGCCTGTCTGACTGTCTGTCTGTCTTGACTGACTGTCTGTCTGTCTTGACTGACTGTCTGTCTGTCTTGACTGACTGTCTGTCTGTCTTGACTGACTGTCTGTCTGTCTTGACTGACTGTCTGTCTGTCTTGACTGACTGTCTGCCTGTCTTGACCGTCTGTCTGTCTGTCGTGAGAGACTGTCTGTCTGTCTGTCTTGACTGACTGTCTGAATTGACTGACTGTCTGTCTGTCTGTCTGTCTGTTTTGACTGATTGTCTGTCTGTCTGACTGTCTTGACCGACTGTCTTTCTGTCCGTCTCGACTGACTGTCTGTCTGTCTGTCTTGACTGACTGTCTTTCTCTCTGTCTGTCTTGACTGACTGTCTGTCTGTCTGTCTTGTCGGACTCTCTGTCTGTCTGTCTTGACTGATTGTCTGTCTGTCTGACTGTCTTGACCGACTGTCTGTCTGTCTGTCTTGACTGACCGTCTGTCTGTCTGACTGTCTTGACCGACTGTCTGTCTGTCTGTCTGTCTGTCTTGAAAGACTGTCTGTCTGTCTGTCTTCACTGACTGTCTGTCTTTACGGACTGTCTGTCTGTCTGTCTTGACTGACTCTTTGTCTGTCTGTATTGACTGATTGTCTGTCTGTCTGACTGTCTTGACCGACTGTCTGTCTGTCTGTCTTGACAGACTGTCTGTCTGTCTGTCTTGACTGACTGTCTGTCTGTCTGTCTTGACTGACCGTCTGTCTGTCTGACTGTCTTGACCGACTGTCTGTCTTGACTGATTGTCTGTCTGTCTGTCATGACTGTCTGTCTGTCTGTCTGTCTTGACTGACTGTCTGTCTGTCTTGACTGACTGTCTGTCTGTCGTGACTGACTGTCTGTCTGTCTGTCTTGACTGACTGTCTGTCTGTTTGTCTTGACTGACTGTCTGTCTGTTTGTCTTGACTGACTGTCTGTCGTGACTGACTGTCTGTCTGTCTGTCTTGACTGACTGTCTGTCTGTTTGTCTTGACTGACTGTCTGTCTGTCTGTCTTGACAGACTGTCTGTCTGTCTGTCTTGACTTACTGTCTATCTTTACGGACTGTCTGTCTGTCTGTCTTGACTGACTCTTTGTCTGTCTGTCTTGACTGATTGTCTGTCTGTCTGACTGTCTTGACCGACTGTCTGTCTGTCTGTCTTGACAGACTGTCTGTCTGTCGTGTCTTGACTGACTGTCTATCTTGACTGACTGTCTGTCTTGACTGACCGTCTGTCTGTCTGACTGTCTTGACCGACTGTCTGTCTGTCTGTCTTGACTGATTGTCTGTCTGTCTGTCTTGACTGACTGTCTGTCTGTCTGACTGTCTTGACTGACTGTCTGTCTGTCTGTCTTGACCGAATGTCTGTCCGTCTGTCTTGACTGACTGTCTGTCTGTCTGTCGTGACTGACTGTCTGTCTGTCTTTCTTGACTGACTGTCTGTCTGTCTGTCTGTCTGTCTGTCTGTCTTGACTGACTGTCTGTCTGTCTCTCTTGACTGACTGTCTGTCTGCCTTGACTGACTGTCTGTCTGTCTTGACTGATTGTCTGTCTGTCTTTACTGACTGTCTGTCTGTCTTGACTGACTGTCTGTCTGTCTTGACTGACTGTCTGTCTGTGTTGACCGACTGTCTGTCTGTCTGTCTTGACTGACTGTCTGTCTTGACTGACTGTCTCACTTGACTGACTGTCTGTCTGTCTTGACTGACTGTCTGTCTGTCTGTCTGTCTGTCTTGACTGACTGTCTGTCTGTCTTGACTGACTGTCTGTCTGTCTTCCTTGACTGACTGAATCTCTATCTGTCTGTCTGTCTGTCTTGACTTACTGACGGTCTGTCTGTATGTCTTGACTGACTGTCTGTCTTGACTGACTGTATGTCTGTCTGTCTTGACTGGCTGTCTGTCTGGCTCTCTTGACTGACTGTCTGTCTCTCTTGACTGACTGTTTGTCTCTCTTGACTGACTGTCTGTCTGTCTTGACTGACTGTTTTTCTGTCTTGACTGACTGTCTGTCTCTCTTGACTGACTGTCTGTCTATCTTGACTGACTGTCTGTCTGTCTTGACTGACTGTTTTTTGTCTTGACTGACTGTCTGTCTGTCTTGACTGACTGTCTGTCTGTCTTGACTGACTGTCTGTCTGTCTTGACTGACTGTCTGTCTGTCTTGACTGACTTTCTGTCTGTCTGTCTTGACCGACTGTCGGTCTGTCTGTCTTGACTGACTGTCTGTCTGTCTGTCGTGACTGACTGTATGTCTGTCTTTCTTGACTGACTCTCTGTCTGTCTTTCTTGACTGACTGTCTGTCTGTCTGTCTTGACTGACTGTCTGTCTGTCTCTTTTGACTGACTGTCTGTCTGCCTTGACTGACTCTCTGTCTGTCTGTCTTGACCGACTGTCTGTCTGTCTGTCTTGACTGTCTGTTTTTCTGTCTGTCTTGACCGACTGTCTGTCTGTCTGTCATGACTGACTGTCTGTCTGTCTGTCGTGACTGACTGTCTGTCTGTCTGTCTTGACTGACTGTCTGTATGTTTGTCTTGACTGACTGTCTGTCTGTCTGCCGTGACTGACTGTCTGTCTGTCTGTCTTGACAGACAGTCTGTCTGTCTGTCTTGACTGACTGTCTGTCTGTCTGTCTTGACTGACTGTCTTTCTTGACTGACCGTCTGTCTTGACTGACCGTCTGTCTGTCTGACTGTCTTGACCGACTGTCTGTCTGTCTGTCTTGACTGATTGTCTGTCTGTCTGTCTTGACTGACTGTCTGTCTGTCTGTCTTGACTGACTGTCTGTCTGTCTCTCTTAACTGACTGTCTGTCTACCTTGACTGACTGTCTGTCTGTCTTGACTGATTGTCTGTCTGTCTTGATTGACTGTCTGTCTGTCTGTCTGTCTTGACCGACTGTCTGTCTGTCTGTCTTGACTGACTGTCTTTCTGTCTGTCTTGACTGACTGTCTGTCTGTCTGTCGTGACTGACTGTCTGTCTGTCTGTCTGTCTTGACTGACTGTCTGTCTGTCTGTCTGTCTTGACTGACTGTCTGTCTGTCTGTCTTGACTGACTGTCTGTCTGTCTGTCTTGACTGATTGTCTGTCTGTCTTGACTGATTGTCTGTCTGTCTTGATTGACTGTCTGTCTGTCTGTCTGTCTTGACCGACTGTCTGTCTGTCTGTCTTGACTGACTGTCTTTCTGTCTGTCTTGACTGACTGACTGTCTGTCTGTTTGTCTTGACTGACTGTCTGTCTGTCTGTCTTGACTGACTGTCTGTCTGTCTGTCTTGACTGATTGTCTGTGTGTCTGTCTTGACTGACTATCTGTAGGTCTGTCTTGACTGTCTGTCCGTCTGTCTTGACTGACTGTCTGTCTGTCTGTCTTGACTGACTGTCTGTCTGTCTTGACTGACTGTCTGTCTGTCTTGACTGACTGTCTGTCTGTCTGTCTGTCTTGACTGACTGTCTGTCTGTCTTGACTGACTGTCTGTCTGTCTGCCTTGACTGACTGAATCTCTATCTGTCTGTCTGTCTGTCTTGACTTACTGACGGTCTGTCTGTATGTCTTGACTGACTGTCTGTCTTGACTGACTGTATGTCTGTCTGTCTTGACTGGCTGTCTGTCTGTCTCTCTTGACTGACTGTCTGTCTCTCTTGACTGACTGTTTGTCTCTCTTGACTGACTGTCTGTCTGTCTTGACTGACTGTTTTTCTGTCTTGACTGACTGTCTGTCTGTCTTGACTGACTGTCTGTCTGTCTTGACTGTCTGTCTGTCTGTCTTGACTGACTGTCTGTCTGTTTGTCTTGACTGACTGTCTGTCTGTCTGTCGTGACTGACTGTCTGTCTGTCTGTCTTGACTGACTGTCTGTCTGTTTGTCTTGACTGACTGTCTGTCTGTCTGTCTTGACAGACTGTCTGTCTGTCTGTCTTGACTGACTGTCTATCTTTACGGACTGTCTGTCTGTGTGTCTTGACTGACTCTTTGTCTGTCTGTCTTGACTGATTGTCTGTCTGTTTGACTGTCTTGACCGACAGTCTGTCTGTCTGTCTTGACAGACTGTCTGTCTGTCTGTCTTGACTGACTGTCTGTCTTGACTGACCGTCTGTCTGTCTGACTGTCTTGACCGACTGTCTGTCTGTCTGTCTTGACTGATTGTCTGTCTGTCTGTCTTGACTGACTGTCTGTCTGTCTGACTGTCTTGACTGACTGTCTGTCTGTCTGTCTTTACCGACTGTCTGTCCGTCTGTCTTGACTGACTGTCTGTCTGTCTGTCGTGACTGACTGTCTGTCTGTCTTTCTTGACTGACTGTCTGTCTGTCTGTCTGTCTGTCTGTCTGTCTGTCTTGACTGACTGTCTGTCTGTCTCTCTTGACTGACTGTCTGTCTGCCTTGACTGACTGTCTGTCTGTCTTGACTGATTGTCTGTCTGTCTTTACTGACTGTCTGTCTGTCTTGACTGACTGTCTGTCTGTCTTGACTGACTGTCTGTCTCTCTGTCTGTCTTGACCGACTGTCTGTCTGTCTGTCTTGACTGACTGTCTGTCTGTCTGTCGTGACTTACTGTCTGTCTGTTTGTCTTGACTGACTGTCTGTCTGTTTGTCTTGACTGACTGTCTGTCTGTCTGTCTTGACTGACTGTCTGTCTGTCTGTCTTGACTGATTGTCTGTGTGTCTGTCTTGACAGACGGCACTGTCTTTCTGGACTGACTGTCTGTCTTTCTGGACTGACTGTCTGTCTTTCTGGACTGACTGTCTGTCTGGCTGTCTGGACTGACTATTTGTCTGTCTGTCTTAACTGACTGTCTGTCTATCTGTCTTGACTGACTGTATGTCTGTCTGTCTCTACTGACTGTCTGTCTGTCTGTCTTGACTGACTGTCTGTCTTTCTGTCTTGACCGACTGTCTGTCTATCTGTCTTGACTGACTGTCTGTCTGTCTGTCTGTCTGTTTGTCTGTCTGACGGTCTTGACTGGATGTCTGTCTGTCTGTCTTGACTGACTGTCTGTCTGTCTGTCTGTCTTGACTGACTGTCTGTCTGTCTGTCTTGACTGACTGTCTGTCTGTCTGTCTTGACTGACTGACTGTCTGTCTGTCTGTCTTGACCGTCTGTCTGTCCGTCTGTCTTGACTGACTATCTGTTTGTCTGTCTGTCTTGACTGACTGTCTGTCTGTCTGTCTTGACTGACTGTCTGTCTGGCTGCCTTGACTGACTGTCTGTCTGTCTGTCTTGACTTACTGTCTGTCTGTCTGTCTGTCTTGACTGACTGTCTGTCTGTCTGTCTTGACTGACTGTCTGTCTGTCTGTCTTGACTGACTGTATGTCTGTCTTGACTGACTGTTTGTCTGTCTTTCTTGACTGACTGTCTATCTTTCTGGACTGACTGTCTGTCTGGCTGTCTGGACTGACTGTCTGTCTGTCCGTCTTGACTGACTCTCTGTCTTGACTTACTGTCGGTCTTTCTGTCTGTTTGTCTGTCTTGACTGACTGTCTGTCTGTCTGTCTGTCTGATTGTCTGTCTGTCTGTCTGTCTGTCTTGACTGACTGTCTGTCTGTCTGTCTGTCTTGACTGACTGTCTGTCTGTCTGTCTGTCTTGACTGACTGTCTGTCTGTCTGTCTTGACTGACTGTCTGTCTGTCTTGACTGACTGTTTGTCTGTCTTTCTTGACTGACTCTCTGTCTTGACTGGCTGACTGTCTGTCTGTCTTGACTAACTGTCTTTTTGTCTGTCTTGACTGACTGTCTTTTTGTCTGTCTTGACTGACTGTCTGTCTGTCTGTCTTGACTGACTGTCTGTCTGTCTGTCTTGACTGACTGTATGTCTGTCTTGACTGACTGTTTGTCTGTCTTTCTTGACTGACTCTCTGTCTTGACTGGCTGACTGTCTGTCTGTCTTGACTAACTGTCTTTTTGTCTGTCTTGACTGACTGTCTTTTTGTCTGTCTTGACTGACTGTCTGTCTGTCTGTCTTGACTTACTGTCTGTCTGTCTGTCTGTCTTGACTGACTGTCTGTCTGTCTGTCTTGACTGACTGTCTGTCTGTCTGTCTTGACTGACTGTATGTCTGTCTTGACTGACTGTTTGTCTGTCTTTCTTGACTGACTCTCTGTCTTGACTGGCTGACTGTCTGTCTGTCTTGACTAACTGTCTTTTTGTCTGTCTTGACTGACTGTCTTTTTGTCTGTCTTGACTGACTGTCTGTCTGTCTTTCTGGACTGACTGACTGACTGACTGTCTGTATGTCTGTCTGTCTGTCTTGACTGACTGACTGACTGTCTGTCTGTCTTGACTGACTATTTGTCTGTCTGTCTTGATTGACTGTCTGTCTGTCTGTCTTGACTGACTGTCTGTCTGTCTTTCTGGACTGACTGTCTGTCTTTCTGGACTGACTGTCTATCTTTCTAGACTGACTGTCTGTCTGGCTGTCTGGTCTGTCTGTCTGTCTTGACTGACTGACTGACTGTCTGTCTGTCTGTATGTCTGTCTTGACTGTCTGTCTGTCTGTCTGTGTTGACTGACTATTTGTCTGTCTGTCTTGACTGACTGTCTGTCTGTCTGTCTTGACTGACTGTCTGTCTGTCTTTCTGGACTGACTGTCTGTCTTTCTGGACTGACTGTCTATCTTTCTGGACTGACTGTCTGTCTGTCTGTCTAGACTGACTGTCTGTCTGTCTGTCTGTCTGTCTTGACTGACTGTCTGTCTGTCTGTCTGTCTTGACTGACTATCTGTCTGTCTGTCTGTCTTGACTGATTGTTTGTCTGTCTGTCTTGACTGACTGTCGGTCTTTCTGTCTGTTTGTCTGTCTTGACTGACTGTCTGTCTGTCTGTCTGTCTGTCTGTCTGTCTGTTTGTCTGTCTTGAGTGACTGTCTGTCTGTCTGTCCTTCTTGACTGACTGTCTGTCTGTCTGTCTGTCTTGACTGACTGTCTGTCTGTCTGTCTTGACCAACTGTCTCTCTGTCTGTCTGTCTGACTGTCTTGACTGACTGTCGGTCTTTCTGTCTGTCTGTCTGTCTTGACTGACTGTCTGTTTGTCTGTCTGTCTGTCTTGACTGACTGTCTGTCTGTCTTGACTGACTGTCTGTCTGTATTGACTGACTGTCTGTCTGTCTTGACTGACTGTCTGTCTGTCTTGACTGACTGTCTGTCTGTCTTGACTGACTGTCTGTCTGTATGTCTGTCTGTCTGTTTGTCTTGACTGACTGTCTGTCTGTCTGTCTTGACTGACTGACTGTCTGTCTGTCTGTCTTGACTGTCTGTCTGTCCGTCTGTCTTGACTGACTGTCTGTCTGTCTGTCTTGACTGACTGTCTGTCTGTCTGTCTTGACTGACTGTCTGTCTGTATTCACTGACTGTCTGTCTGTCTTGACTGACTGTCTGTCTGTCTGTCTGTCTTGACTGACTGTCTGACTGTCTGTCTTGACTGACTATCTGTCTGTCTGTCTTGACTGACTTTCGGTCTGTCTGTCTTGACTGACTGTCTGTCTTTCTTGACTGACTGTCTGTCTGTCTTTCTTGACTGACTGTCTGTCTGTCTGTCTTGACTGACTGACTGTCTGTCTGTCTGTCTTGACTGTCTGTCTGTCCGTCTGTCTTGACTGACTGTCTGTTTGTCTGTCTGTCTTGACTGACTGTCTGTCTGTCTGTCTTGACTGACTGCCTGTCTGTCTGTCTTGACTGACTGTCTGTCTGTCTTTCTTGACTGACTGTCTGTCTGTCTGTCTTGACTGACTGTCTGTCTGTCTGTCTTGACTGACTGTCTGTCTGTATTCACTGACTGTCTGTCTGTCTTGACTGACTGTCTGTCTGTCTGTCTGTCTTGACTGACTGACTGTTATGATGGTTGACTTTGGGGAATAAACTGCTGAGCGGAGAGCTAATTGCTAGGGATAGTGTAGCACGAGAGAAAAGGCTGCGTGAGAACGCATCCCACAACAGTCGTCCCCCCCCAGTGCAACACTATTTGTCTGTCTTGATTGTCTGTCTGTCTTGACTGACTGTCTGTCTGTCTGCCGTGACTGACTGTCTGTCTGTCTGTCTTGACAGACAGTCTGTCTGTCTGTCTTGACTGACTGTCTGTCTGTCTGTCTTGACTGACTGTCTTTCTTGACTGACCGTCTGTCTTGACTGACCGTCTGTCTGTCTGACTGTCTTGACCGACTGTCTGTCTGTCTGTCTTGACTGATTGTCTGTCTGTCTGTCTTGACTGACTGTCTGTCTGTCTGTCTTGACTGACTGTCTGTCTGTGTCTCTTAACTGAATGTCTGTCTGTCTTGACTGATTGTCTGTCTGTCTTGATTGACTGTCTGTCTGTCTGTCTGTCTTGACCGACTGTCTGTCTGTCTGTCTTGACTGACTGTCTTTCTGTCTGTCTTGACTGACTGTCTGTCTGTCTGTCGTGACTGACTGTCTGTCTGTCTGTCTGTCTTGACTGACTGTCTGTCTGTCTGTCTGTCTTGACTGACTGTCTGTCTGTCTGTCTTGACTGACTGTCTGTCTGTCTGTCTTGACTGATTGTCTGTCTGTCTTGACTGATTGTCTGTCTGTCTTGATTGACTGTCTGTCTGTCTGTCTGTCTTGACCGACTGTCTGTCTGTCTGTCTTGACTGACTGTCTTTCTGTCTGTCTTGACTGACTGACTGTCTGTCTGTTTGTCTTGACTGACTGTCTGTCTGTCTGTCTTGACTGACTGTCTGTCTGTCTGTCTTGACTGATTGTCTGTGTGTCTGTCTTGACTGACTATCTGTAGGTCTGTCTTGACTGTCTGTCCGTCTGTCTTGACTGACTGTCTGTCTGTCTGTCTTGACTGACTGTCTGTCTGTCTTGACTGACTGTCTGTCTGTCTGTCTGTCTTGACTGACTGTCTGTCTGTCTTGACTGACTGTCTGTCTGTCTGCCTTGACTGACTGAATCTCTATCTGTCTGTCTGTCTGTCTTGACTTACTGACGGTCTGTCTGTATGTCTTGACTGACTGTCTGTCTTGACTGACTGTATGTCTGTCTGTCTTGGCTGGCTGTCTGTCTGTCTCTCTTGACTGACTGTCTGTCTCTCGTGACTGACTGTTTGTCTCTCTTGACTGACTGTCTGTCTGTCTTGACTGACTGTTTTTCTGTCTTGACTGACTGTCTGTCTGTCTTGACTGACTGTCTGTCTGTCTTGACTGTCTGTCTGTCTGTCTTGACTGACTGTCTGTCTGTTTGTCTTGACTGACTGTCTGTCTGTCTGTCGTGACTGACTGTCTGTCTGTCTGTCTTGACTGACTGTCTGTCTGTTTGTCTTGACTGACTGTCTGTCTGTCTGTCTTGACAGACTGTCTGTCTGTCTGTCTTGACTGACTGTCTATCTTTACGGACTGTCTGTCTGTCTGTCTTGACTGACTCTTTGTCTGTCTGTCTTGACTGATTGTCTGTCTGTTTGACTGTCTTGACCGACTGTCTGTCTGTCTGTCTTGACAGACTGTCTGTCTGTCTGTCTTGACTGACTGTCTGTCTTGACTGACCGTCTGTCTGTCTGACTGTCTTGACCGACTGTCTGTCTGTCTGTCTTGACTGATTGTCTGTCTGTCTGTCTTGACTGACTGTCTGTCTGTCTGACTGTCTTGACTGACTGTCTGTCTGTCTGTCTTTACCGACTGTCTGTCCGTCTGTCTTGACTGACTGTCTGTCTGTCTGTCGTGACTGACTGTCTGTCTGTCTTTCTTGACTGACTGTCTGTCTGTCTGTCTGTCTGTCTGTCTTGACTGACTGTCTGTCTGTCTCTCTTGACTGACTGTCTGTCTGCCTTGACTGACTGTCTGTCTGTCTTGACTGATTGTCTGTCTGTCTTTACTGACTGTCTTTCTGTCTTGACTGACTGTCTGTCTCTCTTGACTGACTGTCTGTCTGTCTGTCTGTCTTGACCGACTGTCTGTCTGTCTGTCTTGACTGACTGTCTGTCTGTCTGTCGTGACTGACTGTCTGTCTGTTTGTCTTGACTGACTGTCTGTCTGTTTGTCTTGACTGACTGTCTGTCTGTCTGTCTTGACTGACTGTCTGTCTGTCTGTCTTGACTGATTGTCTGTGTGTCTGTCTTGACAGACGGCACTGTCTTTCTGGACTGACTGTCTGTCTTTCTGGACTGACTGTCTGTCTTTCTGGACTGACTGTCTGTCTTTCTGGACTGACTGTCTGTCTGGCTGTCTGGACTGACTATTTGTCTGTCTGTCTTAACTGACTGTCTGTCTATCTGTCTTGACTGACTGTATGTCTGTCTGTCTCTACTGACTGTCTGTCTGTCTGTCTTGACTGACTGTCTGTCTTTCTGTCTTGACCGACTGTCTGTATATCTGTCTTGACTGACTGTCTGTCTGTCTGTCTGTCTGGTTGTCTGTCTGACGGTCTTGACTGGATGTCTGTCTGTCTGTCTTGACTGACTGTCTGTCTGTCTGTCTGTCTTGACTGACTGTCTGTCTGTCTGTCTTGACTGACTGTCTGTCTGTCTGTCTTGACTGACTGACTGTCTGTCTGTCTGTCTTGACCGTCTGTCCGTCCGTCTGTCTTGACTGACTATCTGTTTGTCTGTCTGTCTTGACTGACTGTCTGTCTGTCTGTCTTGACTGACTGTCTGTCTGGCTGCCTTGACTGACTGTCTGTCTGTCTGTCTTGACTTACTGTCTGTCTGTCTTGACTGACTGTCTGTCTGTCTGTCTTGACTGACTGTCTGTCTGTCTGTCTTGACTGACTGTATGTCTGTCTTGACTGACTGTTTGTCTGTCTTTCTTGACTGACTGTCTATCTTTCTGGACTGACTGTCTGTCTGGCTGTCTGGACTGACTGTCTGTCTGTCCGTCTTGACTGACTCTCTGTCTTGACTTACTGTCGGTCTTTCTGTCTGTTTGTCTGTCTTGACTGACTGTCTGTCTGTCTGTCTGTCTGATTGTCTGTCTGTCTGTCTGTCTGTCTGTCTTGACTGACTGTCTGTCTTTCTGTCTGTCTTGACTGACTGTCTGTCTGTCTGTCTGTCTTGACTGACTGTCTGTCTGTCTGTCTTGACTGACTGTCTGTCTGTCTTGACTGACTGTTTGTCTGTCTTTCTTGACTGACTCTCTGTCTTGACTGGCTGACTGTCTGTCTGTCTTGACTAACTGTCTTTTTGTCTGTCTTGACTGACTGTCTTTTTGTCTGTCTTGACTGACTGTCTGTCTGTCTGTCTTGACTGACTGTCTGTCTGTCTGTCTTGACTGACTGTATGTCTGTCTTGACTGACTGTTTGTCTGTCTTTCTTGACTGACTCTCTGTCTTGACTGGCTGACTGTCTGTCTGTCTTGACTAACTGTCTTTTTGTCTGTCTTGACTGACTGTCTTTTTGTCTGTCTTGACTGACTGTCTGTCTGTCTGTCTTGACTTACTGTCTGTCTGTCTGTCTGTCTTGACTGACTGTCTGTCTGTCTGTCTTGACTGACTGTCTGTCTGTCTGTCTTGACTGACTGTATGTCTGTCTTGACTGACTGTTTGTCTGTCTTTCTTGACTGACTCTCTGTCTTGACTGGCTGACTGTCTGTCTGTCTTGACTAACTGTCTTTTTGTCTGTCTTGACTGACTGTCTTTTTGTCTGTCTTGACTGACTGTCTGTCTGTCTTTCTGGACTGACTGACTGACTGACTGTCTGTATGTCTGTCTGTCTGTCTTGACTGACTGACTGACTGTCTGTCTGTCTGTATGTCTGTCTTGACTGTCTGTCTGTCTGTCTGTCTTGACTGACTATTTGTCTGTCTGTCTTGACTGACTGTCTGTCTGTCTGTCTTGACTGACTGTCTGTCTGTCTTTCTGGACTGACTGTCTGTCTTTCTGGACTGACTGTCTATCTTTCTAGACTGACTGTCTGTCTGGCTGTCTGGTCTGTCTGTCTGTCTTGACTGACTGACTGACTGTCTGTCTGTTTGTATGTCTGTCTTGACTGTCTGTCTGTCTGTGTGTGTTGACTGACTATTTGTCTGTCTGTCTTGACTGACTGTCTGTCTGTCTGTCTTGACTGACTGTCTGTCTGTCTTTCTGGACTGACTGTCTGTCTTTCTGGACTGACTGTCTATCTTTCTGGACTGACTGTCTGTCTGTCTGTCTAGACTGACTGTCTGTCTGTCTGTCTGTCTGTCTTGACTGACTGTCTGTCTGTCTGTCTGTCTTGACTGACTATCTGTCTGTCTGTCTGTCTTGACTGATTGTTTGTCTGTCTGTCTTGACTGACTGTCGGTCTTTCTGTCTGTTTGTCTGTCTTGACTGACTGTCTGTCTGTCTGTCTGTCTGTCTGTCTGTCTGTCTGTCTGTCTGTCTTGAGTGACTGTCTGTCTGTCTGTCCTTCTTGACTGACTGTCTGTCTGTCTGTCTGTCTTGACTGACTGTCTGTCTGTCTGTCTTGACCAACTGTCTCTCTGTCTGTCTGTCTGACTGTCTTGACTGACTGTCGGTCTTTCTGTCTGTCTGTCTGTCTGTCTTGACTGACTGTCTGTCTGTCTTGACTGACTGTCTGTCTGTATTGACTGACTGTCTGTCTGTCTTGACTGACTGTCTGTCTGTCTTGACTGACTGTCTGTCTGTCTTGACTGACTGTCTGTCTGTATGTCTGTCTGTCTGTCTGTCTTGACTGACTGTCTGTCTGTCTGTCTTGACTGACTGACTGTCTGTCTGTCTGTCTTGACTGTCTGTCTGTCCGTCTGTCTTGACTGACTGTCTGTCTGTCTGTCTTGACTGACTGTCTGTCTGTCTGTCTTGACTGACTGTCTGTCTGTATTCACTGACTGTCTGTCTGTCTTGACTGACTGTCTGTCTGTCTGTCTGTCTTGACTGACTGTCTGACTGTCTGTCTTGACTGACTATCTGTCTGTCTGTCTTGACTGACTTTCGGTCTGTCTGTCTTGACTGACTGTCTGTCTTTCTTGACTGACTGTCTGTCTGTCTTTCTTGACTGACTGTCTGTCTGTCTGTCTTGACTGACTGACTGTCTGTCTGTCTGTCTTGACTGTCTGTCTGTCCGTCTGTCTTGACTGACTGTCTGTTTGTCTGTCTGTCTTGACTGACTGTCTGTCTGTCTGTCTTGACTGACTGCCTGTCTGTCTGTCTTGACTGACTGTCTGTCTGTCTTTCTTGACTGACTGTCTGTCTGTCTGTCTTGACTGACTGTCTGTCTGTCTGTCTTGACTGACTGTCTGTCTGTATTCACTGACTGTCTGTCTGTCTTGACTGACTGTCTGTCTGTCTTGACTGACTGTCTGTCTGTCTGTCTGTCTTGACTGACTGACTGTTATGATGGTTGACTTTGGGGAATAAACTGCTGAGCGGAGAGCTAATTGCTAGGGATAGTGTAGCACGAGAGAAAAGGCTGCGTGAGAACGCATCCCACAACAGTCGTCCCCCCCCCAGTGCAACACTATCCTGTGAGCAAAACATAAAAAAACAAGAACCACACACAAATTATTCTTCCAATGTTGGTCCTTCGTCGTCGTATCGCCTCATGAGCTCCTCGAATTCTTCTTCTGGGATGTCGATGTCGAAAATGCTCCTTGGCTGTGGCGGCTCCCCGACATCCAGAATTACGGCTTTGGTCGGCTGCTGATTGGCTGGATGGAATGTGTCTGCCTCTGCGGGGTTTGGACTGGTTCTAACTGGGACGGCTGTGTACGCTCTAAATCGCTGCCCTAAAAAGCGGCGGGCTCTATGCGCATTCCGCTCCCGATCGGAGATAGATGCTGTACAAGTACAAATCTTGGTATGGTCCCTTATTCTTCGGAACACCCCCGGAAGAAAAAAATCTTAGCAATCCACTCGGCCGTGTCCTGCACTGAGCCGTGATTTGTGTGTAAATGGGCCAAGCCTACTGTCCTATCGGCAAGTTCGGCTGGCACGACCACTCTATACAAAGTTCCCCCGTTTTGTGGCATTCCGAGTCGGAAAAGGACACCCCTGTACAGCATATGTAGCGCCGGTTTTACCCCCAAATGGTCGGTGAGGTTCGTAACTAAATTCGTTCCTTGCGGATTAGACGCATCATTAGGGAAATATCTATTTGACCCGCCATGTTAGCATTTTTCGTTTCATCGTCACTCATCGTGCCGGGATTGGACTCGATCCTCGTGGTTTTGTAAAGCGACTGCGAAAAACAGGATTCTTCCGATCGTGGAATTGATGATAAGAAAACTTCGCTTTTTATTCCAGTCGGAAAAAGTTCAAAATCCGTAGCTACATTAATCGAATTTCTCCGAGTCGGGATTGGGATCGTTGGGCTTACTGCCCTACTTACGGACTGAGTTCTAACTAACGCTGGTGTTATCGGAATATCCCGTAAAGACTTTCTTCTCAACGGAATGTCTCCTGGCAGACTAACTTTAGTATTTTCCGCCTTTGCAACCCCTGGACTACTAACACTCGGATTTGTCAAGAAACTCATACACTTACCTAATTACCTGTGCACGCTTTATCTACGTGTACTTTATTTTTGTTTACACCAATCGGCTCTTTCAAATTAACCAAACACCACAGCTATTCTGCTGCATATGAACGTGAATCCATATTCCTGATATGAATGAAAAAAACAATTTAATCCAGATACGGTAGCGTGAGATTTTCTTATTTTCGAGTTAACCAAACGGTTTTCCGAACGGAATTTTCTCGAAACAACCCCTCGACAAAAAATGTAAATTTTCCGAAATTATAAGAAAACTGGATTTCAGGCTCCTAGAGACGGTGCCACCACGATGTTGGGATTCTGCCGTATTATGGTGTTCGTAAACCTTGTCTATAGTTGAAATAAACAAATAACTATATTCTTACAGAAATACTTCCGATCGGTCAAACAAGATGAAGATATAAAAAGAAAGATACAAGATAGTTGAACTCACTCTCCGCTCAATAGCTTTCCTCAAAGTCAAAGTAATATGTAATTCTGCACAGGTAAGATTCGGTAGTGTTCTCCCTTCTCTCCGAGTTCGCTCTGACGCTAAGGTCACCCGACCTCGCGTCCTTAACTAATTCATTCAAGAATTGACTATTGTTATGATGGTTGACTTTGGGGAATAAACTGCTGAGCGGAGAGCTAATTGCTAGGGATAGTGTAGCCCGAGAGAAAGGGCTGCGTGAGAACGCATCCCACAACAGTCTGTCTGTCTGTCTTGACTGACTGTCTGTATGTCTGTCTGGACTGACTGTCTGTCTGTCTGTCTTGACTGACTAACTGTCTGTCTTGACTGACTGTCTGTCTGTATTGACTGACTGTCTGTCTGTCTTGACTGAGTGTCTGTCTGTCTGTCTTGACTGACTGTCTGTCTGTTGACTGACTGACTGTCTGTCTGTCTTGACTGAGTGTTTTTTGTCTGTCTTGACTGAATATCTGTCTGCCTTGACTGACTGTCTGTCAATCTATCTGTCTGTCTTGACTGTCTGTCTGTATGTCTGTTTGACTTGACTGACTGACTGACTGTCTGTCTGTCTGTCCGTCTTTACTGACTGTCTGTCTGTCTGTCTTGACTCTCTGTCTTGTCTGTCTGTCTGTCTTGTCTGTCTGTTGACTGACTGACTGTCTGTTTGTCTTGACTGACTGTCTTTTTGTCTGTCTTGACTGATGGTCTGTCTGCCTTGATTAGGGAAAATTCGGTGCTATCTATTCGGTGTCTATCTTGACTGTCTGTCTGTCTGTCTGTCTTGACTGACTGTCTGTCCGTCTGTCTTGACTGACTGTCTGTGAAAAACAGGATTCTTCCGATCGTGGAATTGGTGATAAGAAAACTTCGCTTTTTATTCCAGTCGGAAAAAGTTCAAAATCCGAAGCTACATTAATCGAATTTCTCCGAGTCGGGATTGGGATCGTTGGGCTTACTGCCCTACTTACGGACTGAGTTCTAACTAACGCTGGTGTTATCGGAATATCCCGTAAAGACTTTCTTCTCAACGGAATGTCTCCTGGCAGACCAACTTTAGTATTTTCCGCCTTTGCAACCCCTGGACTACTAACACTCGGATTCGGCAAGAAACTCATACACTTACCTAATTACCTGTGCACGCTTTATCTACGAGTACTTTATTTTTGTTTACACCAATCGGCTCTTTCAAATTAACCAAATACCACAGCTATTCTGCTGCATATGAACGTGAATCCATATTCCTGATATGAATGAAAAAAACAATTTAATCCAGATACGGTAGCGTGAGATTTTCTTATTTTCGAGTTAACCAAACGGTTTTCCGAACGGAATTTTCTCGAAACAACCCCTCGACAAAAAATGTAAATTTTCCGAAATTATAAGAAAACTGGATTTCAGGCTCCTAGAGACGGTGCCACCACGATGTTGGGATTCTGCCGTATTATGGTGTTCGTAAACCTTGTCTATAGTTGAAATAAACAAATAACTATATTCTTACAGAAATACTTCCGATCGGTCAAACAAGATGAAGATATAAAAAGAAAGATACAAGATAGTTGAACTCACTCTCCGCTCAATAGCTTTCCTCAAAGTCAAAGTAATATGTAATTCTGCACAGGTAAGATTCGGTAGTGTTCTCCCTTCTCTCCGAGTTCGCTCTGACGCTAAGGTCACCCGACCTCGCGTCCTTAACTAATTCATTCAAGAATTGACTATTGTTATGATGGTTGACTTTGGGGAATAAACTGCTGAGCGGAGAGCTAATTGCTAGGGATAGTGTAGCACGAGAGAAAGGGCTGCGTGAGAACGCATCCCACAACAGTCTGTCTGTCTGTCTTGACTGACTGTCTGTATGTCTGTCTGGACTGACTGTCTGTCTGTCTGTCTTGACTGACTAACTGTCTGTCTTGACTGACTGTCTGTCTGTATTGACTGACTGTCTGTCCTTCTTGACTGAGTGTCTGTCTGTCTGTCTTGACTGACTGTCTGTCTGTTGACTGACTGACTGTCTGTCTGTCTTGACTGAGTTTTTTTTGTCTGTCTTGACTGAATATCTGTCTGCCTTGACTGACTGTCTGTCAATCTATCTGTCTGTCTTGACTGTCTGTCTGTATGTCTGTTTGACTTGACTGACAGTGGGAAAACAAACCTTGTGGGAAAACCAACCTTGCGGGAAAACCAACCTTGGGGGAAAACAAAGCTTGTGGGAAAACAAACCTTGTGGGAAAACCAACCTAGTGGGAAAAACAACCTAGTGGGAAAACAAACCTTGTGAGAAAACAAACCTTGTGGGAAAACCAACCTTATGGGGAAAGCAACCCTGCGGGAAAACCAACCTTGTGGGAAAACCAACCTTGTGGGAAAGCGAACCTTTTGGGAAAACCAACACAGTGGGAAAACAAACCTTGTGGGAAAACCAACCATGCGGGAAAGCGAACCTTTTGGGAAAACCAACACAGTGGGAAAACAAACCTTGTGGGAAAACCAACCTTGCGGGAAAACCAACCTTGGGGGAAAACAAAGCTTGTGGGAAAACAAACCTTTTGGGAAAACAAACCTTGTGGGAAAACAAACCTTGTGGGAAAACAAACCTTGTGAGAAAACAAACCTTGTGGGAAAACCAACCTTATGGGGAAAGAAACCTTGTGGGGAAACAAACCTTTCGGGAATACCAACCTTGTGGTAAAACAAACCTTGTGGGAAAACAAACCTTGTGGGAAAACAAACCTTGTGGGAAAACAAACCTTATGGGAAAACAAACCTTGTGGGGAAACAAATCTTGTGGGAAAACCAACAACAACCTCGTGGGAAAACAAACCTTGTGAGAAAACAAACCTTGTGGGAAAACCAACCTTATGGGGAAAGCAACCCTGCGGGAAAACCAACCTTGTGGGGAAACCAACCTTGTGGGAAAGCGAACCTTTTGGGAAAACCAACAAAGTGGGAAAACAAACCTTGAGGGAAAACCAACCTTGCGGGAAAACCAACCTTGGGGGAAAACAAACCTTGTGGGAAAACAAACCTTGTGGGGAAACAAACCTAGTGGGAAAACAATCCTTGTGGGAAAACAAACCTTGTGGGGAAACAAACCTTGCGGGAAAACTAACCTTGTGGGAAAACAAACCCTGCGGGAAAACCAACCTTGTGGGATAACCAACCTTGTGGGGAAACAAACCTTTCGGGAAAACCAACCTTGTGGGAAAACAAACCTTGTGGGAAAACAAACCTTGTGGGAAAACAAACCTTGTGGGAAAACAAACCTTGTGAGAAAACAAACCTTGTGGGAAAACAAACCTAGTGGGAAAACAAACCTTGTGAGAAAAAAAAACTTGTGGGAAAACCAACCTTATGGGAAAACCAACACAGTGGGAAAACAAAGCTTTTGGGAAAACCAACCTTGCGGGAAAACAAACCTTGGGGGAAAACAAAGCTTGTGGGAAAACAAACCTTTTGGGAAAACAAACCTTTTGGGAAAACAAACCTTGTGGGAAAAAAAACCTTGTGGGAAAACAAACCTTTTGGGAAAACCAACCTTGCGGGAAAACCAACCTTGGGGGAAAACAAACCTTGTGGGAAAACAAACCGTGCGGGAAAACCAACCTTGTGGGGAAAAAAACCTTTCGGGAAAACTAACCTTGTGGGAAAAAAAAACCCTGCGGGAAAACGAACCTTGTGGGAAAACAAACCTTGTGGGAAAACAAACCTAGTGGGAAAACAAACCTTGTGAGAAAACAAACCTTGTGGGAAAACCAACCTTATGGGGAAACAAACCCTGCGGGAAAACCAACCTTGTGGGAAAACCAACCTTGCGGGAAAGTGAACCTTTTGGGAAAACCAACACAGTGGGAAAAAGACCTTGTGGGAAAACCAACCTTGCGGGAAAACCAACCTTGGGGGAATACAAACCTTGTGGGAAAACAAACCTTGTGGGGAAACAAACCTAGTGGGAAAACAAACCTTGTGAGAAAACAATTCTTGTGGGAAAACAAACCTTGGGGGGAAACAAACCTTGCGGAGAAACTAACCTTGTGGGAAAACAAACCCTGCGGGAAAACCAACCTTGTGGGGAAAAAAACCTTTCGGGAAAACTAACCTTGTGGGAAAACAAACCTTTCGGGAAAACCAACCTTGTGGGAAAACAAACCTTGTGGGAAAACAAACCTTGTGGGAAAACAAACCTTGTGGGAAAACAAACCTTATGGGAAAACAAACCTTGTGGGGAAACAAACCTTGTGGGAAAACCAACCTTGCGGGAAAGCGAACCTTTTGGGAAAACCAACACAGTGGGAAAACAAACCTTGTGGGAAAACCAACCTTGCGGGAAAACCAACCTTGGGGGAAAACAAAGCTTGTGGGAAAACAAACCTTGTGGGAAAACCAACCTAGTGGGAAAAACAACCCAGTGGGAAAACAAACCTTGTGAGAAAACAAACTTTGTGGGAAAACCAACCTTATGGGGAAAGCGACCCTGCGGGAAAACCAACCTTGTGGGAAAACTAACCTTGTGGGAAAGCGAACCTTTTGGGAAAACCAACACAGTGGGAAAACAAACCTTGTGGGAAAACCAACCTTGCGGGAAAACCAACCTTGGGGGAAAACAAACCTCGTGGGAAAACAAACCTTGTGGGGAAACAAACCTAGTGGGAAAACAAACCTTGTGAGAAAACAATCCTTGTGGGAAAACAAACCTTGTGGGGAAACAAACCTTGCGGGAAAACTAACCTTGTGGGAAAACAAACCCTGCGGGAAAACCAACCGTGTGGGAAAACCCACCTTGTGGGGAAACAAACCTTTCGGGAAAACTAACCCTGTGGGAAAACAAACCCTGCGGGAAAACCAACCTTGTGGGAAAACAAACCTTTTGGGAAAACAAACCTTTTGGGAAAACAAACCTTGTGAGAAAACAAACCTTGTGGGAAAACCAACCTTATGGGGAAACAAACCCTGCGGGAAAACCAACCTTGTGGGAAAACCAACCTTGCGGGAAAGCGAACCTAGTGGGAAAACAAACCTTGTGAGAAAACAATCCTTGTGGGAAAACAAACCTTGGGGGGAAACAAACCTTGCGGGGAAACTAACCTTGTGGGAAAACAAACCCTGCGGGAAAACCAACCTTGTGGAAAAACCAACCTTGTGGGGAAACAAACCTTTCGGGAAAACTAACCTTGTGGGAAAACAAACCCTGCGGGAAAACGAACCTTGTGGGAAAACCAACCTTATGGGGAAACAAACCCTGCGGGAAAACCAACCTTGTGGGAAAACCAACCTTGCGGGAAAGCGAACCTTTTGGGAAAACCAACACAGTGGGAACACAAACCTTGTGAGAAAACAATCCTTGTGGGAAAACAAACCTTGTGGGGAAACAAACCTTGTGGGGAAACAAACCTTGTGGGGAAAAAAACCTTGTGGGAAAACTAACCTTGTGGGAAAACAAACCTTGCGGGAAAACTAACCTTGTGGGAAAACAAACCCTGCGGGAAAACCAACCTTGTGGGAAAACCAACCTTGTGGGGAAACAAACCTTTCGGGAAAACAAACCTTGTGGGAAAACAAACCTTGTGGGAAAACAAACCTTGTGGGAAAACAAACCTTATGGGGAAAGCAACCCAGCGGGGAAAACCAACCTTGTGGGAAAACCAACCTTGTGGGAAAGCGAACCTTTTGGGAAAACCAACACAGTGGGAACACAAACCTTATGGGGAAACAAACCCTGCGGGAAAAAAAACCTTGTGGGAAAACCAACCTTGCGGGAAAGCGAGCCTTTTGGGAAAACCAACACAGTGGGAAAAAACCTTGTGGGAAAACCAACCTTGCGGGAAAACCAACCTTGGGGGAAAATAAACCTTGTGGGAAAACAAACCTTGTGGGGAAACAAACCTAGTGGGAAAACAAACCTTGTGAGAAAACAATCCTTGTGGGAAAACAAACCTTGGGGGGAAACAAACCTTGCGGGGAAACTAACCTTGTGGGAAAACAAACCCTGCGGGAAAACCAACCTTGTGGGGAAACAAACCTTTCGGGAAAACTAACCTTGTGGGAAAACAAACCCTGCGGGAAAACGAACCTTGTGGGAAAACAAACCTTGTGGGAAAACAAACCTTGTGGGAGAACAAACCTTGTGAGAAAACAAACCTTGTGGGAAAACCAACCTTATGGGGAAACAAACCCTGCGGGAAAACCAACCTTGTGGGAAAACCAACCTTGCGGGAAAGCGAACCTTTTGGGAAAACCAACACAGTGGGAAAACAAACCTTGTGAGAAAACAATCCTTGTGGGAAAACAAACCTTGTGGGGAAACAAACCTTGTGGGGAAACAAACCTTGTGGGAAAACTAACCTTGTGGGAAAACAAACCTTGCGGGAAAGCGAACCTTTTGGGAAAACCAACATAGTGGGAAAACAAACCTTGTGAGAAAACAATCCTTGTGGGAAAACAAACCTTGTGGGGAAACAAACCTTGTGGGCAAACAAACCTTGTGGGAAAACTAACCTTGTGGGAAAACAAACCTTGTGGGAAAACCAACCTTATGGGGAAAGCAACCCTGCGGGAAAACCAACCTTATGGGAAAACCAACCTTGTGGGAAAGCGAACCTTTTGGGAAAACCAACACAGTGGGAAAAAAACCTAGTGATAAAACCAACCTTGCGGGAAAACCAACCTTGGGGGAAAACAAACCTTGTGGGGAAACAAACCTAGTGGGAAAACAAACCTTGTGAGAAAACAATCCTTGTGGGAAAACAAACCTTGGGGGGAAACAAACCTTGCGGGGAAACTAACCTTGTGGGAAAACAAACCCTGCGGGAAAACCAACCTTGTAGGGAAACCAACCTTGTGGGGAAACAAACCTTTCGGGAAAACTAACCTTGTGGGAAAACAAACCCTGCGGGAAAACGAACCTTGTGGGAAAACAAACCTTGTCGGAAAACAAACCTTGTGGGAAAACAAACCTTGTGAGAAAACAAACCTTGTGGGAAAACCAACCTTATGGGGAAACAAACCCTGCGGGAAAACCAACCTTGTGGGAAAACCATCCTTGCGGGAAAGCGAACCTTTTGGGAAAACCAACACAGTGGGAAAACAAACCTTGTGAGAAAACAATCCTTGTGGGAAAACAAACCTTGTGGGGAAACAAACCTTGTGGGGAAACAAACCTTGTGAGAAAACTAACCTTGTGGGAAAACAAACCTTGCGGGAAAACTAAGCTTGTGGGAAAACAAACCTGGTGGGGAAACAAACCTTGTGGGAAAACCAACAACAAGCTTTGTTTTCCCACTGTGTTGGTTTTCCCAAAAGGTTCGCTTTCCCGCAAGGTTGGTTTTCCCACAAGGTTTGTTTTCCCACTGTGTTGGTTTTCCCAAAAGGTTCGCTTTCCCACAAGGTTGGTTTTCCCGCAGGGTTGCTTTCCCCATAAGGTTTGTTTTCTCAAAAGGTTTGTTTTCCCACAAGGTTTGTTTTCCCACAAGGTTTTTTTTCCCACAAGGTATGTTTTCCCACAAGGTTTGTTTTCCCGAAAGGTTTGTTTCCCCACAAGGTTGGTTTTCCCACAAGGTTGGTATTCCCGCAGGGTTTGTTTTCCCACAAGTTTAGTTTTCCCGCAAGGTTTGTTTCCCCACAAGGTTTGTTTTCCCACAAGGATTGTTTTCCCACTAGGTTTGTTTCCCCACAAGTTTTGTTTTCCCACAAGGTTTGTTTTCCCCCAAGGTTGGTTTTCCCGCAAGGTTGGTTTTCCCACAAGGTTTGTTTTCCCACTGTGTTGGTTTTCCCAAAAGGTTCGCTTTCCCACAAGGTTGGTTTTCCCACAAGGTTGGTTTTCCCGAAGGGTTGCTTTCCCCATAAGGTTGGTTTTCCCACAAGGTTTGTTTTCTTACAAGGTTTGTTTTCCCACCAACCTTGTGGGAAAGCGAACCTTTTGGGAAAACCAACACAGTGGGAAAAAAACCTTGTGGGAAAACCAACCTTGCGGGAAAACCAACCTTGGGGGAAAACAAATCTTGTGGGAAAACAAACCTTGTGGGGAAACAAACCTAGTGGGAAAACAAACCTTGTGAGAAAACAATCCTTGTGGGAAAACAAACCTTGGGGGGAAACAAACCTTGCGGGGAAACTAACCAAGTGGGAAAACAAACCCTGCGGGAAAACCAACCTTGTGGGAAAACCAACCTTGTGGGGAAACAAACCTTTCGGGAAAACTAACCTTGTGGGAAAACAAACCCTGCGGGAAAACGAACCTTGTGGGAAAACAAACCTTGTGGGAAAACAAACCTTGTGGGAAAACAAACCATGTGAGAAAACAAACCTTGTGGGAAAACCAACCTTATGGGGAAACAAACCCTGCGGGAAAACCAACCTTGTGGGAAAACCAACCTTGCGGGAAAGCGAACCTTTTGGGAAAACCAACACAGTGGGAAAACAAACCTTGTGGGAAAACCAACCTTGTGGGAAAACAAACCTTATGGGGAAAGCAACTCTGCGGGAAAACCAACCTTGTGGGAAAACCAACCTTGTGGGAAAGCGAACCTTTTGGGACAACCAACACAGTGGGAACACAAACCTTGTGGGAAAACCAACCTTGCGGGAAAACCAACCTTGTGGGGAAACAAACCTTGTGGGAAAAAAACCTTGTGGGAAAACAAACCTTGTGGGAAAGCGAACCTTTTGGGACAACCAACACAGAGGGAACACAAACCTTGTGGGAAAACCAACCTTGCGGGAAAACCAACCTTGCGGGAAAACCAACCTTGTGGGAAAAAAACCTTGTGGGAAAACAAACCTTGTGGGAAAACAAACCTTGTGGGAAAACAAACCTTATGGGAAAACCAACCTTGTGGG
This sequence comes from Branchinecta lynchi, assembly GCA_023053575.1. Taxonomy (NCBI): domain Eukaryota; kingdom Metazoa; phylum Arthropoda; class Branchiopoda; order Anostraca; family Branchinectidae; genus Branchinecta; species Branchinecta lynchi. Next base: position 112,517 of record JAKZAP010000071.1, read on the forward strand.
GAAACAAACCTTGTGGGAAAACCAACCTTGCGGGAAAGCGAACCTTTTGGGAAAACCAACACAGTGGGAAAACAAACCTTGTGGGAAAACCAACCTTGCGGGAAAACCAACCTTGGGGGAAAACAAAGCTTGTGGGAAAACAAACCTTGTGGGAAAACCAACCTAGTGGGAAAAAACAACCTAGTGGGAAAACAAACCTTGTGAGAAAACAAACCTTGTGGGAAAACTAACCTTATGGGGAAAGCAACCCTGCGGGAAAACCAACCTTGTGGGAAAACCATCCTTGTGGGAAAGCGAACCTTTTGGGAAAACCAACACAGTGGGAAAACAAACCTTGTGGGAAAACCAACCTTGCGGGAAAACCAACCTTGGGGGAAAACAAACCTTGTGGGAAAACAAACCTTGTGGGGAAACAAACCTAGTGGGAAAACAAACCTTGTGAGAAAACAAACCTTGTGGGAAAACCAACCTTATGGGGAAAGAAACCCTGCGGGAAAACCAACCTTGTGGGAAAACCAACCTTGTGGGAAAGCGAACCTTTTGGGAAAACAAACCTTGTGGGAAAACAAACCTTGTGGGAAAACAAACCTTGTGAGAAAACAAACCTTGTGGGAAAACCAACCTTATGGGGAAAGAAACCTTGTGGGGAAACAAACCTTTCGGGAAAACCAACCTTGTGGGAAAACGAACCTTGTGGGAAAACAAACCTTGTGGGAAAACAAACCTTGTGGGAAAACAAACCTTATGGGAAAACAAACCTTGCGGGGAAACAAACCTTGTGGGAAAACCAACCTTGCGGGAAAGCGAATCTTTTGGGAAAACCAACAGAGTGGGAAAACAAACCGTGTGGGAAAACCAACCTTGCGGGAAAACCAACCTTGGGGGAAAACAAAGCTTGTGGGATAACAAACCTTGTGGGAAAACCAACCTAGTGGGAAAAACAACCTAGTGGGAAAACAAACCTTGTGAGAAAACAAACCTTGTGGGAAAACCAACCTTATGGTGAAAGCAACCCTGCGGGAAAACCAACCTTGTGGGAAAACCAACCTTGTGGGAAAGCGAACCTTTTGGGAAAACCAACACAGTGGGAAAACAAACCTTGTGGGAAAACCAACGTTGCGGGAAAACCAACCTTGGGGGAAAACAAACCTTGTGGGAAAACAAACCTTGTGGGGAAACAAACCTAGTGGGAAAACAAACCTTGTGAGAAAACAATCCTTGTGGGAAAACAAACCTTGTGGGGAAACAAACCTTGCGGGAAAACTAACCTTGTGGGAAAACAAACCCTGCGGGAAAACCAACCTTGTGGGAAAACCAACCTTGTGGGGAAACAAACCTTTTGGGAAAAAGCAACCTTGTGGGAAAACATACCTTGTGGAAAAACAAACCTTGTGGGAAAACAAACCTTGTGGGAAAACAAACCTTGTGGGAAAACAAACCTTGTGGGAAAACAAACCTTATGGGAAAACAAACCTTGTGGGGAAACAAACCTTGTGGGAAAACCAACCTTGCGGGAAAGCGAACCTTTTGGGAAAAAGGGAAAGCAACCCTGCGGGAAAACCAACCTTGTGGGAAAACCAACCTTGTGGGAAAGCGAACCTTTTGGGAAAACCAACACAGTGGGAAAACAAACCTTGTGGGAAAACCAACCTTGTGGGAAAGCGAACCTTTTGGGAAAACCAACACAGTGGGAAAACAAACCTTGTGGGAAAACCAACCTTGCGGGAAAACCAACCTTGGGGGAAAACAAAGCTTCTGGGAAAACAAACCTTTTGGGAAAACAAACCTTGTGGGAAAACAAACCTTGTGGGAAAACAAACCTTGTGAGAAAACAAACCTTGTGGGAAAACCAACCTTATGGGGAAAGAAGCCTTGTGGGGAAACAAACCTTTCGGGAAAACCAACCTTGTGGTAAAACAAACCTTGTGGGAAAACAAACCTTGTGGGAAAACAAACCTTATGGGAAAACAAACCTTGTGGGAAAACAAACCTTATGGGAAAACAAACCTTGTGGGGAAACAAACCTTGTGGGAAAACCAACAACAACCTAGTGGGAAAACAAACCTTGTGAGAAAACAAACCTTGTAGGAAAACCAACCTTGTGGGAAAGCGAACCTTTTGGGAAAACCAACACAGTGGGAAAACAAACCTTGTGGGAAAACTAACCTCGCGGGAAAACCAACCTTGGGGGAAAACAAACCTTGTGGGAAAACAAACCTTGTGGGGAAACAAACCTAGTGGGAAAACAAACCTTGTGGGAAAACAATCCTTGTGGGAAAACAAACCTTTTGGGGAAACAAACCTTGCGGGAAAACTAACCTTGTGGGAAAACAAACCTTGCGGGAAAACCAACCTTGTGGGAAAACCAACCTTGTGGGGAAACAAACCTTTCGGGAAAACCAGCCTTGTGGGAAAACATACCTTGTGGGAAAACAAACCTTGTGGGAAAACAAACCTTGTGGGAAAACAAACCTTGTGAGAAAACCAACCTTGTGGGGAAACAAACCTAGTGGAAAAACAAACCTTGTGGGAAAACAAACCTTGTGGGGAAACAAACCTTGCGGGAAAACTAACCTTGTGGAAAAACAAACCCTGCGGGAAAACCAACCTTGTAGGAAAACCCACCTTGTGGGGAAACAAACCCTGCGGGAAAACCAGCCTTGTGGGAAAACAAACCTTGTGGGAAAACAAACCTTGTGAGAAAACAAACCTGGTGGGAAAACCAACCTTATGGGGAAACATACCCTGCGGGAAAACCAACCTTGTGGGAAAACCAACCTTGCGGGAAAGCGAACCTTTTGGGAAAACCAACACAGTGGGAAAAACAACCTTGTGAGAAAACAATCCTTGTGGGAAAACAAACCTTGTGGGGAAACAAACCTTGTGGGGAAACAAACCTTGTGGGAAAACTAACCTTGTGGGAAAACAATTCTTGCGGGAAAACTAACCTTGTGGGAAAACAAACCCTGCGGGAAAACCAACCTTGTGGGAAAACCAACCTTGTGGGGAAACAAACCTTTCGGGAAAACCAACCTTGTGGGAAAACAAACCTTGTGGGAAAACAAACCTTGTGGGAAAACAAACCTTATGGGGAAAGCAACTCTGCGGGAAAACCAACCTTGTGGGAAAACCAACCTTGTGGGAAAGCGAACCTTTTGGGAAAACCAACACAGTGGGAAAACAAACCTTGTGGGAAAACCAACCTTGCGGGAAAACCAACCTTGTGGGAAAACAAACCTTGTGGGAAAACAAACCTTGTGGGAAAACAAACCTTGTGGGAAAACAAACCTTATGGGAAAACAAACCTTGTGGGGAAACAAACCTTGTGGGAAAACCAACCTTGCGGGAAAGCGAACCTTGGGGGAAAACAAAGCTTGTGGGAAAACAAACCTTGTGGGAAAACCAACCTTGCGGGAAAACCAACCTTGGGGGAAAACAAAGCTTGTGGTAAAACAAACCTTGTGGGAAAACCAACCTAGTGGGAAAAACAACCTAGTGGGAAAACAAACCTTGTGAGAAAACAAACCTTGTGGGAAAACCAAACTTATGGGGAAAGCAACCCTGCGGGAAAACCAACCTTGTGGGAAAGCGAACCTTTTGGGAAAACCGACACAGTGGGAAAACAAACCTTGTGGGAAAACCAACCTTGCGGGAAAGCGAACCTTTTGGGAAAACCAACACAGTGGGAAAAGAAAGCTTGTGGGAAAACCAACCTTGCGGGAAAACCAACCTTGGGGGAAAACAAAGCTTGTGGGAAAACAAACCTTTTGGGAAAACAAACCTTGTGGGAAAACAAACCTTGTGGGAAAACAAACCTTGTGAGAAAACAAACCTTGTGGGAAAACCAACCTTATGGGGAAAGAAACCTTGTGGGGAAACAAACCTTTCGGGAAAACCAACCTTGTGGTAAAACAAACCGTGTGGGAAAACAAACCTTGTGGGAAAACAAACCTTGTGGGAAAACAAACCGTATGGGAAAACAAACCTTGTGGGGAAACAAACCTTGTGGGAAAGCCAACCTTGTGAGAAAACAAACCTTGTGGGGAAACAAACCTAGTGGGAAAACAAACCTTGTGAGAAAAGAAACCTTGTGGGAAAACCAACCTTATGGGAAAACAAACCTAGTGGGAAAAAAAACCTTGTGGGGAAACAAACCTTTCGGGAAAACCAACCTTGTGGGAAAACAAACCTTGTGGGAAAACAAACCTTGTGGGAAAACAAACCTTGTGGGAAAACAAACCTTGTGGGAAAACAAACCTTATGGGAAAACAAACCTTGTGGGGAAACAAACCTTGTGGGAAAACCAGCCTTGCGGAAAAGCGAACCTTTCGGGAAAACCAACACAATGGGAAAACAAACCTTGTGGGAAAACAAACCTTGTGAGAAAACAAACCTTGTGGGAAAACCAACCTTATGGGAAAACAAACCTAGTGGGAAAAGAAACCTTGTGGGGAAACAAACCTTTCGGGAAAACCAACCTTGTGGGAAAACAAACCTTGTGGGAAAACAAACCTTGTGGGAAAACAAACCTTGTGTGAAAACCAACCTAGTGGGAAAAACAACCTAGTGGGAAAACAAACCTTGTGAGAAAACAAACCTTGTGGGAAAACCAACCTTATGGGGAAAGCAACCCTGCGGGAAAACCAACCATGTGGGAAAACCAACCTTGTGGGAAAGCGAACCTTTTGGGAAAACCAACACAGTGGGAAAACAAACCTTGTGGGAAAACCAACCTTGCGGGAAAGCGAACCTTTTGGGAAAACCAACACAGTGGGAAAACAAACCTTGTGGGAAAACCAACCTTGCGGGAAAACCAACCATGGGGGAAAATAAAGCTTGTGGGAAAACAAACCTTGTGGGAAAACAAACCTAGTGGGAAAACAAACCTTATGGGAAAACAAACCTTGTGGGGAAACAAACCTTGTGGGAAAACCAACAACAACCTAGTGGGAAAACAAACCTTGTGAGAAAACAAACCTTGTGGGAAAACCAACCTTATGGGGAAAGCAGCCCTGCGGGAAAACCAACCTTGTGGGAAAACAAACCTTGTGAGAAAACAAACCTTGGGGGAAACAAACCTAGTTGGAAAACAAACCTTGTGAGAAAACAAACCTTGTGGAAAACCAACCTTATGGGGAAAGAAACCTTGTGGGGAAACAAACCTTTCGGGAAAACCAACCTTGTGGTAAAACAAACCTTGTGGGAAAACAAACCTTGTGGGAAAACAAACCTTGTGGGAAAACAAACCTTATGGGAAAACAAACCTTGTGGGGAAACAAACCTTGTGGGAAAACCAACAACAACCTAGTGGGAAAACAAACCTTGTGAGAAAACAAACCTTGTGGGAAAACCAACCTTATTGGGAAAGCAACCCTGCGGGAAAACCAACCTTGTGGGAAAGCGAACCTTTTGGGAAAACCAACACAGTGGGAAAACCAATCCTTGTGGGAAAACAAACCTTATGGGAAAACAAACCTTGTGGGGAAACAAACCTTGTGGGAAAACCAACAACAACATAGTGGGAAAACAAACCTTGTGAGAAAACAAACCTTGTGGGAAAACCAACCTTATTGGGAAAGCAACCCTGCGGGAAAACCAACCTTGTGGGAAAGCGAACCTTTTGGGAAAACCAACACAGTGGGAAAACCAATCCTTGTGGGAAAACAAACCTTGTGGGGAAACAAACCTTGCGGGAAAACTAACCTTGTGGGAAAACCCACCTTGTGGGGAAACAAACCTTTCGGGAAAACTAACCTTGTGGGAAAACAAACCTTGTGGGAAAACAAACCTTGTGAGAAAACAAACCTTGGGGGAAACAAACCTAGTGGGAAAACAAACCTTGTGAGAAAACAAACCTTGTGGAAAACCAACCTTATGGGGAAAGAAACCTTGTGGGGAAACAAACCTTTCGGGAAAACCAAACTTGTGGTAAAACAAACCTTGTGGGAAAACAAACCTTGTGGGAAAACAAACCTTGTGGGAAAACAAACCTTATGGGAAAATAAACCTTGTGGGGAAACAAACCTTGTGGGAAAACCAACAACAACCTAGTGGGAAAACAAACCTTGTGAGAAAACAAACCTTGTGGGAAAATCAACCTTATTGGGAAAGCAACCCTGCGGGAAAACCAACCTTGTGGGAAAGCGAACCTTTTGGGAAAACCAACACAGTGGGAAAACCAATCCTTGTGGGAAAACAAACCTTGTGGGGAAACAAACCTTGCGGGAAAACTAACCTTGTGGGAAAACAAATCCTGCGGGAAAACCAACCTTGTAGGAAAACCCACCTTGTGGGGAAACAAACCTTTCGGTAAAACTAACCTTGTGGGAAAACAAACCTTGTGGGAAAACAAACCTTGTGAGAAAACAAACCTTGTGGGAAAACCAACCTTATGGGGAAACAAACCCTGCGGGAAAACCAACCTTGTGGGAAAACCAACCTTGCGGGAAAGCGAACCTTTTGGGAAAACCAACACAGTGGGAAAACAAACCTTGTGAGAAAACAATCCTTGTGGGAAAACAAACCTTGTGGGGACACAAACCTTGTGGAGAAACAAACCTTGTGGGAAAACTAACCTTGTGGGAGAACAAACCTTGCGGGAAAACTAAGCTTGTGGGAAAACAAACCCTGCGGGAAAACCAACCTTGTGGGGAAACAAACCTTGTGGGAAAACCAACCTTGTGAGAAAACAAACCTTGTGGGGAAACAAACCTTGTGGGAAAACAAACCCTGCGGGAAAACCAACCTTGTGGGAAAACCAACCTTGTGGGGAAACAAACCTTTCGGGAAAACCAACCTTGTGGGAAAACAAACCTTGTGGGAAAACCAACCTTGTGGGAAAACAAACCTTGTGGGAAAACAAACCTTGTGAGAAAACAAACCTTGTGGGGAAACAAACCTAGTGGGAAAACAAACCTTGTGAGAAAACAAAACTTGTGGGAAAACCAACCTTATGGGAAAACAAACCTAGTGGGAAAACAAACCTTGTGGGGAAACAAACCTTTCGGGAAAACCAACCTTGTGGGAAAACAAACCTTGTGGGAAACCAAACCTTGTGGGAAAACAAACCTTGTGGGAAAACAAACCTTATGGGAAAACAAACCTTGTGGGGAAACAAACCTTGTGGGAAAACCAACAACAACCTAGTGGGAAAACAAACCTTGTGAGAAAACAAACCTTGTGGGAAAACCAACCTTATTGGGAAAGCAACCCTGCGGGAAAACCAACCTTGTGGGAAAGCGAACCTTTTGGGAAAACCAACACAGTGGGAAAACCAATCCTTGTGGGAAAACAAACCCTGTGGGGAAACAAACCTTGCGGGAAAACTAACCTTGTGGGAAAAAAAATCCTGCGGGAAAACCAACCTTGTAGGAAAACCCACCTTGTGGGGAAACAAACCTTTCGGGAAAACTAACCTTGTGGGAAAACAAACCCTGCGGGAAAACCAACCTTGTGGGAAAACAAACCTTGTGGGAAAACAAACCTTGTGGGAAAACAAACCTTGTGAGAAAACAAACCTTGTGGGAAAACCAACCTTATGGGGAAACAAACCCTGCGGGAAAACCAACCTTGTGGGAAAACCAACCTTGCGGGAAAGCAACCTTTTGGGAAAACCAACACAGTGGGAAAACAAACCTTGTGAGAAAACAATCCTTGTGGGAAAACAAACCTTGTGGGGACACAAACCTTGTGGAGAAACAAACCTTGTGGGAAAACCAACCTTGTGGGAAAACAAACCTTGTGGGAAAACAAACCTTGTGGGAAAACAAACCTTGTGGGAAAACAAACCTTGTGGGAAAACAAACCTTGTGGGAAAACAAACCTTATGGGAAAACAAACCTTGTGGGGAAACAAACATTGTGGGAAAACCAGCCTTGCGGGAAAGCGAACCTTTTGGGAAAACCAACACAGTGGGAAAACAAACCTTGTGGGAAAACCAACCTTGCGGGAAAACCAACCTTGGGGGAAAACAAAGCTTGTGGGAAAACAAACCTTGTGAGAAAACCAACCTTATGGGGAAACAAACCCTGCGGGAAAACCAACCTTGTGGGAAAACCAACCTTGCGGGAAAACAAACCTAGTGGTAAAAAAAACCTTGTGGGGAAACAAACCTTTCGGGAAAACCAACCTTGTGGGAAAACAAACCTTGTGGGAAAACAAACCTTGTGGGAAAACAAACCTTGTGGGAAAACAAACCTTGTGGGAAAACAAACCTTATGGGAAAACAAACCTTGTGGGGAAACAAACATTGTGGGAAAACCAGCCTTGCGGGAAAGCGAACCTTTTGGGAAAAAAAACCTTGTGGGAAAACAAACCTTGTGGGAAAACCAACCTTATGGGAAAACAAACCTAGTGGGAAAACAAACCTTGTGGGGAAACAAACCTTTCGGGAAAACCAACCTTGTGGGAAAACAAACCTTGTGGGAAAACAAACCTTGCGGGAAAACTAACCTTGTGGGAAAACAAACCCTGCGGGAAAACCAACCTTGTGGGAAAACCAACCTTGTGGGGAAACAAACCTTTCGGGAAAACCAACCTTGTGGGAAAACAAACCTTGTGAGAAAACAAACCTTGTGGGAAAACAAACCTTATGGGGAAAGCAACCCTGCGGGAAAACCAACCTTGTGGGAAAACCAACCTTGTGGGAAAGTGAACCTTTTGGGAAAACCAACACAGTGGGAAAACAAACCTTGTGGGAAAACCAACCTTGCGGGAAAACCAACCTTGTGGGAAAACAAACCTTGTGGGAAAACAAAACTTGTGGGAAAACAAACCTTGTGGGAAAACAAACCTTATGGGAAAACAAACCTTGTGGGGAAACGAACCTTGCGGGAAAACCAACCTTGTGGGAAAACAAACCTTGTGGGGAAACAAACCTAGTGGGAAAACAAACCTTGTGAGAAAACAATCCTTGTGGGAAAACAAACCTTGTGGGGAAACAAACCTTGCGGGAAAACTAACCTTGTGGGAAAACAAACCCTGCAGGAAAACCAACCTTGTAGGAAAACCCACCTTGTGGGGAAACAAACCTTTCGGGAAAACTAACCTTGTGGGAAAACAAACCCTGCGGGAAAACCAACCTTGTGGGAAAACAAACCTTGTGGGGAAACAAACCTTGTGAGAAAACAAACCTTGTGGGAAAACCAACCTTATGGGGAAACAAACCCTGCGGGAAAACCAACCTTGTGGGAAAACCAACCTTGCGGGAAAGCGAACCTTTTGGGAAAACCAACACAGTGGGAAAACAAACCTTGTGAGAAAACAATCCTTGTGGGAAAACAAACCTTGTGGGGAAACAAACCTTGTGGGGAAACAAAACTTGTGGGAAAACTAACCTTGTGGGAAAACAAACCTTGCGGGAAAACTAACCTTGTGGGAAAACAAACCCTGCGGGAAAACCAACCTTGTGGGAAAACCAACCTTGTGGGGAAACAAACCTTTCGGGAAAACAAACCTTGTGGGAAAACAAACCTTGTGGGAAAACAAACCTTGTGGGAAGACAAACCTTATGGGGAAAGCAACCCTGCGGGAAAACCTACCTTGTGGGAAAACCAACCTTGTGGGAAAGCGAACCTTTTGGGAAAACCAACACAGTGGGAAAACAAACCTTGTGGGAAAACCAACCTTGCGGGAAAACCAACCTTGTGGGAAAACAAACCTTGTGGGAAAACAAACCTTGTGGGAAAACCAACCTTGTGGGAAAACCAACCTTGTGGGGAAACAAACCTTTCGGGAAAACCAACCTTGTGGGAAAGCAAACCTTGTGGGAAAACAAACCTTGTGGGAAAACAAACCTTATGGGGAAAGCAACCCTGCGGGAAAACCAACCTTGTGGGAAAACCAACCTTGTGGGAAAGCGAACCTTTTGGGAAAACCAACACAGTGGGAAAACAAACCTTGTGGGAAAACCAACCTTGCGGGAAAACAAACCTTGTGGGAAAACAAACCTTGTGGGAAAACAAACCTTATGGGGAAACAAACCTTGTGGGGATACAAACCCTGCGGGAAAACCAACCTTGTGGAAAAACAAACCTTGTGGGAAAACAAACCTTGAGGGAAAACAAACCTTGTGAGAAAACAAACCTTGTGGGAAAACCAACCTTGTGGGGAAACAAACCCTGCGGGAAAACCAACCTTGTGGGAAAACCAACCTTGCGGTAAAGCGAACCTTTTGGGAAAACCAACACAGTGGGAAAACAAACCTTGTGAGAAAACAATCCTTGTGGGAAAACAAACCTTGTGGGGAAACAAACCTTGTGGGGAAACAAACCTTGTGGGAAAACTAACCTTGTGGGAAAACAAACCTTGCGGGAAAACTAACCTTGTGGGAAAACAAACCCTGCGGGAAAACCAACCTTGTGGGAAAACCAACCTTGTGGGGAAACAAACCTTTCGGGAAAACCAACCTTGTGGGAAAACAAACCTTGTGGGAAAACAAACCTTGTGGGAAAACAAACCTTATGGGGAAAGCAACCCTGCGGAAAAACCAACCTTGTGGGAAAACCAACCTTGTGGGAAAGCGAACCTTTTGGGAAAACCAACACAGTGGGAAAACAAACCTTGTGGGAAAACCAACCTTGCGGGAAAACCAACCTTGTGGGAAAACAAACCTTGTGGGAAAACAAAACTTGTGGGAAAACAAACCTTGTGGGAAAACAAACCTTATGGGAAAACAAACCTTGTGGGGAAACGAACCTTGCGGGAAAACCAACCTTGTGGGAAAACAAACCTTGTGGGGAAAAAAACCTAGTGGGAAAACAAACCTTGTGAGAAAACAATCCTTGTGGGAAAACAAACCTTGTGGGGAAACAAACCTTGCGGGAAAAGTAACCTTGTGGGAAAACAAACCCTGCGGGAAAACCAACCTTGTAGGAAAACCCACCTTGTGGGGAAACAAATCTTTCGGGAAAACTAACCTTGTGGGAAAACAAACCCTGCGGGAAAACCAACCTTGTGGGAAAACAAACCTTGTGGGAAAACAAACCTTGTGGGAAAACAAACCTTGTGAGAAAACAAACCTTGTGGGAAAACCAACCTTATGGGGAAACAAACCCTGCGGGAAAACCAACCTTGTGGGAAAACCAACCTTGCGGGAAAGCGAACCTTTTGGGAAAACCAACACAGTGGGAAAACAAACCTTGTGAGAAAACAATCCTTGTGGGAAAACAAACCTTGTGGGGAAACAAACCTTGTGGGGAAACAAAACTTGTGGGAAAACTAACCTTGTGGGAAAACAAACCTTGCGGGAAAACTAACCTTGTGGGAAAACAAACCCTGCGGGAAAACCAACCTTGTTGGAAAACCAACCTTGTGGGGAAACAAACCTTTCGGGAAAACAAACCTTGTGGGAAAACAAACCTTGTGGGAAGACAAACCTTGTGATAAAACAAACCTTATGGGGAAAGCAACCCTGCGGAAAAACCTACCTTGTGGGAAAACCAACCTTGTGGGAAAGCGAACCTTTTGGGAAAACCAACACAGTGGGAAAACAAACCTTGTGGGAAAACCAACCTTGCGGGAAAACCAACCTTGTGGGAAAACAAACCTTGTGGGAAAACAAACCTTGTGGGAAAACCAACCTTGTGGGAAAACCAACCTTGTGGGGAAACAAACCTTTCGGGAAAACCAACCTTGTGGGAAAGCAAACCTTGTGGGAAAACAAACCTTGTGGGAAAACAAACCTTATGGGGAAAGCAACCCTGCGGGAAAACCAACCTTGTGGGAAAACCAACCTTGTGGGAAAGCGAACCTTTTGGGAAAACCAACACAGTGGGAAAACAAACCTTGTGGGAAAACCAACCTTGCGGGAAAACCAACCTTGTGGGAAAACAAACCTTGTGGGAAAACAAACCTTGTGGGAAAACAAACCTTGTGGGAAAACAAACCTTATGGGAAAACAAACCTTGTGGGGAAACGAACCTTGCGGGAAAACCAACCTTGCGGGAAAACCAACCTTGTGGGAAAACAAACCTTGTGGGAAAACAAACCTTGTGGGGAAACAAACCTAGTGGGAAAACAAACCTTGTGAGAAAACAGTCCTTGTGGGAAAACAAACCTTGTGGGGAAACAAACATTGCGGGAAAACTAACCTTGTGGGAAAACAAACCCTGCGGGAAAACCAACCTTGTAGGAAAACCCACCTTGTGGGGAAACAAGACTTCCGGGAAAACTAACCTTGTGGGAAAACAAACCCTGCGGGAAAACCAACCTTGTGGGAAAACAAACCTTGTGGGAAAACAAACCTTGTGGGAAAACAAACCTTGTGAGAAAACAGACCTTGTGGGAAAACCAACCTTATGGGGAAACAAACCCTGCGGGAAAACCAACCTTGTGGGAAATCCAACCTTGCGGGAAAGCGAACCTTTTGGGAAAATCAACACAGTGGGAAAACAAACCTTGTGAGAAAACAATCCTTGTGGGAAAACAAACCTTGTGGGGAAACAAACCTTGTGGGGAAACAAACCTTGCGGGAAAACTAACCTTGTGGGAAAACAAACCTTGCGGGAAAACTAACCTTGTGGGAAAACAAACCCTGCGGGAAAACCAACCTTGTGGGAAAACCAACCTTGTGGGAAAGCGAACCTTTTGGGAAAACCAACACAGTGGGAAAACAAACCTTGTGGGAAAACAAACCTTGTGGGAAAACAAACCTTGTGGGAAAACAAACCTTGTGGGAAAACCAACCTTGTGGGAAAGCGAACCTTGGGGGAAAACAAAGCTCCTACAAGGGAAAACCAACACAGTGGGAAAACAAACCTTGTGGGAAAACCAAAATTGCGGGAAAACCAACCTTGGGGGAAAACAAAGCTTGTGGGAAAACAAACCTTGTGGGAAAACCAACCTAGTGGGAAAAACAACCTAGTGGGAAAACAAACCTGGTGAGAAAACAAACCTTGTGGGAAAACCAACCATATGGGGAAAGCAACCCTGCGGGAAAACCAACCTTGTGGGAAAACCAACCCTGTGGGAAAGCGAACCTTTTGGGAAAACCCAACACAGTGGGAAAACAAACCTTGTGGGGAAACAAACCTAGTGGGAAAAAAAACCTTGTGGGGAAACAAACCTTTCGGGAAAACCAACCTTGTGGAAAAAAAAACCTTGTGGGAAAACCAACCTTGCGGGAAAACCAACCTTGGGGGAAAACAAAGCTTGTGGGGAAACAAACCTTGTGGGAAAACCAACCTTGTGAGAAAACAAACCTTGTGGGGAAACAAACCTAGTGGGAAAAAAAACCTTGTGGGGAAACAAACCTTTCGGGAAAACCAACCTTGTGGGAAAAAAAACCTTGTGGGAAAACCAACCTTGCTGGAAAACCAACCTTGGGGGAAAACAAAGCTTGTGGGAAAACAAACCTTGTGGGAAAACCAACCTAGTGGGAAAAACAACCTAGTGGGAAAACAAACCTTGTGAGAAAACAAACCTTGTGGGAAAACCAACCTTATGGGAAAACAAACCTAGTGGGAAAAAAAACCTTGTGGGGAAACAAACCTTTCGGGAAAACAAACCTTGTGGGAAAACAAACCTTGTGGGAAAACCAACCTTGCGGGAAAACCAACCTTGGGGGAAAACAAAGCTTGTGGGAAAACAAACCTTGTGGGAAAACCAACCTAGTGGGAAAAACAACCTAGTGGGAAAACAAACCTTGTGAGAAAACAAACCTTGTGGGAAAACCAACCTTATGGGGAAAGCAACCCTGCGGGAAAACCAACCTTGTGGGAAAACCAACCTTGTGGGAAAGCGAACCTTTTGGGAAAACCAACACAGTGGGAAAACAAACCTTGTGGGAAAACCAACCTTGCGGGAAAGCGAACCTTTTGGGAAAACCAACACAGTGGGAAAACAAAGCTTGTGGGAAAACCAACCTTGCGGGAAAACCAAACTTGGGGGAAAACAAAGCTTGTGGGAAAACAAACCTTTTGGGAAAACAAACCTTGTGGGAAAACAAACCTTGTGGGAAAACAAACCTTGTGAGAAAACAAACCTTGTGGGAAAACAAACCTTGTGGGAAAACAAACCTTATGGGAAAACAAACCTTGTGGGGAAACAAACCTTGTAGGAAAACCAACCTTATGAGAAATCAAACCTTGTGGGGAAACAAACCTAGTGGGAAAACAAACCTTGTGAGAAAACAAACCTTGTGGAAAACAAACCTTGTGGGGAAACAAACCTTGTGGGAAAACCAACCTTGTGGGAAAGCGAACCTTTTGGGAAAACCAACACAGTGGGAAAACAACCCTTGTGGGAAAACCAAAATTGCGGGAAAACCAACCTTGGGGGAAAACAAAGCTTGTGGGAAAACAAACCTTGTGGGAAAACCAACCTAGTGGGAAAAACAACCTAGTGGGAAAACAAACCTTGTGAGAAAACAAACCTTGTGGGAAAATCAACCATATGGGGAAAGCAACCCTGCGGGAAAACCAACCTTGTGGGAAAACCAACCTTGTGGGAAAGCGAACCTTTTGGGAAAACCCAACACAGTGGGAAAACAAACCTTGTGGGGAAACAAACCTAGTGGGAAAAAAACCTTGTGGGGAAACAAACCTTTCGGGAAAACCAACCTTGTGGGAAAAAAAACCTTGTGGGAAAACCAACCTTGCGGGAAAACCAACCTTGGGGGAAAACAAAGCTTGTGGGGAAACAAACCTTGTGGGAAAACCAACCTTGTGAGAAAACAAACCTTGTGGGGAAACAAACCTAGTGGGAAAAAAAACCTTGTGGGGAAACAAACCTTTCGGGAAAACCAACCTTGTGGGAAAAAAAACCTTGTGGGAAAACCAACCTTGCGGGAAAACCAACCTTGGGGGAAAACAAAGCTTGTGGGAAAACAAACCTTGTGGGAAAACCTAGTGGGAAAAAAAACCTTGTGGAAAACAAACCTTGTGGGGAAACAAACCTTGTGGGAAAACCAACCTTGTGGGAAAGCGAACCTTTTGGGAAAACCAACACAGTGGGAAAACAAACCTTGTGGGAAAACCAAAATTGCGGGAAAACCAACCTTGGGGGAAAACAAAGCTTGTGGGAAAACAAACCTTGTGGGAAAACCAACCTAGTGGGAAAAACAACCTAGTGGGAAAACAAACCTTGTGAGAAAACAAACCTTGTGGGAAAATCAACCATATGGGGAAAGCAACCCTGCGGGAAAACCAACCTTGTGGGAAAACCAACCTTGTGGGAAAGCGAACCTTTTGGGAAAACCCAACACAGTGGGAAAACAAACCTTGTGGGGAAACAAACCTAGTGGGAAAAAAACCTTGTGGGGAAACAAACCTTTCGGGAAAACCAACCTTGTGGGAAAAAAAACCTTGTGGGAAAACCAACCTTGCGGGAAAACCAACCTTGGGGGAAAACAAAGCTTGTGGGGAAACAAACCTTGTGGGAAAACCAACCTTGTGAGAAAACAAACCTTGTGGGGAAACAAACCTAGTGGGAAAAAAAACCTTGTGGGGAAACAAACCTTTCGGGAAAACCAACCTTGTGGGAAAAAAAACCTTGTGGGAAAACCAACCTTGCGGGAAAACCAACCTTGGGGGAAAACAAAGCTTGTGGGAAAACAAACCTTGTGGGAAAACCAACCTAGTGGGAAAAACAACCTAGTGGGAAAACAAACCTTGTGAGAAAACAAACCTTGTGGGAAAACCAACCTTATGGGAAAACAAACCTAGTGGAAAAAAAAACCTTGTGGGGAAACAAACCTTTCGGGAAAACAAACCTTGTGGGAAAACAAACCTTGTGGGAAAACCAACCTTGCGGGAAAACCAACCTTGGGGGAAAACAAAGCTTGTGGGAAAACAAACCTTGTGGGAAAACCAACCTAGTGGGAAAAACAACCTAGTGGGAAAACAAACCTTGTGAGAAAACAAACCTTGTGGGAAAACCAACCTTATGGGGAAAGCAACCCTGCGGGAAAACCAACCTTGTGGGAAAACCAACCTTGTGGGAAAGCGAACCTTTTGGGAAAACCAACACAGTGGGAAAACAAACCTTGTGGGAAAACCAACCTTGCGGGAAAGCGAACCTTTTGGGAAAACCAACACAGTGGGAAAACAAAGCTTGTGGGAAAACCAACCTTGCGGGAAAACCAAACTTGGGAGAAAACAAAGCTTGTGGGAAAACAAACCTTTTGGGAAAACAAACCTTGTGGGAAAACAAACCTTGTGGGAAAACAAACCTTGTGAGAAAACAAACCTTGTGGGAAAACAAACCTTGTGGGAAAACAAACCTTATGGGAAAACAAACCTGGTGGGGAAACAAACCTTGTAGGAAAACCAACCTTATGAGAAAACAAACCTTGTGGGGAAACAAACCTAGTGGGAAAACAAACCTTGTGAGAAAACAAACCTTGTGGGAAAACCAACCTAATGGGAAAACAAACCTAGTGGGAAAAAAAACCTTGTGGGGAAACAAACCTTTCGGGAAAACCAACCTTGTGGGAAAAGAAACCTTGTGGGAAAACAAACCTTATGGGAAAACAAACCTTGTGGGGAAACAAACCTTGTGGGAAAACCAGCCTTGCGGGAAAGCGAACCTTTTGGGAAAACCAACACAGTGGGAAAACAAACCTTGTGGGAAAACCAACCTTGTGGGAAAACCAACCTTGGGGGAAAATAAAGCTTGTGGGAAAACAAACCTTGTGGGAAAACCAACCTAGTGGGAAAAACAACCTAGTGGGAAAACAAACCTTGTGAGAAAACAAACCTTGTGGGAAAACCAACCTTATGGGGAAAGCAACCCTGCGGGAAAACCAACCTTGTGGGAAAACCAACCTTGTGGGAAAGCGAACCTTTTGGGAAAACCAACACAGTGGGAAAAAAAACCTTTTGGGAAAACCAACCTTGCGGGAAAGCGAACCTTTTGGGGAAACCAACACAGTGGGAAAACAAACCTTGTGGGAAAACCAACCTTGCGCCTTTTGGGAAAACAAACCTTGTGGGAAAACAAACCTTGTGGGAAAACAAACCTTGTGAGAAAACAAACCTTGTGGGAAAACCAACCTTATGGGGAAAGAAACCTTGTGGGGAAACAAACCTTTCGGGAATACCAACCTTGTGGTAAAACAAATCTTGTGGGAAAACAAACCTTGTGGGAAAACAAACCTTGTGGGAAAACAAACCTTATGGGAAAACGAACCTTGTGGGGAAACAAACCTTGTGGGAAAACCAACAACAACCTAGTGGGAAAACAAACCTTGTGAGAAAACAAACCTTGTGGGAAAACCAACCTTATGGGGAAAGCAACCCTGCGGGAAAACCAACCTTGTGGGAAAACCAACCTTGTGGGAAAACGAACCTTTTGGGAAAACCAACACAGTGGGAAAACAAACCTTGTGGGAAAACCAACCTTGCGGGAAAACCAACCTTGGGGGAAAACAAACCTTGTGGGAAAACAAACCTTGTGGGGAAACAAACCTATTGAGAAAACAATCCTTGTGGGAAAACAAACCTTGTGGGGAAACAAACCTTGCGGGAAAACTAACCTTGTGGGAAAACAAACCCTGCGGGAAAACCAACCTTGTGGGAAAACCAACCTTGTGGGGAAACAAACCTTTCGGGAAAACCAACCTTGTGGGAAAACAAACCTTGTGGGAAAACAAAACTTGTGGGAAAACAAACCTTGTGGGAAAACAAACCTTGTGAGAAAACAAACCTTGTGGGGAAACAAACCTAGTGGGAAAACAAACCTTGTGAGAAAAAAAAACTTGTGGGAAAACCAACCTTATGGGAAAACCAACACAGTGGGAAAACAAAGCTTTTGGGAAAACCAACCTTGCGGGAAAACCAACCTTGGGGGAAAACAAAGCTT
The DNA here is from genome assembly GCA_023053575.1 of Branchinecta lynchi. Taxonomy (NCBI): domain Eukaryota; kingdom Metazoa; phylum Arthropoda; class Branchiopoda; order Anostraca; family Branchinectidae; genus Branchinecta; species Branchinecta lynchi. The sequence continues at coordinate 130,316 of JAKZAP010000071.1, forward strand.
GTGGGAAAACAAACCTTTTGGGAAAACAAACCTTTTGGGAAAACAAACCTTGTGGGAAAACAAACCTTGTGGGAAAACAAACCTTGTGGGAAAACCAACCTTGCGGGAAAACAAACCTTGGGGGAAAACAAACCTTGTGGGAAAACAAACCCTGCGGGAAAACCAACCTTGTGGGGAAAAAAACCTTTCGGGAAAACTAACCTTGTGGGAAAACAAACCCTGCGGGAAAACGAACCTTGTGGGAAAACAAACCTTGTGGGAAAACAAACCTTGTGGGAAAACAATCCTTGTGAGAAAACAAACCTTGTGGGAAAACCAACCTTATGGGGAAACAAACCCTGCGGGAAAACCAACCTTGTGGGAAAACCAACCTTGCGGGAAAGCGAACCTTTTGGGAAAACCAACACAGTGGGAAAAAAACCTTGTGGGAAAACCAACCTTGCGGGAAAACCAACCTTGGGGGAATACAAACCTTCTGGGAAAACAAACCTTGTGGGGAAACAAACCTAGTGGGAAAACAAACCTTGTGAGAAAACAATCCTTGTGGGAAAACAAACCTTGGGGGGAAACAAACCTTGCGGAGAAACTAACCTTGTGGGAAAACAAATCCTGCGGGAAAACCAACCTTGTGGGGAAACAAACCTTTCGGGAAAACTAACCTTGTGGGAAAACAAATCTTTCGGGAAAACCAACCTTGTGGGAAAACAAACCTTGTGGGAAAACAAACCTTGTGGGAAAACAAACCTTGTGGGAAAACAAACCTTATGGGAAAACAAACCTTGTGGGGAAACAAACCTTGTGGGAAAACCAACCTTGCGGGAAAGCGAACCTTTTGGGAAAACCAACACAGTGGGAAAACAAACCTTGGGGGAAAACCAACCTTGCGGGAAAACCAACCTTGGGGGAAAACAAAGCTTGTGGGAAAACAAACCTTGTGGGAAAACCAACCTAGTGGGAAAAACAACCTAGTGGGAAAACAAACCTTGTGAGAAAACAAACCTTGTGGGAAAATCAACCTTATGGGGAAAGCGACCCTGCGGGAAAACCAACCTTGTGGGAAAACTAACCTTGTGGGAAAGCGAACCTTTTGGGAAAACCAAAACAGTGGGAAAACAAACCTTGTGGGAAAACCAACCTTGCGGGAAAACCAACCTTGGGGGAAAACAAACCTCGTGGGAAAACAAACCTTGTGGGGAAACAAACCTAGTGGGAAAACAAACCTTGTGAGAAAACAATCCTTGTGGGAAAACAAACCTTGTGGGGAAACAAACCTTGCAGGAAAACTAACCTTGTGGGAAAACAAACCCTGCGGGAAAACCAACCGTGTGGGAAAACCCACCTTGTGGGGAAACAAACCTTTCGGGAAAACTAACCCTGTGGGGAAACAAACCCTGCGGGAAAACCAACCTTGTGGGAAAACAAACCTTGTGGGAAAACAAACCTTGTGAGAAAACAAACCTTGTGGGAAAACCAACCTTATGGGGAAACAAACCCTGCGGGAAAACCAACCTTGTGGGAAAACCAACCTTGCGGGAAAGCGAACCTTTTGGGAAAACCAACACAGTGGGAAAACAAACCTTGTGAGAAAACAATCCTTGTGGGAAAACAAACCTTGTGGGGAAAAAAACCTTGTAGGGAAACAAACCTAGTGGGAAAACTAAACTTGTGGGAAAACAAACCTTGCGGGAAAACTAACCTTGTGGGAAAACCAACCTTGTGGGAAAACCAACCTTGCGGGAAAGCGAACCTTTTGGGAAAACCAACACAGTGGGAAAACAAACCTTGTGAGAAAACAATCCTTGTGGGAAAACAAACCTTTTGGGGAAACAAACCTTGTGGGGAAACAAACCTTGTGGGAAAACTAACCTTGTGGGAAAACAAACCTTGCGGGAAAGCGAACCTTTTGGGAAAACCAACACAGTGGGAAAACAAACCTTGTGAGAAAACAATCCTTGTGGGAAAACAAACCTTGTGGGGAAACAAACCTTGTGGGAAAACAAACCTTGTGGGAAAACTAACCTTGTGGGAAAACAAACCTTGTGGGAAAACCAACCTTATGGGGAAAGCAACCCTGCGGGAAAACCAACCTTGTGGGAAAACCAACCTTGTGGGAAAGCGAACCTTTTGGGAAAACCAACACAGTGGGAAAAAAACCTTGTGGGAAAACCAACCTTGCGGGAAAACCAACCTTGGGGGAAAACAAACTTTGTGGGAAAAAAAACCTTGTGGGGAAACAAACCTAGTGGGAAAACAAACCTTGTGAGAAAACAATCCTTGTGGGAAAACAAACCTTGGGGGGAAACAAACCTTGCGGGGAAACTAACCTTGTGGGAAAACAAACCCTGCGGGAAAACCAACCTTGTGGGAAAACCAACCTTGTGGGGAAACAAACCTTTCGGGAAAACTAACCTTGTGGGAAAACAAACCCTGCGGGAAAACGAACCTTGTGGGAAAACCAACCTTATGGGGAAACAAACCCTGCGGGAAAACCAACCTTGTGGGAAAACCAACCTTGCGGGAAAGCGAACCTTTTGGGAAAACCAACACAGTGGGAAAACAAACCTTTTGAGAAAACAATCCTTGTGGGAAAACAAACCTTGTGGGGAAACCAACCTTGCGGGAAAGCGAACCTTTTGGGAAAACCAACACAGTGGGAAAACAAACCTTGTGAGAAAACAATCCTTGTGGGAAAACAAACCTTGTGGGGAAACAAACCTTGTAGGGAAACAAACCTAGTGGGAAAACTAACCTTGTGGGAAAACAAACCTTGCGGGAAAACTAACCTTGTGGGAAAACCAACCTTGTGGGAAAACCAACCTTGCGGGAAAGCAAACCTTTTGGGAAAACCAACACAGTGGGAAAACAAACCTTGTGAGAAAACAATCCTTGTGGGAAAACAAACCTTTTGGGGAAACAAACCTTGTGGGGAAACAAACCTTGTGGGAAAACTAACCTTGTGGGAAAACAAACCTTGCGGGAAAGCGAACCTTTTGGGAAAACCAACACAGTGGGAAAACAAACCTTGTGAGAAAACAATCCTTGTGGGAAAACAAACCTTGTGGGGAAACAAACCTTGTGGGGAAACAAACCTTGCGGGAAAACTAACCTTGTGGGAAAACAAACCCTGCGGGAAAACCAACCGTGTGGGAAAACCCACCTTGTGGGGAAACAAACCTTTCGGGAAAACTAACCCTGTGGGGAAACAAACCCTGCGGGAAAACCAACCTTGTGGGAAAACAAACCTTGTGGGAAAACAAACCTTGTGAGAAAACAAACCTTGTGGGAAAACCAACCTTATGGGGAAACAAACCCTGCGGGAAAACCAACCTTGTGGGAAAACCAACCTTGCGGGAAAGCGAACCTTTTGGGAAAACCAACACAGTGGGAAAACAAACCTTGTGAGAAAACAATCCTTGTGGGAAAACAAACCTTGTGGGGAAACAAACCTTGTGGGGAAACTAAACTTGTGGGAAAACAAACCTTGTGAGAAAACAATCCTTGTGGGAAAACAAACCTTGTGGGGAAACAAACCTTGTGGGAAAACAAACCTTGTGGGAAAACTAACCTTGTGGGAAAACAAACCTTGTGGGAAAACCAACCTTATGGGGAAAGCAACCCTGCGGGAAAACCAACCTTGTGGGAAAACCAACCTTGTGGGAAAGCGAACCTTTTGGGAAAACCAACACAGTGGGAAAAAAACCTTGTGGGAAAACCAACCTTGCGGGAAAACCAACCTTGGGGGAAAACAAACTTTGTGGGAAAAAAAACCTTGTGGGGAAACAAACCTAGTGGGAAAACAAACCTTGTGAGAAAACAATCCTTGTGGGAAAACAAACCTTGGGGGGAAACAAACCTTGCGGGGAAACTAACCTTGTGGGAAAACAAACCCTGCGGGAAAACCAACCTTGTGGGAAAACCAACCTTGTGGGGAAACAAACCTTTCGGGAAAACTAACCTTGTGGGAAAACAAACCCTGCGGGAAAACGAACCTTGTGGGAAAACCAACCTTATGGGGAAACAAACCCTGCGGGAAAACCAACCTTGTGGGAAAACCAACCTTGCGGGAAAGCGAACCTTTTGGGAAAACCAACACAGTGGGAAAACAAACCTTTTGAGAAAACAATCCTTGTGGGAAAACAAACCTTGTGGGGAAACCAACCTTGCGGGAAAGCGAACCTTTTGGGAAAACCAACACAGTGGGAAAACAAACCTTGTGAGAAAACAATCCTTGTGGGAAAACAAACCTTGTGGGGAAACAAACCTTGTAGGGAAACAAACCTAGTGGGAAAACTAACCTTGTGGGAAAACAAACCTTGCGGGAAAACTAACCTTGTGGGAAAACCAACCTTGTGGGAAAACAAACCCTGCGGGAAAACCAACCGTGTGGGAAAACCCACCTTGTGGGGAAACCAACCTTGCGGGAAAGCGAACCTTTTGGGAAAACCAACACAGTGGGAAAACAAACCTTTTGAGAAAACAATCCTTGTGGGAAAACAAACCTTGTGGGGAAACAAACCTTGTAGGGAAACAAACCTAGTGGGAAAACTAACCTTGTGGGAAAACAAACCTTGCGGGAAAACTAACCTTGTGGGAAAACCAACCTTGTGGGAAAACCAACCTTGCGGGAAAGCGAACCTTTTGGGAAAACCAACACAGTGGGAAAACAAACCTTTTGAGAAAACAATCCTTGTGGGAAAACTAACCTTGTGGGAAAACAAACCTTGTGGGAAAACCAACCTTATGGGGAAAGCAACCCTGCGGGAAAACCAACCTTGTGGGAAAACCAACCTTGTGGGAAAGCGAACCTTTTGGGAAAACCAACACAGTGGGAAAAAAACCTTGTGGGAAAAAAAACCTTGCGGGAAAACCAACCTTGGGGGAAAACTAACTTTGTGGGAAAAAAAACCTTGTGGGGAAACAAACCTAGTGGGAAAACAAACCTTGTGAGAAAACAATCCTTATGGGAAAACAAACCTTGGGGGGAAACAAACCTTGCGGGGAAACTAACCTTGTGGGAAAACAAACCCTGCGGGAAAACCAACCTTGTGGGAAAACCAACCTTGTGGGGAAACAAACCTTTCGGGAAAACTAACCTTGTGGGAAAACAAACCCTGCGGGAAAACGAACCTTGTGGGAAAACCAACCTTATGGGGAAACAAACCCTGCGGGAAAACCAACCTTGTGGGAAAACCAACCTTGCGGGAAAGCGAACCTTTTGGGAAAACCAACACAGTGGGAAAACAAACCTTGTGAGAAAACAATCCTTGTGGGAAAACAAACCTTGTGGGGAAACAAACCTTGTGGGGAAACAAACCTTGTGGGGAAACAAACCTTGTGGGAAAACTAACCTTGTGGGAAAACAAACCTTGCGGGAAAACTAACCTTGTGGGAAAACAAACCCTGCGGGAAAACCAACCTTGTGGGAAAACCAACCTTGTGGGGAAACAAACCTTTCGGGAAAACAAACCTTGTGGGAAAACAAACCTTGTGGGAAAACAAACCTTATGGGGAAAGCAACCCTGCGGAAAACCTTGTGGGAAAACAAACCTTATGGGAAAACAAACCTTGTGGGGAAACAAACCTTGTGGGAAAATCAACCTTGCGGGAAAGCGAACCTTTTGGGAAAACCAACACAGTGGGAAAACAAACCTTGTGGGAAAACCAACCTTGCGGGAAAACCAACCTTGGGGGAAAACAAACCTTGTGGGAAAACAAACCCTGCGGGAAAACCAACCTTGTGGGGAAAAAAACCTTTCGGGAAAACTAACCTTGTGGGAAAACAAACCCTGCGGGAAAACGAACCTTGTGGGAAAACAAACCTTGTGGGAAAACAAACCTTGTGGGAAAACAAACCTTGTGAGAAAACAAACCTTGTGGGAAAACCAACCTTATGGGGAAACAAACCCTGCGGGAAAACCAACCTTGTGGGAAAACCAACCTTTCGGGAAAGCGAACCTTTTGGGAAAACCAACACAGTGGGAAAAAAACCTTGTGGGAAAACCAACTTTGCGGGAAAACCAACCTTGGGGGAAAACAAACCTTGTGGGAAAACAAACCTTGTGGGGAAACAAACCTAGTGGGAAAACAAACCTTGTGAGAAAACAATCCTTGTGGGAAAACAAACCTTGGGGGGAAACAAACCTTGCGGGGAAACTAACCTTGTGGGAAGCGAACCCTGCGGGAAAACCAACCTTGTGGGGAAACAAACCTTTCGGGAAAACTAACCTTGTGGGAAAACAAACCTTGTGGGAAAACAAACCTTGTGGGAAAACAAACCTTGTGAGAAAACAAACCTTGTGGGAAAACCAACCTTATGGGGAAACAAACCCTGCGGGAAAACCAAACTTGTGGGAAAACCAACCTTGCGGGAAAGCGAACCTTTTGGGAAAACCAACACAGTGGGAAAACAAACCTTGTGAGAAAACAATCCTTTTGGGAAAACAAACCTTGTGGGGAAACAAACCTTGTGGGGAAACAAACCTTGTGGGAAAACTAACCTTGTGGGAAAACAAACCTTGCGGGAAAGCGAACCTTTTGGGAAAACCAACACAGTGGGAAAACAAACCTTGTGAGAAAACAATCCTTGTGGGAAAACAAACCTTGTGGGGAAACAAACCTTGTGGGGAAACAAACCTTGTGGGAAAACTAACCTTGTGGGAAAACAAACCTTGTGGGAAAACCAACCTTATGGGGAAAGCAACCCTGCGGGAAAACCAACCTTATGGGAAAACCAACCTTGTGGGAAAGCGAACCTTTTGGGAAAACCAACACAGTGGGAAAAAAACCTTGTGGGAAAACCAACCTTGCGGGAAAACCAACCTTGGGGGAAAACAAACCTTGTGGGGAAACAAACCTAGTGGGAAAACAAACCTTGTGAGAAAACAATCCTTGTGGGAAAACAAACCTTGGGGGGAAACAAACCTTGCGGGGAAACTAACCTTGTGGGAAAACAAACCCTGCGGGAAAACCAACCTTGTAGGGAAACCAACCTTGTAGGGAAACAAACCTTTCGGGAAAACTAACCTTGTGGGAAAACAAACCCTGCGGGAAAACGAACCTTGTGGGAAAACAAACCTTGTCGGAAAACAAACCTTGTGGGAAAACAAACCTTGTGAGAAAACAAACCTTGTGGGAAAACCAACCTTATGGGGAAACAAACCCTGCGGGAAAACCAACCTTGTGGGAAAACCATCCTTGCGAAAAAGCGAACCTTTTGGGAAAACCAACACAGTGGGAAAACAAACCTTGTGAGAAAACAATCCTTGTGGGAAAACAAACCTTGTGGGGAAACAAACCTTGTGGGAAAACAAACCCTGCGGGAAAACCAACCTTGTGGGGAAAAAAACCTTTCGGTAAAACTAACCTTGTGGGAAAACAAACCCTGCGGGAAAACGAACCTTGTGGGAAAACAAACCTTGTGGGAAAACAAACCTTGTGGGAAAACAAACCTTGTGAGAAAACAAACCTTGTGGGAAAACCAACCTTATGGGGAAACAAACCCTGCGGGAAAACCAACCTTGTGGGAAAACCAACCTTGCGGGAAAGCGAACCTTTTGGGAAAACCAACACAGTGGGAAAAAAACCTTGTGGGAAAACCAACCTTGCGGGAAAACCAACCTTGGGGGAAAACAAACCTTGTGGGAAAACAAACCTTGTGGGGAAACAAACCTAGTGGGAAAACAAACCTTGTGAGAAAACAATCCTTGTGGGAAAACAAACCTTGGGGGGAAACAAACCTTGTGGGAAAAACCAACCTTGTGGGAAAACCATCCTTGCGGGAAAGCGAACCTTTTGGGAAAACCAACACAGTGGGAAAACAAACCTTGTGAGAAAACAATCCTTGTGGGAAAACAAACCTTGTGGGGAAACTAACCTTGTGGGAAAACAAACCTTGCGGGAAAACTAACCTTGTGGGAAAACAAACCCTGCGGGAAAACCAACCTTGTGGGAAAACCAACCTTGTGGGGAAACAAACCTTGTGAGAAAACAATCCTTGTGGGGAAACAAACCTTGTGGGGAAACAAACCTTGTGAGAAAACTAACCTTGTGGGAAAACAAACCTTGCGGGAAAACTAACCTTGTGGGAAAACAAACCCTGCGGGAAAACCAACCTTGTGGGAAAACCAACCTTGTGGGGAAACAAACCTTTCGGGAAAACTAACCCTGTGGGGAAACAAACCCTGCGGGAAAACCAACCTTGTGGGAAAACAAACCTTGTGGGAAAACAAACCTTGTGAGAAAACAAACCTTGTGGGAAAACCAACCTTATGGGGAAACAAACCCTGCGGGAAAACCAACCTTGTGGGAAAACCAACCTTGCGGGAAAGCGAACCTTTTGGGAAAACCAACACAGTGGGAAAACAAACCTTGTGAGAAAACAATCCTTGTGGGAAAACAAACCTTGTGGGGAAACAAACCTTGTAGGGAAACAAACCTAGTGGGAAAACTAACCTTGTGGGAAAACAAACCTTGCGGGAAAACTAACCTTGTGGGAAAACCAACCTTGTGGGAAAACTAACCTTGCGGGAAAGCGAACCTTTTGGGAAAACCAACACAGTGGGAAAACAAACCTTGTGAGAAAACAATCCTTGTGGGAAAACAAACCTTTTGGGGAAACAAACCTTGTGGGGAAACAAACCTTGTGGGAAAACTAACCAAGTGGGAAAACAAACCTTGCGGGAAAGCGAACCTTTTGGGAAAACCAACACAGTGGGAAAACAAACCTTGTGAGAAAACAATCCTTGTGGGAAAACAAACCTTGTGGGGAAACAAACCTTGTGGGAAAACAAACCTTGTGGGAAAACTAACCTTGTGGGAAAACAAACCTTGTGGGAAAACCAACCTTATGGGGAAAGCAACCCTGCGGGAAAACCAACCTTGTGGGAAAACCAACCTTGTGGGAAAGCGAACCTTTTGGGAAAACCAACACAGTGGGAAAAAAACCTTGTGGGAAAAAAAACCTTGCGGGAAAACCAACCTTGGGGGAAAACAAACTTTGTGGGAAAAAAAACCTTGTGGGGAAACAAACCTAGTGGGAAAACAAACCTTGTGAGAAAACAATCCTTGTGGGAAAACAAACCTTGGGGGGAAACAAACCTTGCGGGGAAACTAACCTTGTGGGAAAACAAACCCTGCGGGAAAACCAACCTTGTGGGAAAACCAACCTTGTGGGGAAACAAACCTTTCGGGAAAACTAACCTTGTGGGAAAACAAACCCTGCGGGAAAACGAACCTTGTGGGAAAACCAACCTTATGGGGAAACAAACCCTGCGGGAAAACCAACCTTGTGGGAAAACCAACCTTGCGGGAAAGCGAACCTTTTGGGGAAACCAACACAGTGGGAAAACAAACCTTGTGAGAAAACAATCCTTGTGGGAAAACAAACCTTGTGGGGAAACAAACCTTGTGGGGAAACAAACCTTGTGGGGAAACAAACCTTGTGGGAAAACTAACCTTGTGGGAAAACAAACCTTGCGGGAAAACTAACCTTGTGGGAAAACAAACCCTGCGGGAAAACCAACCTTGTGGGAAAACCAACCTTGTGGGGAAACAAACCTTTCGGGAAAACAAACCTTGTGGGAAAACAAACCTTGTGGGAAAACAAACCTTATGGGGAAAGCAACCCTGCGGGAAAACCAACCTTGTGGGAAAACCAACCTTGTGGGAAAGCGAACCTTTTGGGAAAACCAACACAGTGGGAACACAAACCTTGTGGGAAAACCAACCTTGCGGGAAAACCAACCTTGTGGGAAAACAAACCTTGTGGGAAAACAAACCTTGTGGGAAAACAAACCTTGTGGGAAAACAAACCTTATGGGAAAACAAACCTTGTGGGGAAACAAACCTTGTGGGAAAACCAACCTTGCGGGAAAGCGAACCTTTTGGGAAAACCAACACAGTGGGAAAACAAACCTTGTGGGAAAACCAACCTTGCGGGAAAACCAACCTTGGGGGAAAACAAACCTTGTGGGAAAACAAACCCTGCGGGAAAACCAACCTTGTGGGGAAAAAAACCTTTCGGGAAAACTAACCTTGTGGGACAACAAACCCTGCGGGAAAACGAACCTTGTGGGAAAACAAACCTTGTGGGAAAACAAACCTTGTGGGAAAACAAACCTTGTGAGAAAACAAACCTTGTGGGAAAACCAACCTTATGGGGAAACAAACCCTGCGGGAAAACCAACCTTGTAGGAAAACCAACCTTTCGGGAAAGCGAACCTTTTGGGAAAACCAACACAGTGGGAAAAAAACCTTGTGGGAAAACCAACCTTGCGGGAAAACCAACCTTGGGGGAAAACAAACCTTGTGGGAAAACAAACCTTGTGGGGAAACAAACCTAGTGGGAAAACAAACCTTGTGAGAAAACAATCCTTGTGGGAAAACAAACCTTGGGGGGTAACAAACCTTGCGGGGAAACTAACCTTGTGGGAAGCAAACCCTGCGGGAAAACCAACCTTGTGGGGAAACAAACCTTTCGGGAAAACTAACCTTGTGGGAAAACAAACCTTGTGGGAAAACAAACCTTGTGGGAAAACAAACCTTGTGAGAAAACAAACCTTGTGGGAAAACCAACCTTATGGGGAAACAAACCCTGCGGGAAAACCAACCTTGTGGGAAAACCAACCTTGCGGGAAAGCGAACCTTTTGGGAAAACCAACACAGTGGGAAAACAAACCTTGTGAGAAAACAATCCTTTTGGGAAAACAAACCTTGTGGGGAAACAAACCTTGTGGGGAAACAAACCTTGTGGGAAAACTAACCTTGTGGGAAAACAAACCTTGCGGGAAAGCGAACCTTTTGGGAAAACCAACACAGTGGGAAAACAAACCTTGTGAGAAAACAATCCTTGTGGGAAAACAAACCTTGTGGGGAAACAAACCTTGTGGGGAAACAAACCTTGTGGGAAAACTAACCTTGTGGGAAAACAAACCTTGTGGGAAAACCAACCTTATGGGGAAAGCAACCCTGCGGGAAAACCAACCTTATGGGAAAACCAACCTTGTGGGAAAGCGAACCTTTTGGGAAAACCAACACAGTGGGAAAAAAACCTTGTGGGAAAACCAACCTTGCGGGAAAACCAACATTGGGGGAAAACAAACCTTGTGGGGAAACAAACCTAGTGGGAAAACAAACCTTGTGAGAAAACAATCCTTGTGGGAAAACAAACCTTGGGGGGAAACAAACCTTGCTTGGAAACTACCCTTTTGGGAAAACAAACCCTGCGGGAAAACCAACCTTGTAGGGAAACCAACCTTGTAGGGAAACAAACCTTTCGGGAAAACTAACCTTGTGGGAAAACAAACCCTGCGGGAAAACGAACCTTGTGGGAAAACAAACCTTGTCGGAAAACAAACCTTGTGGGAAAACAAACCTTGTGAGAAAACAAACCTTGTGGGAAAACCAACCTTATGGGGAAACAAACCCTGCGGGAAAACCAACCTTGTGGGAAAACCATCCTTGCGAAAAAGCGAACCTTTTGGGAAAACCAGCACAGTGGGAAAACAAACCTTGTGAGAAAACAATCCTTGTGGGAAAACAAACCTTGTGGGGAAACAAACCTTGTGGGAAAACAAACCCTGCGGGAAAACCAACCTTGTGGGGAAAAAAACCTTTCGGTAAAACTAACCTTGTGGGAAAACAAACCCTGCGGGAAAACGAACCTTGTGGGAAAACAAACCTTGTGAGAAAACAAACCTTGTGGGAAAACCAACCTTATGGGGAAACAAACCCTGCGGGAAAACCAACCTTGTGGGAAAACCAACCTTGCGGGAAAGCGAACCTTTTGGGAAAACCAACACAGTGGGAAAAAAACCTTGTGGGAAAACCAACCTTGCGGGAAAACCAACCTTGGGGGAAAACAAACCTTGTGGGAAAACAAACCTTGTGGGGAAACAAACCTAGTGGGAAAACAAACCTTGTGAGAAAACAATCCTTGTGGGAAAACAAACCTTGGGGGGAAACAAACCTTGCGGGGAAACTAACCTTGTGGGAAAACAAACCCTGCGGGAAAACCAACCTTGTGGGGAAACAAACCTTTCGGGAAAACTAACCTTGTGGGAAAACAAACCTTGTGGGAAAACAAACCTTGTGGGAAAACAAAAATTGTGAGAAAACAAACCTTGTGGGAAAACCAACCTTATGGGGAAACAAACCCTGCGGGAAAACCAACCTTGTGGGAAAACCAACCTTGCGGGAAAGCGAACCTTTTGGGAAAACCAACACAGTGGGAAAACAAACCTTGTGAGAAAACAATCCTTTTGGGAAAACAAACCTTGTGGGGAAACAAACCTTGTGGGGAAACAAACCTTGTGGGAAAACTAACCTTGTGGGAAAACAAACCTTGCGGGAAAGCGAACCTTTTGGGAAAACCAACACAGTGGGAAAACAAACCTTGTGAGAAAACAATCCTTGTGGGAAAACAAACCTTGTGGGGAAACAAACCTTGTGGGGAAACAAACCTTGTGGGAAAACTAACCTTGTGGGAAAACAAACCTTGTGGGAAAACCAACCTTATGGGGAAAGCAACCCTGCGGGAAAACCAACCTTATGGGAAAACCAACCTTGTGGGAAAGCGAACCTTTTGGGAAAACCAACACAGTGGGAAAAAAACCTTGTGGGAAAACCAACCTTGCGGGAAAACCAACCTTGGGGGAAAACAAACCTTGTGGGGAAACAAACCTAGTGGGAAAACAAACCTTGTGAGAAAACAATCCTTGTGGGAAAACAAACCTTGGGGGGAAACAAACCTTGCGGGGAAACTAACCTTGTGGGAAAACAAACCCTGCGGGAAAACCAACCTTGTAGGGAAACCAACCTTGTGGGGAAACAAACCTTTCGGGTAAACTAACCTTGTGGGAAAACAAACCCTGCGGGAAAACGAACCTTGTGGGAAAACAAACCTTGTCGGAAAACAAACCTTGTGGGAAAACAAACCTTGTTAGAAAACAAACCTTGTGGGAAAACCAACCTTATGGGGAAACAAACCCTGCGGGAAAAACCAACCTTGTGGGAAAACCATCCTTGCGGGAAAGCGAACCTTTTGGGAAAACCAACACAGTGGGAAAACAAACCTTGTGAGAAAACAATCCTTGTGGGAAAACAAACCTTGTGGGGAAACAAACCTTGTGGGGAAACAAACCTTGTGAGAAAACTAACCTTGTGGGAAAACAAACCTTGCGGGAAAACTAACCTTGTGGGAAAACAAACCCTGCGGGAAAACCAACCTTGTGGGAAAACCAACCTTGTGGGGAAACAAACCTTTCGGGAAAACAAACCTTGTGGGAAAACAAACCTTGTGGGAAAACAAACCTTGTGGGAAAACAAACCTTATGGGGAAAGCAACCCTGCGGGAAAACCAACCTTGTGGGAAAACCAACCTTGTGGGAAAGCGAACCTTTTGGGAAAACCAACACAGTGGGAACACAAACCTTGTGGGAAAACCAACCTTGCGGGAAAACCAACCTTGTGGGAAAACAAACCTTGTGGGAAAACAAACCTTGTGGGAAAACAAACCTTATGGGAAAACCAACCTTATGGGGAAACAAACCCTGCGGGAAAACCAACCTTGTGGGAAAACCAACCTTGCGGGAAAGCGAACCTTTTGGGAAAACAAACACAGTGGGAAAACAAACCTTGTGAGAAAACAATCCTTGTGGGAAAACAAACCTTGTGGGGAAACAAACCTTGCGGGGAAACAAACCTTGTGGGAAAACTAACCTTGTGGGAAAACAAACCTTGCGGGAAAGCGAACCTTTTGGGAAAACCAACACAGTGGGAAAACAAACCTTGTGAGAAAACAATCCTTGTGGGAAAACAAACCTTGTGGGGAAACAAACCTTGTGGGGAAACAAACCTTGTGGGAAAACTAACCTTGTGGGAAAACAAACCTTGTGGGAAAACCAACCTTATGGGGAAAGCAACCCTGCGGGAAAACCAACCTTATGGGAAAACCAACCTTGTGGGAAAGCGAACCTTTTGGGAAAACCAAAACAGTGGGAAAAAAACCTTGTGGGAAAACCAACCTTGCGGGAAAACCAACCTTGGGGGAAAACCTTGTGGGGAAACAAACCTAGTGGGAAAACAAACCTTGTGAGAAAACAATCCTTGTGGGAAAACAAACCTTGGGGGGAAACAAACCTTGCGGGGAAACTAACCTTGTGGGAAAACAAACCCTGCGGGAAAACCAACCTTGTAGGGAAACCAACCTTGTGGGGAAACAAACCTTTTTTGGAAAACTAACCTTGTGGGAAAACAAACCCTGCGGGAAAACGAACCTTGTGGGAAAACAAACCTTGTCGGAAAACAAACCTTGTGGGAAAACAAACCTTGTGAGAAAAAAAACCTTGTGGGAAAACCAACCTTATGGGGAAACAAACCCTGCGGGAAAACCAACCTTGTGGGAAAACCATCCTTGCGGGAAAGCGAACCTTTTGGGAAAACCAACACAGTGGGAAAACAAACCTTGTGAGAAAACAATCCTTGTGGGAAAACAAACCTTGTGGGGAAACAAACCTTGTGGGGAAACAAACCTTGTGAGAAAACTAACCTTGTGGGAAAACAAACCTTGCGGGAAAACTAACCTTGTGGGAAAACAAACCCTACGGGAAAACCAACCTTGTGGGAAAACCAACCTTGTGGGGAAACAAACCTTTCGGGAAAACAAACCTTGTGGGAAAACAAACCTTGTGGGAAAACAAACCTTGTGGGAAAACAAACCTTATGGGGAAAGCAACCCTGCGGGAAAACCAACCTTGTGGGAAAACCAACCTTGTGGGAAAGCGAACCTTTTGGGAAAACCAACACAGTGGGAACACAAACCTTGTGGGAAAACCAAACTTGCGGGAAAACCAACCTTGTGGGAAAACAATCCTTGTGGGAAAACAAACCTTGTGGGAAAACAAACCTTGTGGGAAAACAAACCTTATGGGAAAACAAACCTTGTGGGGAAACAAACCTTGTGGGAAAACCAACCTTGCGGGAAAGCGAACCTTTTGGGAAAACCAACACAGTGGGAAAACAAACCTTGTGGTAAAACCAACCTTGCGGGAAAACCAACCTTGGGGGAAAACAAAGCTTGTGGGAAAACAAACCTTGTGGGAAAACCAACCTAGTGGGAAAAAACAACCTAGTGGGAAAACAAACCTTGTGAGAAAACAAACCTTGTAGGAAAACCAACCTTATGGGGAAAGCAACCCTGCGGGAAAACCAACCTTGTGGGGAAACAAACCTTGTGGGAAAACCAACCTTGCGGGAAAGCGAACCTTTTGGGAAAACCAACACAGTGGGAAAACAAACCTTGTGGGAAAACCAACCTTGCGGGAAAACCAACCTTGGGGGAAAACAAACCTTGTGGGAAAACAAACCCTGCGGGAAAACCAACCTTGTGGGGAAAAAAACCTTTCGGGAAAACTAACCTTGTGGGACAACAAACCCTGCGGGAAAACGAACCTTGTGGGAAAACAAACCTTGTGGGAAAACAAACCTTCTGGGAAAACAAACCTTGTGAGAAAACAAACCTTGTGGGAAAACCAACCTTATGGGGAAACAAACCCTGCGGGAAAACCAACCTTGTAGGAAAACCAACCTTTCGGGAAAGCGAACCTTTTGGGAAAACCAACACAGTGGGAAAAAAACCTTGTGGGAAAACCAACCTTGCGGGAAAACCAACCTTGGGGGAAAACAAACCTTGTGGGAAAACAAACCTTGTGGGGAAACAAACCTAGTGGGAAAACAAACCTTGTGAGAAAACAATCCTTGTGGGAAAACAAACCTTGGGGGGAAACAAACCTTGCGGGGAAACTAACCTTGTGGGAAGCAAACCCTGCGGGAAAACCAACCTTGTGGGGAAACAAACCTTTCGGGAAAACTAACCTTGTGGGAAAACAAACCTTGTGGGAAAACAAACCTTGTGGGAAAACAAACCTTGTGAGAAAACAAACCTTGTGGGAAAACCAACCTTATGGGGAAACAAACCCTGCGGGAAAACCAACCTTGTGGGAAAACCAACCTTGCGGGAAAGCGAACCTTTTGGGAAAACCAACACAGTGGGAAAACAAACCTTGTGAGAAAACAATCCTTTTGGGAAAACAAACCTTGTGGGGAAACAAACCTTGTGGGGAAACAAACCTTGTGGGAAAACTAACCTTGTGGGAAAACAAACCTTGCGGGAAAGCGAACCTTTTGGGAAAACCAACACAGTGGGAAAACAAACCTTGTGAGAAAACAATCCTTGTGGGAAAACAAACCTTGTGGGGAAACAAACCTTGTGGGGAAACAAACCTTGTGGGAAAACTAACCTTGTGGGAAAACAAACCTTGTGGGAAAACCAACCTTATGGGGAAAGCAACCCTGCGGGAAAACCAACCTTATGGGAAAACCAACCTTGTGGGAAAGCGAACCTTTTGGGAAAACCAACACAGTGGGAAAAAAACCTTGTGGGAAAACCAACCTTGCGGGAAAACCAACATTGGGGGAAAACAAACCTTGTGGGGAAACAAACCTAGTGGGAAAACAAACCTTGTGAGAAAACAATCCTTGTGGGAAAACAAACCTTGGGGGGAAACAAACCTTGCTTGGAAACTAACCTTGTGGGAAAACAAACCCTGCGGGAAAACCAACCTTGTAGGGAAACCAACCTTGTAGGGAAACAAACCTTTCGGGAAAACTAACCTTGTGGGAAAACAAACCCTGCGGGAAAACGAACCTTGTGGGAAAACAAACCTTGTCGGAAAACAAACCTTGTGGGAAAACAAACCTTGTGAGAAAACAAACCTTGTGGGAAAACCAACCTTATGGGGAAACAAACCCTGCGGGAAAACCAACCTTGTGGGAAAACCATCCTTGCGAAAAAGCGAACCTTTTGGGAAAACCAACACAGTGGGAAAACAAACCTTGTGAGAAAACAATCCTTGTGGGAAAACAAACCTTGTGGGGAAACAAACCTTGTGGGAAAACAAACCCTGCGGGAAAACCAACCTTGTGGGGAAAAAAACCTTTCGGTAAAACTAACCTTGTGGGAAAACAAACCCTGCGGGAAAACGAACCTTGTGGGAAAACAAACCTTGTGAGAAAACAAACCTTGTGGGAAAACCAACCTTATGGGGAAACAAACCCTGCGGGAAAACCAACCTTGTGGGAAAACCAACCTTGCGGGAAAGCGAACCTTTTGGGAAAACCAACACAGTGGGAAAAAAACCTTGTGGGAAAACCAACCTTGCGGGAAAACCAACCTTGGGGGAAAACAAACCTTGTGGGAAAACAAACCTTGTGGGGAAACAAACCTAGTGGGAAAACAAACCTTGTGAGAAAACAATCCTTGTGGGAAAACAAACCTTGGGGGGAAACAAACCTTGCGGGGAAACTAACCTTGTGGGAAAACAAACCCTGCGGGAAAACCAACCTTGTGGGGAAACAAACCTTTCGGGAAAACTAACCTTGTGGGAAAACAAACCTTGTGGGAAAACAAACCTTGTGGGAAAACAAAAATTGTGAGAAAACAAACCTTGTGGGAAAACCAACCTTATGGGGAAACAAAACCCTGCGGGAAAACCAACCTTGTGGGAAAACCAACCTTGCGGGAAAGCGAACCTTTTGGGAAAACCAACACAGTGGGAAAACAAACCTTGTGAGAAAACAATCCTTTTGGGAAAACAAACCTTGTGGGGAAACAAACCTTGTGGGGAAACAAACCTTGTGGGAAAACTAACCTTGTGGGAAAACAAACCTTGCGGGAAAGCGAACCTTTTGGGAAAACCAACACAGTGGGAAAACAAACCTTGTGAGAAAACAATCCTTGTGGGAAAACAAACCTTGTGGGGAAACAAACCTTGTGGGGAAACAAACCTTGTGGGAAAACTAACCTTGTGGGAAAACAAACCTTGTGGGAAAACCAACCTTATGGGGAAAGCAACCCTGCGGGAAAACCAACCTTATGGGAAAACCAACCTTGTGGGAAAGCGAACCTTTTGGGAAAACCAACACAGTGGGAAAAAAACCTTGTGGGAAAACCAACCTTGCGGGAAAACCAACCTTGGGGGAAAACAAACCTTGTGGGGAAACAAACCTAGTGGGAAAACAAACCTTGTGAGAAAACAATCCTTGTGGGAAAACAAACCTTGGGGGGAAACAAACCTTGCGGGGAAACTAACCTTGTGGGAAAACAAACCCTGCGGGAAAACCAACCTTGTAGGGAAACCAACCTTGTGGGGAAACAAACCTTTCGGGTAAACTAACCTTGTGGGAAAACAAACCCTGCGGGAAAACGAACCTTGTGGGAAAACAAACCTTGTCGGAAAACAAACCTTGTGGGAAAACAAACCTTGTTAGAAAACAAACCTTGTGGGAAAACCAACCTTATGGGGAAACAAACCCTGCGGGAAAAACCAACCTTGTGGGAAAACCATCCTTGCGGGAAAGCGAACCTTTTGGGAAAACCAACACAGTGGGAAAACAAACCTTGTGAGAAAACAATCCTTGTGGGAAAACAAACCTTGTGGGGAAACAAACCTTGTGGGGAAACAAACCTTGTGAGAAAACTAACCTTGTGGGAAAACAAACCTTGCGGGAAAACTAACCTTGTGGGAAAACAAACCCTGCGGGAAAACCAACCTTGTGGGAAAACCAACCTTGTGGGGAAACAAACCTTTCGGGAAAACAAACCTTGTGGGAAAACAAACCTTGTGGGAAAACAAACCTTGTGGGAAAACAAACCTTATGGGGAAAGCAACCCTGCGGGAAAACCAACCTTGTGGGAAAACCAACCTTGTGGGAAAGCGAACCTTTTGGGAAAACCAACACAGTGGGAACACAAACCTTGTGGGAAAACCAACCTTGCGGGAAAACCAACCTTGTGGGAAAACAAACCTTGTGGGAAAACAAACCTTGTGGGAAAACAAACCTTGTGGGAAAACAAACCTTATGGGAAAACCAACCTTATGGGGAAACAAACCCTGCGGGAAAACCAACCTTGTGGGAAAACCAACCTTGCGGGAAAGCGAACCTTTTGGGAAAACAAACACAGTGGGAAAACAAACCTTGTGAGAAAACAATCCTTGTGGGAAAACAAACCTTGTGGGGAAACAAACCTTGCGGGGAAACAAACCTTGTGGGAAAACTAACCTTGTGGGAAAACAAACCTTGCGGGAAAGCGAACCTTTTGGGAAAACCAACACAGTGGGAAAACAAACCTTGTGAGAAAACAATCCTTGTGGGAAAACAAACCTTGTGGGGAAACAAACCTTGTGGGGAAACAAACCTTGTGGGAAAACTAACCTTGTGGGAAAACAAACCTTGTGGGAAAACCAACCTTATGGGGAAAGCAACCCTGCGGGAAAACCAACCTTATGGGAAAACCAACCTTGTGGGAAAGCGAACCTTTTGGGAAAACCAAAACAGTGGGAAAAAAACCTTGTGGGAAAACCAACCTTGCGGGAAAACCAACCTTGGGGGAAAACCTTGTGGGGAAACAAACCTAGTGGGAAAACAAACCTTGTGAGAAAACAATCCTTGTGGGAAAACAAACCTTGGGGGGAAACAAACCTTGCGGGGAAACTAACCTTGTGGGAAAACAAACCCTGCGGGAAAACCAACCTTGTAGGGAAACCAACCTTGTGGGGAAACAAACCTTTTTTGGAAAACTAACCTTGTGGGAAAACAAACCCTGCGGGAAAACGAACCTTGTGGGAAAACAAACCTTGTCGGAAAACAAACCTTGTGGGAAAACAAACCTTGTGAGAAAAAAAACCTTGTGGGAAAACCAACCTTATGGGGAAACAAACCCTGCGGGAAAACCAACCTTGTGGGAAAACCATCCTTGCGGGAAAGCGAACCTTTTGGGAAAACCAACACAGTGGGAAAACAAACCTTGTGAGAAAACAATCCTTGTGGGAAAACAAACCTTGTGGGGAAACAAACCTTGTGGGGAAACAAACCTTGTGAGAAAACTAACCTTGTGGGAAAACAAACCTTGCGGGAAAACTAACCTTGTGGGAAAACAAACCCTACGGGAAAACCAACCTTGTGGGAAAACCAACCTTGTGGGGAAACAAACCTTTCGGGAAAACAAACCTTGTGGGAAAACAAACCTTGTGGGAAAACAAACCTTGTGGGAAAACAAACCTTATGGGGAAAGCAACCCTGCGGGAAAACCAACCTTGTGGGAAAACCAACCTTGTGGGAAAGCGAACCTTTTGGGAAAACCAACACAGTGGGAACACAAACCTTGTGGGAAAACCAAACTTGCGGGAAAACCAACCTTGTGGGAAAACAATCCTTGTGGGAAAACAAACCTTGTGGGAAAACAAACCTTGTGGGAAAACAAACCTTATGGGAAAACAAACCTTGTGGGGAAACAAACCTTGTGGGAAAACCAACCTTGCGGGAAAGCGAACCTTTTGGGAAAACCAACACAGTGGGAAAACAAACCTTGTGGTAAAACCAACCTTGCGGGAAAACCAACCTTGGGGGAAAACAAAGCTTGTGGGAAAACAAACCTTGTGGGAAAACCAACCTAGTGGGAAAAAACAACCTAGTGGGAAAACAAACCTTGTGAGAAAACAAACCTTGTAGGAAAACCAACCTTATGGGGAAAGCAACCCTGCGGGAAAACCAACCTTGTGGGAAAACCAACCTTGTGGGAAAGCGAACCTTTTGGGAAAACCAACACAGTGGGAAAACAAACCTTGTGGGAAAACCAACCTTGCGGGAAAACCAACCTTGGGGGAAAAAAAAC
Source organism: Branchinecta lynchi (assembly GCA_023053575.1). Classification (NCBI taxonomy): domain Eukaryota; kingdom Metazoa; phylum Arthropoda; class Branchiopoda; order Anostraca; family Branchinectidae; genus Branchinecta; species Branchinecta lynchi. The sequence goes on from JAKZAP010000071.1 coordinate 151,044, forward strand.
CTTGTGGGAAAACAAACCTTGTGGGGAAACAGACCTAGTGGGAAAACAATCCTTGTGGGAAAACAAACCTTGTGGGGAAACAAACCTTGCGGGAAAACTAAACTTGTGGGAAAACAAACCCTGCGGGAATACCAACCTTGTGGGAAAACCAACCTTGTGGGGAAACAAATCTTTCGGGAAAACAAACCTTGTGGGAAAACATACCTTGTGGGAAAACAAACCTTGTGGGAAAACAAACCTTGTGGGGAAACAAACCTAGTGGGAAAACAAACCTTGTGAGAAAACAAACCTTGTGGGAAAACCAACCTTATGGGAAAACAAACCTAGTGGGAAAACAAACCTTGTGGGGAAACAAACCTTATGGGAAAACAAACCTTGTGGGGAAACAAACCTTGTGGGAAAACAAACCTTGCGGGAAAGCGAACCTTTTGGGAAAACCAACACAGTGGGAAAACAAACCTTGTGAGAAAACAATCCTTGTGGGAAAACAAACCTTGTGGGGAAACAAACCTTGTGGGGAAACAAACCTTGTGGGAAAACTAACCTTGTGGGAAAACAAACCTTGTGGGAAAACCAACCTTATGGGGAAAGCAACCCTGCGGGAAAACCAACCTTATGGGAAAACCAACCTTGTGGGAAAGCGAACCTTTTGGGAAAACCAACACAGTGGGAAAAAAACCTTGTGGGAAAACCAACCTTGCGGGAAAACCAACCTTGGGGGAAAACAAACCTTGTGGGGAAACAAACCTAGTGGGAAAACAAACCTTGTGAGAAAACAATCCTTGTGGGAAAACAAACCTTGGGGGGAAACAAACCTTGCGGGGAAACTAACCTTGTGGGAAAACAAACCCTGCGGGAAAACCAACCTTGTGGGAAAACTAACCTTGTGGGGAAACAAACCTTTCGGGAAAACTAACCTTGTGGGAAAACAAACCCTGCGGGAAAACGAACCTTGTGGGAAAACAAACCTTGTGGGAAAACAAACCTTGTGGAAAAACAAACCTTGTGAGAAAACAAACCTTGTGGGAAAACCAACCTTATGGGGAAACAAACCCTGCGGGAAAACCAACCTTGTGGGAAAAGCAACCTTGCGGGAAAGCGAACCTTTTGGGAAAACCAACACAGTGGGAAAACAAACCTTGTGAGAAAACAATCCTTGTGGGAAAACAAACCTTGTGGCTTTCCCACAATGTTGGTTTTCCCATAAGGTTGGTTTTCCCGCAGGGCTGCTTTCCCCATAAGGTTGGTTTTCCCACAAGGTTTGTTTTCCCACAAGGTTAGTTTTCCCACAAGGTTTGTTTCCCCACAAGGTTTTTTTCCCCACAAGGTTTGTTTTCCCACAAGGATTGTTTTCTCACAAGGTTTGTTTTCCCACTGTGTTGGTTTTCCCAAAAGGTTCGCTTTCCCGCAAGGTTTGTTTTCCCACAAGGTTTGTTTCCCCACAAGGTTTGTTTTCCCATAAGGTATGTTTCCCCACAAGGTTTGTTTTCCCACTAGGTTTGTTTTCCCATAAGGTTGGTTTTCCCACAAGGTTTGTTTTCTCACAAGGTTTGTTTTCCGACTAGGTTTGTTTCCCCACAAGGTTTGTTTTCTCAAAAGGTTTGTTTTCCCACAAGGTTTGTTTTCCCACAAGGTTTGTTTTCCCACAAGGTATGTTTTCCCACAAGGTTTGTTTTCCCGAAAGGTTTGTTTCCCCACAAGGTTGGTTTTCCCACAAGGTTGGTATTCCCGCAGGGTTTGTTTTCCCACAAGTTTAGTTTTCCCGCAAGGTTTGTTTCCCCACAAGGTTTGTTTTCCCACAAGGATTGTTTTCCCACTAGGTTTGTTTCCCCACAAGGTTTGTTTTCCCACAAGGTTTGTTTTCCCCCAAGGTTGGTTTTCCCGCTAGGTTGGTTTTCCCACAAGGTTTGTTTTCCCACTGTGTTGGTTTTCCCAAAAGGTTCGCTTTCCCACAAGGTTGGTTACAAGGTTGGTTTTCCCGCAGGGTTGCTTTCCCCATAAGGTTGGTTTTCCCACAAGGTTTGTTTTCTCACAAGGTTTGTTTTCCCACTAGGTTGTTTTTTCCCACTAGGTTGGTTTTCCCACAAGGTTTGTTTTCCCACAAGCTTTGTTTTCCCCCAAGGTTGGTTTTCCCGCAAGGTTGGTTTTCCCACAAGGTTTGTTTTCCCACTGTGTTGGTTTTCCCAAAAGGTTCGCTTTCCCGCAAGGTTTGTTGTTTTCCCACAAGGTCTGTTTTCTCACAAGGTTTGTTTTCCCACTAGGTTGTTTTTCCCACTAGGTTGGTTTTCCCACAAGGTTTGTTTTCCCAAAAGCTTTGTTTTCCCCCAAGGTTGGTTTTCTCGCAAGGTTGGTTTTCCCACAAGGTTTGTTTTCCCACAAGGTTTGTTTTCCCGAAAGGTTTATTTCCCCACAAGGTTTTTTTTCCCACTAGGTTTGTTTTCCCATAAGGTTGGTTTTCCCACAAGGTTTGTTTTCTCACAAGGTTTGTTTTCCCACTAGGTTGTTTTTCCCACTAGGTTGGTTTTCCCACAAGGTTTGTTTTCCCACAAGCTTTGTTTTCCCCCAAGGTTGGTTTTCCCGCAAGGTTGGTTTTCCCACAAGGTTTTTTTCCCACAAGGTTGGTTTTCCCGAAAGGTTTGTTTCCCCACAAGGTTTTTTTTCCCACTAGGTTTGTTTCCCCACAAGGTTTGTTTTCTCACAAGGTTGGTTTTCCCACAAGGTTTGTTTCCCCACAAGGTTTGTTTTCCCATAAGGTTTTTTTTCCCACAAGGTTTGTTTTCCCACAAGGTTTGTTTTCTCACAAGGTTTGTTTTCCCACAAGGTTTGTTTTCCCACAAGGTTTGTTTTCCCAAAAGGTTTGTTTTCCCACAAGCTTTGTTTTCCCCCAAGGTTGGTTTTCCCGCAAGGTTGGTTTTCCCACAAGCTTTGTTTTCCCACTGTGTTGGTTTTCCCAAAAGGTTCGCTTTCCCGCAAGGTTGGTTTTCCCACAAGGTTTGTTTTCCCACTGTGTTGGGTTTTCCCAAAAGGTTCGCTTTCCCACAAGGTTGGTTTTCCCACAAGGTTGGTTTTCCCGCAGGGTTGCTTTCCCCATAAGGTTGGTTTTCCCACAAGGTTTGTTTTCTCACTAGGTTTGTTTTCCCACCAGGTTGTTTTTCCCACTAGGTTGGTTTTCCCACAAGGTTTGTTTTCCCACAAGCTTTGTTTTCCCCCAAGGTTGGTTTTCCCGCAATTTTGGTTTTCCCACAAGGTTTGTTTTCCCACTGTGTTGGTTTTCCCAAAAGGTTCGCTTTCCCACAAGGTTGGTTTTCCCACAAGGTTTGTTTCCCCACAAGGTTTGTTTTCCCATAAGGTTTGTTTTCCCACACGGTTTGTTTTCCCACAAGGTTTGTTTTCCCACAAGGTTTGTTTTCCCACAAGGTTGGTTTTCCCGCAAGGTTGGTTTTCCCACAAGGTTTGTTTTCCCACTGTGTTGGTTTTCCCAAAAGGTTCGCTTTCCCACAAGGTTGGTTTTCCCACAAGGTAGGTTTTCCCGCAGGGTTGCTTTCCCCATAAGGTTTGTTTTCCCACAAGGTTTGTTTTCCCACAAGGTTTGTTTTCCCACAAGGTTGGTTTTCCCGAAAGGTTTGTGTCCCCACAAGGTTGGTTTTCCCACAAGGTTGGTTTTCCCGCAGGGTTTGTTTTCCCACAAGGTTAGTTTTCCCGCAAGGTTTGTTTTCCCACAAGGTTAGTTTTCCCACAAGGTTTGTTTCCCCACAAGGTTTGTTTCCCCACAAGGTTTGTTTTCCCACAAGGATTGTTTTCTCACAAGGTTTGTTTTCCCACTGTGTTGATTTTCCCAAAAGGTTCGCTTTCCCGCAAGGTTGGTTTTCCCACAAGGTTGGTTTTCCCGCAGGGTTTGTTTCCCCATAACGTTGGTTTTCCCACAAGGTCTGTTTTCTCACAAGGTTTGTTTTCCCACAAGGTTTGTTTTCCCACAAGGTTTGTTTTCCCACAAGGTTGGTTTTCCCGCAGGGTTTGTTTTCCCACAAGGTTAGTTTTCCCGGAAGTCTTGTTTCCCCACAAGGTGGGTTTTCCTACAAGGTTGGTTTTCCCGCAGGGTTTGTTTTCCCACAAGGTTAGTTTTCCCGCAAGGTTTGTTTCCCCACAAGGTTTGTTTTCCCACAAGGACTGTTTTCTCACAAGGTTTGTTTTCCCACTAGGTTTGTTTCCCCACAAGGTTTGTTTTCCCACAAGGTTGGTTTTCTCGCAAGGTTCGTTTCCCCACAAGGTTTGTTTTCCCATAAGGTTTGTTTTCCCACAAGGTTTGTTTTCCCACAAGGTTTGTTTTCCCACAAGGTTTGTTTTCCCACAAGGTTGGTTTTCCCGCAAGGTTTGTTTTCCGACAAGGTTTGTTTTCCCACTGTGTTGGTTTTCCCAAAAGGTTCGCTTTCCCACAAGGTTGGTTTTCCCACAAGGTTGGTTTTCCCGCAGGGTTGCTTTTCCCATAAGGTTTGTTTTCCCACAAGGTTTGTTTTCCCACAAGGTTTGCTTTCCCACAAGGTTGGTTTTCCCGAAAGGTTTGTTTCCCCACAAGGTTGGTTTTCCCACAAGGTTGGTTTTCCCGCAGGGTTTGTTTTCCCACAAGGTTAGTTTTCCCGCATGGTTTGTTTTCCCACAAGGTTAGTTTTCCCACAAGTTTTGTTTCCCCACAAGGTTTGTTTCCCCACAAGGTTTGTTTTCCCACAAGGATTGTTTTCTCACAAGGTTTGTTTTCCCACTGTGTTGGTTTTCCCAAAAGGTTCGCTTTCCCGCAAGGTTTGTTTCCCCACAAGGTTTGTTTTCCCACGAGGTTTGTTTTCTTCCAAGGTTGGTTTTCCCGCAAGGTTGGTTTCCCCACAAGGTTTGTTTTCCCACTGTGTTGGTTTTCCCAAAAGGTTCGCTTTCCCACAAGGTTAGTTTTCCCACAAGGTTGGTTTTCCCGCAGGGTTGCTTTCCCCGTAAGGTTGGTTTTCCCACAAGGTTTGTTTTCTCACAAGATTTGTTTTCCCACTAGGTTGTTTTTCCCACTAGGTTGGTTTTCCCACAAGGTTTGTTTTCCCACAAGCTTTGTTTTCCCCCAAGGTTGGTTTTCCCGCAAGGTTGGTTTTCCCACAAGGTTTTTTTTCCCACTGTATTGGTTTTCCCAAAAGGTTCGCTTTCCTGCAAGGTTGGTTTTCCCACAAGGTTTGTTTCCCCACAAGGTTTGTTTTCCCATAAGGTTTGTTTTCCCACAAGGTTTGTTTTCCCACAAGGTTTGGTTTCCCACAAGGTTTGTTTTCCCACAAGGTTGGTTTTCCCGAAAGGTTTGTTTCCCCACAAGGTTTGTTTTCCCACTAGGTTTGTTTTCCCATAAGGTTGGTTTTCCCACAAGTTTTGTTTTCTCACAAGGTTTGTTTTCCCACTAGGTTTGTTTCCCCACAAGGTTTGTTTTCTCACAAGGTTTGTTTTCCCACAAGGTTTGTTTTCCCACAAGGTTTGTTTTCCCACAAGGTTTGTTTTTCCACAAGGTTGGTTTTCCCGAAAGGTTTGTTTCCCCACAAGGTTGGTTTTCCCACAAGGTTCGTTTTCCCGTAGGGTTTGTTTTCCCACAAGGATAGTTTTCCCGCAAGGTTTGTTTCCCCACAAGGTTTGTTTTCCCACAAGGATTGTTTTCCCACTAGGTTTGTTTCCCCACAAGGTTTGTTTTCCCACAAGGTTTGTTTTCCCCCAAGGTTGGTTTTCCCACAAGGTTGGTTTTCCCACAAGGTTTGTTTTCCCACTGTGTTGGTTTTCCCAAAAGGTTCGCTTTCCCACAAGGTTGGTTTTCCCACATGGTTGGTTTTCCCGCAGGGTTGCTTTCCCCATAAGGTTGGTTTTCCCACAAGGTTTTTTTTTTCACAAGGTTTGTTTTCCCACTAGGTTGTTGTTGGTTTTCCCACAAGGTTTGTTTCCCCACAAGGTTTGTTTTCCCATAAGGTTTGTTTTCCCACAAGGTTTGTTTTCCCACAAGGTTTGTTTTCCCAAAAGGTTTGTTTTACCACAAGGTTGGTATTCCCGAAAGGTTTGTTTCCCCACAAGGTTTCTTTCCCCATAAGGTTGGTTTTCCCACAAGGTTTGTTTTCTCACAAGGTTTGTTTTCCCACAAGGTATGTTTTCCCACAAGGTTTGTTTTCCCAAAAGGTTTGTTTTCCCACAAGCTTTGTTTTCCCCCAAGGTTGGTTTTCCCGCAAGGTTGGTTTTCCCACAAGGTTTGTTTTCCCACTGTGTTGGTTTTCCCAAAAGGTTCGCTTTCCCGCAAGGTTGGTTTTCCCACAAGGTTTGTTTTCCCACTGTGTTGGTTTTCCCAAAAGGTTCGCTTTCCCACAAGGTTGGTTTTCACACAAGGTTGGTTTTCCCGCAGGGTTTCTTTCCCCATAAGGTTGGTTTTCCCACAAGGTTTGTTTTCTCACAAGGTTTGTTTTCCCACTAGGTTGTTTTTCCCACTAGGTTGGTTTTCCCACAAGGTTTTTTTTCCCACAAGCTTTGTTTTCCCCCAAGGTTAGTTTTCCCTGAAGGTTGGTTTTCCCACAAGGTTTGTTTTCCCACTGTGTTGGTTTTCCCAAAAGGTTCGCTTTCCCGCAAGGTTGGTTTTCCCACAAGGTTTGTTTTCCCACAAGCTTTGTTTTCCCCCAAGATTGGTTTTCCCTGAAGGTTGGTTTTCCCACAAGGTTTGTTTTCCCACTGTGTTGGTTTTCCCAAAAGGTTCGCTTTCCCGCAAGGTTGGTTTTCCCACAAGGTTTGTTTCCCCACAAGGTTTGTTTTCCCATAAGGTTTGTTTTCCCACAAGGTTTGTTTTCCCACAAGGTTTGTTTTCCCACAAGGTTTGTTTTCCCACAAGGTTGGTTTTCCCGCAAGGTTGGTTTTCCCACAAGGTTTGTTTTCCCACTGTGTTGGTTTTCCCAAAAGGTTCGCTTTCCCACAAGGTTGGTTTTCCCACAAGGTTGGTTTTCCCGCAGGGTTGCTTTCCCCATAAGGTTTTTTTTTCCCACAAGGTTTGTTATCCCACAAGGTTTGTTTTCACCCAAGGTTGGTTTTCCCGCAAGGTTGGTTTTCCCACAAGGTTTGTTTTCCCACTGTTTTGGCTTTCCCCAAAGGTTCGCTTTCCCGCAAGGTTGGTTTTCCCACAAGGTTTGTTTCCCCACAAGGTTTGTTTTCCCATAAGGTTTGTTTTCCCACAAGGTTTGTTTTCCCACAAGGTTTGTTTTCCCACAAGGTTTGTTTTCCCACAAGGTTGGTTTTCCCGCAAGGTTGCTTTCCCCATAAGGTTTGTTTTCCCACAAGGTTTGTTTTCCCACAAGGTTTGTTTTCCCACAAGGTTGGTTTTCCCGAAAGGTTTGTTTCCCCACAATGTTGGTTTTCCCACAAGGTTTGTTTTCCCACAATGATTGTTTTCTCACAAGGTTTGTTTTCCCACTGTGTTGGTTTTCCCAAAAGGTTCGCTTTCCCGCAAGGTTGGTTTTCCCACAAGGATTGTTTTCCCACTAGCTTTGTTTCCCCACAAGGTTTGTTTTCCCACAAGGTTTCTTTTCCCCCAAGGTTGGTTTTCCCGCAAGGTTTTTTTTTCCCCAAGGTTGGTTTTCCCGCAAGGTTGGTTTTCCCACAAGGTTTGTTTTCCCACTGTGTTGGTTTTCCCAAAAGGTTCGCTTTCCCACAAGTTTGGTTTTCCCACAAGGTTGGTTTTCCCGCAGTGTTGCTTTCCCCATAAGGTTGGTTTTCCCACAAGGTTTGTTTTCTCACAAGGTTTGTTTTCCCACTAGGTTGTTTTTCCCACTAGGTTGGTTTTCCCACAAGGTTTGTTTTCCCACAAGCTTTGTTTTCCCCCAAGGTTGGTTTTCCCTTAAGGTTGGTTTTCCCACAAGGATTGTTTTCCCACTGTGTTGGTTTTCCCAAAAGGTTCGCTTTCCCGCAAGGTTGGTTTTCCCACAAGGTTTGTTTCCCCACAAGGTTTGTTTTCCCATAAGGCTTGTTTTCCCACAAGGTTTGTTTTCCCACAAGGTTTGTTTTCCCACAAGGTTGGTTTTCCCGCAAGGTTGGTTTTCCCACAAGGTTTGTTTTCCCACTGTGTTGGTTTTCCCAAAAGGTTCGCTTTCCCACAAGGTTGGTTTTCCCACAAGGTTGGTTTTCCCGCAGGGTTGCTTTCCCCATAAGGTTTGTTTTCCCACAAGGTTTGTTATCCCACAAGGTTTGTTTTCCCACAAGGTTGGTTTTCCCGAAAGGTTTCTTTCCCCACAAGGTTTGTTTTACCACAAGGTTAGTTTTCCCGCAAGGTTTGTTTTCCCACAAGGTTTGTTTCCCCACAAGGTTTGTTTTCCCATAAGATTTGTTTTCCCATAAGGTTGGTTTTCCCACTAGGTTGTTTTTCCCACTAGGTTGGTTTTCCCACAAGGTTTTTTTTCTCACAAGGTTTGTTTTCCCACTAGGTTGTTTTTCCCACTAGGTTGGTTTTCCCACAAGGTTTGTTTTCCCACAAGCTTTGTTTTCCCCCAAGGTTGGTTTTCCCGCAATTTTGGTTTTCCCACAAGGTTTGTTTTCCCACTGTGTTGGTTTTCCCAAAAGGTTCGCTTTCCCACAAGGTTGGTTTTCCCACAAGGTTTGTTTCCCCACAAGGTTTGTTTTCCCATAAGGTTTGTTTTCCACAAGGTTTGTTTTCCCACAAGGTTTGTTTTCCCACAAGGTTGGTTTTCCCACAAGGTTTGTTTTCCCACTGTGTTGGTTTTCCCAAAAGGTTCGCTTTCCCACAAGGTTGGTTTTCCCACAAGGTAGGTTTTCCCGCAGGGTTGCTTTCCCCATAAGGTTTGTTTTCCCACAAGGTTTGTTTTCCCACAAGGTTTGTTTTCCCACAAGGTTGGTTTTCCCGAAAGGTTTGTGTCCCCACAAGGTTGGTTTTCCCACAAGGTTGGTTTTCCCGCAGGGTTTGTTTTCCCACAAGGTTAGTTTTCCCGCAAGGTTTGTTTTCCCACAAGGTAGGTTTTCCCACAAGGTTTGTTTCCCCACAAGGTTTGTTTCCCCACAAGGTTTGTTTTCCCACAAGGATTGTTTTCTCACAAGGTTTGTTTTCTCACTGTGTTGATTTTCCCAAAAGGTTCGCTTTCCCGCAAGGTTGGTTTTCCCACAAGGTTGGTTTTCCCGCAGGGTTTGTTTCCCCATAAGGTTGGTTTTCCCACAAGGTCTGTTTTCTCACAAGGTTTGTTTTCCCACAAGGTTTGTTTTTCCACAAGGTTTGTTTTCCCACAAGGTTGGTTTTCCCGCAGGGTTTGTTTTCCCACAAGGTTAGTTTTCCCGGAAGTCTTGTTTCCCCACAAGGTGGGTTTTCCTACAAGGTTGGTTTTCCCGCAGGGTTTGTTTTCCCACAAGGTTAGTTTTCCCGCAAGGTTTGTTTCCCCACAAGGTTTGTTTTCCCACAAGGACTGTTTTCTCACAAGGTTTGTTTTCCCACTAGGTTTGTTTCCCCACAAGGTTTGTTTTCCCACAAGGTTGGTTTTCCCGCAAGGTTCGTTTCCCCACAAGGTTTGTTTTCCCATAAGGTTTGTTTTCCCACAAGGTTTGTTTTCCCACAAGGTTTGTTTTCCCACAAGGTTTCTTTCCCCATAAGGTTGGTTTTCCCACAAGGTTTGTTTTCTCACAAGGTTTGTTTTCCCACTAGGTTGTTGTTTGTTTTCCCACAAGGTTGGTTTTCCCACAAGGTTCGTTTCCCCACAAGGTTTGTTTTCCCATAAGGTTTGTTTTCCCACAAGGTTTGTTTTTCCCACAAGGTTGGTTTTCCCACAAGGTTTGTTTCCCCACAAGGTTTGTTTTGACATAAGGTTTGTTTTCCCACAAGGTTTGTTTTCCCATAAGGTTTGTTTTCCCACTAGGTTTGTTTTCCCACAAGGTTGGTTTTCCAGAAAGGTTTGTTTCCCCACAAGGTTTGTTTTCCCACTAGGTTTGTTTTCCCATAAGGTTGGTTTTCCCACGAGGTTTGTTTTCTCACAAGGTTTGTTTTCCCACTAGGTTGTTTTTCCCACTAGGTTGGTTTTCCAACAAGGTTTGTTTTCCCACAAGCTTTGTTTTCCCCCAAGGTTGGTTTTCCCGCAAGGTTGGTTTTCCCACAAGGTTTGTTTTCCCACTGTGTTGGTTTTCCCAAAAGGTTCGCTTTCCCGCAAGGTTGCTTTTCCCACAAGGTTTGTTTCCCCACAAGGTTTGTTTTCTCACAAGGTTTTTTTTCCCACAAGGTTTGTTTTCCCACAAGAATTGTTTTCCCACAAGGTTGGTTATCCCACAAGGTTGGTTTTCCCGAAAGGTTTGTTTCCCCACAAGGTTGGTTTTCCCACAAGGTTGGTTTTCCCGCAAGGTTTGTTTTCCCACTGTGTTGGTTTTCCCAAAAGGTTCGCTTTCCCACAAGGTTGGTTTTCCCACAAGGTTGGATTTCCCGCAGGGTTGCTTTCCCCATAAGGTCGGTTTTCCCACAAGGTTTTTTTTTTCACAAGGTTTGTTTTCCCACTAGGTTGTTGTTGGTTTTCCCACAAGGTTTGTTTCCCCACAAGGTTTGTTTTCCCACAAGGTTTGTTTTCCCACAAGGTTTGTTTTCCCACAAGGTTGGTTTTCCCGAAAGGTTTGTTTTCCCACAAGGTTGGTTTTCCCACAAGGTTGGTTTTCCCGCAGGGTTTATTTTCCCACAAGGTTAGTTTTCCCGCAAGGTTTGTTTCCCCACAAGGTTTGTTTTCCCACAAGGATTGTTTTCCCACTAGGTTTGTTTCCCCACAAGGTTTGTTTTCCCACAAGGTTTGTTTTCCCCCAAGGTTGGTTTTCCCACAAGGTTGGTTTTCCCACAAGGTTTGTTTTCCCACTGTGTTGGTTTTCCCAAAAGGTTCGCTTTCCCACAAGGTTGGTTTTCCCACAAGGTTGGTTTTCCCGCAGGGTTGCTTTCCCCATAAGGTTTGTTTTCCCACAAGGTTTTTTTTTTCACAAGGTTTGTTTTCCCACTAGGTTGTTGTTGGTTTTCCCACAAGGTTTGTTTCCCCACAAGGTTTGTTTTCCCATAAGGTTTGTTTTCCCACAAGGTTTGTTTTCCCACAAGGTTTGTTTTCCCAAAAGGTTTGTTTTACCACAAGGTTGGTATTCCCGAAAGGTTTGTTTCCCCACAAGGTTTCTTTCCCCATAAGGTTGGTTTTCCCACAAGGTTTGTTTTCTCACAAGGTTTGTTTTCCCACAAGGTTTGTTTTCCCACAAGGTTTGTTTTCCCAAAAGGTTTGTTTTCCCACAAGCTTTGTTTTCCCCCAAGGTTGGTTTTCCCGCAGGGTTTGTTTCCCCATAAGGTTGGTTTTCCCACAAGGTCTGTTTTCTCACAAGGTTTGTTTTCCCACAAGGTTTGTTTTTCCACAAGGTTTGTTTTCCCACAAGGTTGGTTTTCCCGCAGGGTTTGTTTTCCCACAAGGTTAGTTTTCCCGGAAGTCTTGTTTCCCCACAAGGTGGGTTTTCCTACAAGGTTGGTTTTCCCGCAGGGTTTGTTTTCCCACAAGGTTAGTTTTCCCGCAAGGTTTGTTTCCCCACAAGGTTTGTTTTCCCACAAGGACTGTTTTCTCACAAGGTTTGTTTTCCCACTAGGTTTGTTTCCCCACAAGGTTTGTTTTCCCACAAGGTTGGTTTTCCCGCAAGGTTCGTTTCCCCACAAGGTTTGTTTTCCCATAAGGTTTGTTTTCCCACAAGGTTTGTTTTCCCACAAGGTTTGTTTTCCCACAAGGTTTCTTTCCCCATAAGGTTGGTTTTCCCACAAGGTTTGTTTTCTCACAAGGTTTGTTTTCCCACTAGGTTGTTGTTTGTTTTCCCACAAGGTTGGTTTTCCCACAAGGTTCGTTTCCCCACAAGGTTTGTTTTCCCATAAGGTTTGTTTTCCCACAAGGTTTGTTTTTCCCACAAGGTTGGTTTTCCCACAAGGTTTGTTTCCCCACAAGGTTTGTTTTGACATAAGGTTTGTTTTCCCACAAGGTTTGTTTTCCCATAAGGTTTGTTTTCCCACTAGGTTTGTTTTCCCACAAGGTTGGTTTTCCAGAAAGGTTTGTTTCCCCACAAGGTTTGTTTTCCCACTAGGTTTGTTTTCCCATAAGGTTGGTTTTCCCACGAGGTTTGTTTTCTCACAAGGTTTGTTTTCCCACTAGGTTGTTTTTCCCACTAGGTTGGTTTTCCAACAAGGTTTGTTTTCCCACAAGCTTTGTTTTCCCCCAAGGTTGGTTTTCCCGCAAGGTTGGTTTTCCCACAAGGTTTGTTTTCCCACTGTGTTGGTTTTCCCAAAAGGTTCGCTTTCCCGCAAGGTTGCTTTTCCCACAAGGTTTGTTTCCCCACAAGGTTTGTTTTCTCACAAGGTTTTTTTTCCCACAAGGTTTGTTTTCCCACAAGAATTGTTTTCCCACAAGGTTGGTTATCCCACAAGGTTGGTTTTCCCGAAAGGTTTGTTTCCCCACAAGGTTGGTTTTCCCACAAGGTTGGTTTTCCCGCAAGGTTTGTTTTCCCACTGTGTTGGTTTTCCCAAAAGGTTCGCTTTCCCACAAGGTTGGTTTTCCCACAAGGTTGGATTTCCCGCAGGGTTGCTTTCCCCATAAGGTTGGTTTTCCCACAAGGTTTTTTTTTTCACAAGGTTTGTTTTCCCACTAGGTTGTTGTTGGTTTTCCCACAAGGTTTGTTTCCCCACAAGGTTTGTTTTCCCACAAGGTTTGTTTTCCCACAAGGTTTGTTTTCCCACAAGGTTGGTTTTCCCGAAAGGTTTGTTTTCCCACAAGGTTGGTTTTCCCACAAGGTTGGTTTTCCCGCAGGGTTTATTTTCCCACAAGGTTAGTTTTCCCGCAAGGTTTGTTTCCCCACAAGGTTTGTTTTCCCACAAGGATTGTTTTCCCACTAGGTTTGTTTCCCCACAAGGTTTGTTTTCCCACAAGGTTTGTTTTCCCCCAAGGTTGGTTTTCCCACAAGGTTGGTTTTCCCACAAGGTTTGTTTTCCCACTGTGTTGGTTTTCCCAAAAGGTTCGCTTTCCCACAAGGTTGGTTTTCCCACAAGGTTGGTTTTCCCGCAGGGTTGCTTTCCCCATAAGGTTTGTTTTCCCACAAGGTTTTTTTTTTCACAAGGTTTGTTTTCCCACTAGGTTGTTGTTGGTTTTCCCACAAGGTTTGTTTCCCCACAAGGTTTGTTTTCCCATAAGGTTTGTTTTCCCACAAGGTTTGTTTTCCCACAAGGTTTGTTTTCCCAAAAGGTTTGTTTTACCACAAGGTTGGTATTCCCGAAAGGTTTGTTTCCCCACAAGGTTTCTTTCCCCATAAGGTTGGTTTTCCCACAAGGTTTGTTTTCTCACAAGGTTTGTTTTCCCACAAGGTTTGTTTTCCCACAAGGTTTGTTTTCCCAAAAGGTTTGTTTTCCCACAAGCTTTGTTTTCCCCCAAGGTTGGTTTTCCCGCAAGGTTGGTTTTCCCACAAGGTTTGTTTTCCCACTGTGTTGGTTTTCCCAAAAGGTTCGCTTTCCCGCAAGGTTGGTTTTCCCACAAGGTTTGTTTTCCCACTGTGTTGGTTTTCCCAAAAGGTTCGCTTTCCCACAAGGTTTGTTTTCTCACAAGGTTTGTTTTCCCACTAGGTTGTTTTTCCCACTAGGTTGGTTTTCCCACAAGGTTTTTTTTTTCCCACAAGCTTTGTTTTCCCCCAAGGTTAGTTTTCCCTGAAGGTTGGTTTTCCCACAAGGTTTGTTTTCCCACTGTGTTGGTTTTCCCAAAAGGTTCGCTTTCCCGCAAGGTTGGTTTTCCCACAAGGTTTGTTTTCCCACAAGCTTTGTTTTCCCCCAAGGTTGGTTTTCCCTGAAGGTTGGTTTTCCCATAAGGTTTGTTTTCCAACTGTGTTGGTTTTCCCAAAAGGTTCGCTTTCCCGCAAGGTTGGTTTTCCCACAAGGTTTGTTTCCCCACAAGGTTTGTTTTCCCATAAGGTTTGTTTTCCCACAAGGTTTGTTTTCCCACAAGGTTTGTTTTCCCACAAGGTTTGTTTTCCCACAAGGTTGGTTTTCCCGCAAGGTTGGTTTTCCCACAAGGTTTGTTTTCCCACTGTGTTGGTTTTCCCAAAAGGTTCGCTTTCCCACAAGGTTGGTTTTCCCATAAGGTTGGTTTTCCCACAAGGTTTGTTTCCCCACAAGGTTTGTTTTCCCACAAGGATTGTTTTCTCACAAGGTTTGTTTTCCCACTGTGTTGATTTTCCCAAAAGGTTCGCTTTCCCGCAAGGTTGGTTTTCCCACAAGGTTGGTTTTCCCGCAGGGTTTGTTTCCCCATAAGGTTGGTTTTCCCACAAGGTCTGTTTTCTCACAAGGTTTGTTTTCCCACAAGGTTTGTTTTCCCACAAGGTTTGTTTTCCCACAAGGTTGGTTTTCCCGAAGGGGTTTGTTTTCCCACAAGGTTAGTTTTCCCGGAAGTCTTGTTTCCCCACAAGGTGGGTTTTCCTACAAGGTTGGTTTTCCCGCAGGGTTTGTTTTCCCACAAGGTTAGTTTTCCCGCAAGGTTTGTTTCCCCACAAGGTTTGTTTTCCCACAAGGACTGTTTTCTCACAAGGTTTGTTTTCCCACTAGGTTTGTTTCCCCACAAGGTTTGTTTTCCCACAAGATTGGTTTTCCCGCAAGGTTCGTTTCCCCACAAGGTTTGTTTTCCCATAAGGTTTGTTTTCCCACAAGGTTTGTTTTCCCACAAGGTTTGTTTTCCCACAAGGTTTCTTTCCCCATAAGGTTGGTTTTCCCACAAGGTTTGTTTTCTCACAAGGTTTGTTTTCCCACTAGGTTGTTGTTTGTTTTCCCACAAGGTTGGTTTTCCCGCAAGGTTCGTTTCCCCACAAGGTTTGTTTTCCCATAAGGTTTGTTTTCCCACAAGGTTTGTTTTCCCACAAGGTTGGTTTTCCCACAAGGTTTGTTTTCCCACTGTGTTGGTTTTCCCAAAAGGTTCGCTTTCCCGCAAGGTTGGTTCCTTGTGGGAAAACAAACCTTGTGGGGAAACAAACCTTGTGGGGAAACAAACCTTGTGGGAAAACCAACCTTGCGGGAAAGCGAACCTTTTGGGAAAACCAACACAGTCGGAAATCAAACATTGTGGGAATACCAACCTTGCGGGAAAACCAACCTTGGGGGAAAACAAAGCTTGTGGGAAAACAAACCTTGTGGGAAAACCAACCTAGTGGGAAAACAACCTAGTGGGAAAACAAACCTTGTGAGAAAACAAAGCTTGTGGGAAAACCAACCTTATGGGGAAAGCAACCCTGCGGGAAAACCAACCTTGTGGGAAAACCAACCTTGTGGGAAAGCGAACCTTTTGGGAAAACCAACCTTGTGGGAAAACAAACCTTGTGGGAAAACAAACCTTGTGGGAAAACAAACCTTGTGGGAAAACAAACCTTATGGGGAAAGCAACCCTGCGGGAAAACCAACCTTGTGGGAAAACCAACCTTGTGGGAAAACCAACCTTGTGGGAAAGCGAACCTTTTGGGAAAACCAACACAGTGGGAAAACAAACCTTGTGGGAAAACCAACCTTGCGGAAAAACCAAACTTGGGGGAAAACAAAGCTTGTGGGAAAACAAACCTTGTGGGAAAACCAACCTAGTGGGAAAAACAACCTTGCGGGAAAGCGAACCTTTTGGGAAAACCAACACAGTGGGAAAACAAACCTTGTGGGAAAACCAACCTTGGGGGAAAACAAAGCTTGTGGGAAAACAAACCTTTTGGGAAAACCAACCTAGTGGGAAAACAACCTAGTGGGATTACAAACCTTGTGAGAAAACAAACCTTGTGGGAAAACCAACCTTATGGGGAAAGCAACCCTGCGGGAAAACCAACCTTGTTTGAAAACCAACCTTGTGGGAAAGCAAACCTTTTGGGAAAACCAACACAGTGGGAAAACAAACCTTGTGGGAAAACAAACCTTGTGGGAAAACAAACCTTATGGGGAAAGCAACCCTGCGGGAAAACCAACCCTGCGGGAAAACCAACCTTGTGGGAAAACCAACCTTGTGGGAAAACCAACCTTGCGGGAAAGCGAACCTTTTGGGAAAACCAACACAGTGGGAAAACAAACCTTGTGGGAAAACCAACCTTGCGGGAAAACCAACCTTGGGGGAAAACAAAGCTTGTGGGAAAACAAACCTTGTGGGAAAACCAACCTAGTGAGAAAAACAACCTAGTGGGAAAACAAACCTTGTGAGAAAACAAACCTTGTGGGAAACCTTATGGGGAAAGCAACCCTGCTGGAAAACCAACCTTGTGGGAAAACCAACCTTGTGGGAAAGCGAACCTTTTGGGAAAACCAACACAGTGGGAAAGCAAACCTTGTGGGAAAACCAACCTTGCGGGAAAACCAACCTTGGGGGAAAACAAACCTTGTGGGAAAACAAACCTTGTGGGGAAACAAACCTTGGGGGAAAAGAAACCTTGTGGGGAAACAAACCTTTCGGGAAAACCAACCTTGTGGGAAAACAAACCTTGTGGAAAAACAAACCTTGTGGGGAAACAAACCTTTCGGGATAACCAACCTTGTGGGAAAACAAACCTTGTGGGAAAACAAACCTTGTGAGAAAACAAACCTTGTGGGAAAACAAACCTTATGGGGAAAGCAACCCTGCGGGAAAACCAACCTTGGGGGAAAACAAACCTTGTGGGAAAACAAACCTTGTGGGGAAACAAACCTAGTGGGAAAACAATCCTTGTGGGAAAACAAACCTTGTGGGGAAACAAACCTTGCGGGAAAACTAACCTTGTGGGAAAACAAACCCTGCGGGAATACCAACCTTGAGGGAAAACCAACCTTGTGGGGAAACAAACCTTTCGGGAAAACCAACCTTGTGGGAAAACAAACCTTGTGGGGAAACAAACCTAGTGGGAAAACAATCCTTGTGGGAAAACAAACCTTGTGGGGAAACAAACCTTATGGGAAAACAAAACTTGTGAGAAAACAATCCTTTTGGGAAAACAAACCTTGTGAGAAAACAAACCTTGTGGGAAAACCAACCTTATGGGGAAAGCAACCCTGCGGGAAAACCAACCTTGTGGGAAAACCAACCTTGTGGGAAAGCGAACCTTTTGGGAAAACCAACACAGTGGGAAAACAATTCTTGTGGGAAAACCAACCTTGCGGGAAAACCAACCTTGGGGGAAAACAAACCTTGTAGGAAAACAAACCTTGTGGGGAAACAAACCTAGTGGGAAAACAATTCTTGTGGGAAAACAAACCTTGTGGGAAAACAAACCTTTCGGGAAAACCAACCTTGTGGGAAAACAAACCTTGTGGGAAAACAAACCTTGCGGGAAAACAAACCTTGTGGGAAAACAAACCTTATGGGAAAACAAACCTTGTGAGAAAACAATCCTTGTGGGAAAACAAACCTTGTGGGAAACAAACCTTGCGGGAAAACTAACCTTGTGGGAAAACAAACCCTGCGGGAAAACAAACCTTGTGGGAAAACTAACCTTATGGGGAAAGCAACCCTGCGGGAAAACCAGCCTTGTGGGAAAACCAACCTTGTGGGAAAGCGAACCTTTTGGGAAAACCAACACGGTGGGAAAAAAAACCTTGTGGGAAAACCAACCTTGCGGGAAAACCAACCTTGGGGGAAAACAAACCTTGTGGGAAAACAAATCTTGTGGGGAAACAAACCTAGTGGGAAAACAAACCTTGTGAGAAAACAATCCTTGTGGGAAAACAAACCTTGTGGGGAAACAAACCTTGCGGGAAAACTAACCTTGTGGGAAAACAAACCCTGCGGGAAAACCAACCTTGTGGGAAAACAACCTAGTGGGAAAAGAAACCTTGTGAGAAAACAAACCTTGTGGGAAAACCAACCTTATGGGGAAAGCAACCCTGCGGGAAAACCAACCTTGTGGGAAAACCAACCTTGTGGGAAAGCGAACCTTTTGGGAAAACCAACACAGTGGGAAAACAAACCTTGTGGGAAAACAAACCTTGTGGGAAAACAAACCTTATGGGGAAAGCAACCCTGCGGGAAAACCAACCTTGTGGGAAAACCAACCTTGTGGGAAAACCAACCTTGTGGGAAAGCGAACCTTTTGGGAAAACCAACACAGTGGGAAAACAAACCTTGTGGGAAAACCAACCTTGCGGTAAAACCAACCTTGTGGGAAAACAAACCTTGTGGGAAAACAAACCTTGTGGGAAAACAAACCTTGTGGGAAAACAAACCTTGTGGGAAAACAAACCTTATGGGGAAAGCAACCCTGCGGGAAAACCAACCCTGCGGGAAAACCAACCTTGTGGGAAAACCAACCTTGTGGGAAAACCAACCTTGCGGGAAAGCGAACCTTTTGGGAAAACCAACACAGTGGGAAAACAAACCTTGTGGGAAAACCAACCTTGCGGGAAAACCAACCTTGGGGGAAAACAAAGCTTGTGGGAAAACAAACCTTGTGGGAAAACCAACCTAGTGAGAAAAACAACCTAGTGGGAAAACAAACCTTGTGAGAAAACAAACCTTGTGGGAAACCTTATGGGGAAAGCAACCCTGCTGGAAAACCAACCTTGTGGGAAAACCAACCTTGTGGGAAAGCGAACCTTTTGGGAAAACCAACACAGTGGGAAAGCAAACCTTGTGGGAAAACCAACCTTGCGGGAAAACCAACCTTGGGGGAAAACAAACCTTGTGGGAAAACAAACCTTGTGGGGAAACAAACCTTGGGGGAAAAGAAACCTTGTGGGGAAACAAACCTTTCGGGAAAACCAACCTTGTGGGAAAACAAACCTTGTGGAAAAACAAACCTTGTGGGGAAACAAACCTTTCGGGATAACCAACCTTGTGGGAAAACAAACCTTGTGGGAAAACAAACCTTGTGAGAAAACAAACCTTGTGGGAAAACAAACCTTATGGGGAAAGCAACCCTGCGGGAAAACCAACCTTGGGGGAAAACAAACCTTGTGGGAAAACAAACCTTGTGGGGAAACAAACCTAGTGGGAAAACAATCCTTGTGGGAAAACAAACCTTGTGGGGAAACAAACCTTGCGGGAAAACTAACCTTGTGGGAAAACAAACCCTGCGGGAATACCAACCTTGAGGGAAAACCAACCTTGTGGGGAAACAAACCTTTCGGGAAAACCAACCTTGTGGGAAAACAAACCTTGTGGGGAAACAAACCTAGTGGGAAAACAATCCTTGTGGGAAAACAAACCTTGTGGGGAAACAAACCTTATGGGAAAACAAAACTTGTGAGAAAACAATCCTTTTGGGAAAACAAACCTTGTGAGAAAACAAACCTTGTGGGAAAACCAACCTTATGGGGAAAGCAACCCTGCGGGAAAACCAACCTTGTGGGAAAACCAACCTTGTGGGAAAGCGAACCTTTTGGGAAAACCAACACAGTGGGAAAACAATTCTTGTGGGAAAACCAACCTTGCGGGAAAACCAACCTTGGGGGAAAACAAACCTTGTAGGAAAACAAACCTTGTGGGGAAACAAACCTAGTGGGAAAACAATTCTTGTGGGAAAACAAACCTTGTGGGAAAACAAACCTTTCGGGAAAACCAACCTTGTGGGAAAACAAACCTTGTGGGAAAACAAACCTTGCGGGAAAACAAACCTTGTGGGAAAACAAACCTTATGGGAAAACAAACCTTGTGAGAAAACAATCCTTGTGGGAAAACAAACCTTGTGGGAAACAAACCTTGCGGGAAAACTAACCTTGTGGGAAAACAAACCCTGCGGGAAAACAAACCTTGTGGGAAAACTAACCTTATGGGGAAAGCAACCCTGCGGGAAAACCAGCCTTGTGGGAAAACCAACCTTGTGGGAAAGCGAACCTTTTGGGAAAACCAACACGGTGGGAAAAAAACCTTGTGGGAAAACCAACCTTGCGGGAAAACCAACCTTGGGGGAAAACAAACCTTGTGGGAAAACAAATCTTGTGGGGAAACAAACCTAGTGGGAAAACAAACCTTGTGAGAAAACAATCCTTGTGGGAAAACAAACCTTGTGGGGAAACAAACCTTGCGGGAAAACTAACCTTGTGGGAAAACAAACCCTGCGGGAAAACCAACCTTGTGGGAAAACAACCTAGTGGGAAAAGAAACCTTGTGAGAAAACAAACCTTGTGGGAAAACCAACCTTATGGGGAAAGCAACCCTGCGGGAAAACCAACCTTGTGGGAAAACCAACCTTGTGGGAAAGCGAACCTTTTGGGAAAACCAACACAGTGGGAAAACAAACCTTGTGGGAAAACAAACCTTGTGGGAAAACAAACCTTATGGGGAAAGCAACCCTGCGGGAAAACCAACCTTGTGGGAAAACCAACCTTGTGGGAAAACCAACCTTGTGGGAAAGCGAACCTTTTGGGAAAACCAACACAGTGGGAAAACAAACCTTGTGGGAAAACCAACCTTGCGGTAAAACCAACCTTGTGGGAAAACAAACCTTGTGGGAAAACAAACCTTGTGGGAAAACAAACCTTGTGGGAAAACAAACCTTATGGGAAAACAAACCTTGTGGGGAAACAAACCTTGTGGGAAAACCAACCTTGCGGGAAAGCGAAGGTTGGTTTTACCGCAAGGTTGGTTTTCCCACAAGGTTTGTTTTCCCACTCTGTTGGTTTTCCCAAAAGCTTCGCTTTCCCACAAGGTTGGTTTTCCCACAAGGTTGGTTTTCCCGCAGGGTTGCTTTCCCCATAAGGTTTGTTTTCCCACAAGGTTTGTTTTCCCACAAGGTTTGTTTTCCCACAAGGTTTGTTTTCCCACTGTGTTGGTTTTCCCAAAATGTTCGCTTTCCCACAAGGTTGGTTTTCCCACAAGGTTGGTTTTCCCGCAGGGTTGCTTTCCCCATAAGGTTGGTTTTCCCACAAGGTTTGTTTTCTCACAAGGTTTGTAATCCCACTAGGTTGTTTTCCCACTAGGTTGGTTTTCCCACAAGGTTTGTTTTCCCACAAGCTTTGTTTTCCCCCAAGGTTGGTTTTCCCGCAAGGTTGGTATTCCCACAATGTTTGTTTTCCCACTGTGTTGGTTTTCCCAAAAGGTTCACTTTCCCGCAAGGTTGGTTTTCCCACAAGGTTTGTTTCCCCACAAGGTTTGTTTTCCCATAAGGTTTGTTTTCCCACAAGGTTTGTTTTCCCACAAGGTTTGTTTTCCCACAAGGTTTGTTTTCCCACAAGGTTGGTTTTCCCGCAAGGTTGGCTTTCCCACAAGGTTTGTTTTCCCACTGTGTTGGTTTTCCCAAAAGGTTCGCTTTCCCACAAGGTTGGTTTTCCCACAAGGTTGGTTTTCCCGCAGGGTTGCTTTCCCCATAAGGTTTGTTTTCCCACAAGGTTTGTTTTCCCACAAGGTTTGTTTTCCCACAAGGTTGGTTTTCCCGAAAGGTTTGTTTCCCCACAAGGTTGGTTTTCCCACAAGGTTTGTCTTCCCGCAGGGTTTGTTTTCCCACAAGGTTAGTTTTCCCACAAGGTTTGTTTTCCCACAAGGTTAGTTTTCCCACAAGGTTTGTTTCCCCACAAGGTTTGTTTCCCCACAAGGTTTGTTTTCCCACAAGGAACCAACCTTGCGGGAAAGCGAACCTTTTGGGAAAACCAACACAGTGGGAAAACAAACCTTGTGGGAAAACCAACCTTGGGGGAAAACAAAGCTTGTGGGAAAACAAACCTTTTGGGAAAACCAACCTAGTGGGAAAACAACCTAGTGGGATTACAAACCTTGTGAGAAAACAAACCTTGTGGGAAAACCAACCTTATGGGGAAAGCAACCCTGCGGGAAAACCAACCTTGTTTGAAAACCAACCTTGTGGGAAAGCAAACCTTTTGGGAAAACCAACACAGTGGGAAAACAAACCTCTCGGGAAAACAAACCTTGTGGGAAAACAAACCTTATGGGGAAAGCAACCCTGCGGGAAAACCAACCCTGCGGGAAAACCAACCTTGTGGGAAAACCAACCTTGTGGGAAAACCAACCTTGCGGGAAAGCGAACCTTTTGGGAAAACCAACACAGTGGGAAAACAAACCTTGTGGGAAAACCAACCTTGCGGGAAAACCAACCTTGGGGGAAAACAAAGCTTGTGGGAAAACAAACCTTGTGGGAAAACCAACCTAGTGAGAAAAACAACCTAGTGGGAAAACAAACCTTGTGAGAAAACAAACCTTGTGGGAAAACCAACCTAGTGAGAAAAACAACCTAGTGGGAAAACAAACCTTGTGAGAAAACAAACCTTGTGGGAAAGCGAACCTTTTGGGAAAACCAACACAGTGGGAAAGCAAACCTTGTGGGAAAACCAACCTTGCGGGAAAACCAACCTTGGGGGAAAACAAACCTTGTGGGAAAACAAACCTTGTGGGGAAACAAACCTTGGGGGAAAAGAAACCTTGTGGGGAAACAAACCTTTCGGGAAAACCAACCTTGTGGGAAAACAAACCTTGTGGAAAAACAAACCTTGTGGGGAAACAAACCTTTCGGGAAAACCAACCTTGTGGGAAAACAAACCTTGTGGTAAAACAAACCTTGTGAGAAAACAAACCTTGTGGGAAAACAAACCTTATGGGGAAAGCAACCCTGCGGGAAAACCAACCTTGGGGGAAAACAAACCTTGTGGGAAAACAAACCTTGTGGGGAAACAAACCTAGTGGGAAAACAATCCTTGTGGGAAAACAAACCTTGTGGGGAAACAAACCTTGCGGGAAAACTAACCTTGTGGGAAAACAAACCCTGCGGGAATACCAACCTTGAGGGAAAACCAACCTTGTGGGGAAACAAACCTTTCGGGAAAACCAACCTTGTGGGAAAACAAACCTTGTGGGGAAACAAACCTAGTGGGAAAACAATCCTTGTGGGAAAACAAACCTTGTGGGGAAACAAACCTTATGGGAAAACAAACCTTGTGAGAAAACAATCCTTTTGGGAAAACAAACCTTGTGAGAAAACAAACCTTGTGGGAAAACCAACCTTATGGGGAAAGCAACCCTGCGGGAAAACCAACCTTGTGGGAAAACCAACCTTGTGGGAAAGCGAACCTTTTGGGAAAACCAACACAGTGGGAAAACAATTCTTGTGGGAAAACCAACCTTGTGGGAAAACCAACCTTGGGGGAAAACAAACCTTGTAGGAAAACAAACCTTGTGGGGAAACAAACCTAGTGGGAAAACAATTCTTGTGGGAAAACAAACCTTGTGGGAAAACAAACCTTTCGGGAAAACCAACCTTGTGGGAAAACAAACCTTGTGGGAAAACAAACCTTGCGGGAAAACAAACCTTGTGGGAAAACAAACCTTATGGGAAAACAAACCTTGTGAGAAAACAATCCTTGTGGGAAAACAAACCTTGTGGGAAACAAACCTTGCGGGAAAACTAACCTTGTGGGAAAACAAACCCTGCGGGAAAACAAACCTTGTGGGAAAACTAACCTTATGGGGAAAGCAACCCTGCGGGAAAACCAGCCTTGTGGGAAAACCAACCTTGTGGGAAAGCGAACCTTTTGGGAAAACCAACACGGTGGGAAAAAAAACCTTGTGGGAAAACCAACCTTGCGGGAAAACCAACCTTGGGGGAAAACAAACCTTGTGGGAAAACAAATCTTGTGGGGAAACAAACCTAGTGGGAAAACAAACCTTGTGAGAAAACAATCCTTGTGGGAAAACAAACCTTGTGGGGAAACAAACCTTGCGGGAAAACTAACCTTGTGGGAAAACAAACCCTGCGGGAAAACCAACCTTGTGGGAAAACAACCTAGTGGGAAAACAAACCTTGTGAGAAAACAAACCTTGTGGGAAAACAAACCTTGTGGGAAAACAAACCTTATGGGGAAAGCAACCCTGCGGGAAAACCAACCTTGTGGGAAAGCGAACCTTTTGGGAAAACCAACACAGTGGGAAAACAAACCTTGTGGGAAAGCCAACCTTGCGGGAAAACCAACCTTGTGGGAAAACAAACCTTGTGGGAAAACAAACCTTGTGGGAAAACAAACCTTGTGGGAAAACAAACCTTATGGGAAAACAAGCCTTGTGGGGAAACAAACCTTGTGGGAAAACCAACCTTGCGGGAAAGCGAACCTTTTGGGAAAACCAACACAGTGGGAAAACAAACATTGTGGGAATACCAACCTTGCGGGAAAACCAACCTTGGGGGAAAACAAAGCTTGTGGGAAAACAAACCTTGTGGGAAAACCAACCTAGTGGGAAAACAACCTAGTGGGAAAACAAACCTTGTGAGAAAACAAACCTTGTGGGAAAACCAACCTTATGGGGAAAGCAACCCTGCGGGAAAACCAACCTTGTGGGAAAACCAACCTTGTGGGAAAGCGAACCTTTTGGGAAAACCAACCTTGTGGGAAAACAAACCTTGTGGGAAAACAAACCTTGTGGGAAAACAAACCTTGTGGGAAAACAAACCTTATGGGAAAGCGAACCTTTTGGGAAAACCAACACAGTGGGAAAACAAACCTTGTGGGAAAACCAACCTTGCGGTAAAACCAACCTTGTGGGAAAACAAACCTTGTGGGAAAACAAACCTTGTGGGAAAACAAACCTTGTGGGAAAACAAACCTTATGGGAAAACAAACCTTGTGGGGAAACAAACCTTGTGGGAAAACCAACCTTGCGGGAAAGCGAACCTTGTGGGAAAACAAACCTTGTGGTAAAACAAACCTTGTGGGAAAACAAACCTTATGGGAAAACAAACCTTGTCGGGAAACAAACCTTGTGGGAAAACCAACCTTGTGGGAAAGCGAACCTTTTGGGAAAACCAACACAGTGGGAAAACAAACCTTGTGGGAAAACCAAAATTGCGGGAAAACCAACCTTGGGGGAAAACAAAGCTTGTGGGAAAACAAACCTTGTGGGAAAACCAACCTAGTGGGAAAAACAACCTAGTGGGAAAACAAACCTTGTGAGAAAACAAACCTTGTGGGAAAACCAACCTAGTGGGAAAAACAACCCAACCTTGAAACAATGGGAAAACAAACCTAGTGGGAAAACAAACCTTGTGGGGAAACAAACCTTTCGGCAAAACCAACCTTGTGGGAAAACATACCTTGTGGGAAAACAAACCTTGTGGGAAAACAAACCTTGTGGGAAAACAAATCTTATGGGAAAACAAACCTTGTGGGGAAACAAACCTTGTGGGAAAACAAACCTAGTGGGAAAACAAACCTTGCGGGAAAACTAACCTTGTGGGAAAACAAACCTTGTGGGGAAAGAAACCTTTCGGGAAAACCAACCTTGTGGGAAAACAAACCTTGTGGGATAACAAACCTTGTGGGAAAACAAACCTTATGGGGAAAGCAACCCTGCGGGAAAACCAACCTTGTTGGAAAACCAACCTTGTGGGAAAGCGAACCTTTTGGGAAAACCAACACAGTGGGAAAACAAACCTTGTGGGAAAACCAACCGCAGGGTTGCTTTCCCCATATAAACCTTGTGGGAAAACTAACCTTGTGGGAAAACAAACCTTGTGGGAAAACAAACCTTGTGGGAAAACAAACCTTGCGGGAAAACAAACCTTGTGGGAAAACAAACCTTATGGGAAAAGAAACCTTGTGAGAAAACAATCCTTGTGGGAAAACAAACCTTGTGGGAAACAAACCTTGCGGGAAAACTAACCTTGTGGGAAAACAAACCCTGCGGGAAAACAAACCTTGTGGGAAAACTAACCTTATGGGGAAAGCAACCCTGCGGGAACACCAACCTTGTGGGAAAACCAACCTTGTGGGAAAGCGAACCTTTTGGGAAAACCAACACGGTGGGAAAAAAAACCTTGTGGGAAAACCAACCTTGCGGGAAAACCAACCTTGGGGGAAAACAAACCTTGTGGGAAAACAAACCTTGTGGGGAAACAAACCTAGTGGGAAAACAAACCTTGTGAGAAAACAATCCTTGTAGGAAAACAAACCTTGTGGGGAAACAAACCTTGCGGGAAAACTAACCTTGTGGGAAAACAAACCCTGCGGGAAAACCAACCTTGTGGGAAAACCAACCTTGTGGGGAAACAAACCTTTCGGGAAAACTAACCTTGTGGGAAAACAAACCCTGCGGGAAAACGAACCTTGTGGGAAAACAAACCTTGTGGGAAACCTTGTGGGAAAACAAAGCTTGTGGGAAAACAAACCTTGTGAGAAAACAAACCTTGTGGGAAAATCAACCTTATGGGGAAACAAACCCTGCGGGCAAACCAACCTTGTGGGAAAACCAACCTTGCGGGAAAGCGAACCTTTTGGGAAAACCAACACAGTGGGAAAACAAACCTTGTGGGAAAACCAACCTTGCGGAAAAACCAACCTTGGGGGAAAACAAAGCTTGTGGGAAAAAAAACCTTGTGGGAAAACCAACCTAGTGGGAAAAACAACCTAGTGGGAAAATAAACCTTGTGAGAAAACAAACCTTGTGGGAAAACCAACCTTATGGGGAAAGCAACCCTGCGGGAAAACCAACCTTGTGGGAAAACCAACCTTGTGGGAAAGCGAACCTTTTGGGAAAACCAACACAGTGGGAAAACAAACCTTGTGGGAAAACCAACCTTGTGGGAAAGCGAACCTTTTGGGAAAACCAACACAGTGGGAAAACAAACGTTGTGGAAAAACCAACCTTGCGGGAAAACAAACCTTGGGGGAAAACAAACCTTGTGAGAAAACAATCCTTGTGGGAAAACAAACCTTGTGGGGAAACAAACCTTGCGGGAAAACTAACCTTGTGGGAAAACAAACCCTGCGGGAAAACCAACCTTGTGGGAAAACCAACCTTGCGGGAAAGCGAACCTTTTGGGAAAACCAACACAGTGGGAAAACAAACCTTGTGAGAAAACAGTCCTTGTGGGAAAACAAACCTTGTGGGGAAACAAACCTTGTGGGGAAACAAACCTTGTGGGAAAACTAACCTTGTGGGAAAACAAACCTTGTGGGAAAACTAACCTTGTGGGAAAACAAACCCTGCGGGAAGACCAACCTTGTGGGAAAACCAACCTTGTGGGGAAACAAACCTTTCGGGAAAACCAACCTTGTGGGAAAACAAACCTTGTGGGAAAACCAACCTTGTGGGAAAACAAACCTTATGGGGAAAGCAACCCTGCGGGAAAACCAACCTTGTGGGAAAACCAACCTTGTGGGAAAGCGAACCTTTTGGGAAAACCAACACAGTGGGAAAACAAACCTTGTGGGAAAGCCAACCTTGCGGGAAAACCAACCTTGTGGGAAAACAAACCTTGTGGGAAAACAAACCTTGTGGGAAAACAAACCTTGTGGGAAAACAAACCTTATGGGAAAACAAACCTTGTGGGGAAACAAACCTTGTGGGAAAACCAACCTTGCGGGAATGCGAACCTTTTGGGAAAACCAACACAGTGGGAAAACAAACATTGTGGGAATACCAACCTTGCGGGAAAACCAACCTTGGGGGAAAACAAACTTTGTGGGAAAACAAACCTTGTGGGAAAACCAACCTAGTGGGAAAACAACCTAGTGGGAAAACAAACCTTGTGAGAAAACAAACCTTGTGGGAAAACCAACCTTATGGGGAAAGCAACCCTGCGGGAAAACCAACCTTGTGGGAAAACCAACCTTGTGGGAAAGCGAACCTTTTGGGAAAACCAACACAGTGGGAAAAAAAACCTTGTGGGAAAACCAACCTTGCGAGAAAACCAACCTTGGGGGAAAACAAACCTTGTGGGAAAACAAACCTTGTGGGGAAACAAACCTTTCGGGAAAACCAACCTTGTGGGAAAACAAACCTTGTGGGAAAACAAACCTTGTGGGAAAAAAACCTTGTGGGAAAACAAACCTTATGGGGAAAGCAACCCTGCGGGAAAACCAACCTTGGGGGAAAACAAACCTTGTGGGAAAACAAACCTTGTGGGGAAACAAACCTAGTGGGAAAACAATCCTTGTGGGAAAACAAACCTTGTGGGGAAACAAACCTTGCGGGAAAACTAACCTTGTGGGAAAACAAACCCTGCGGGAATACCAACCTTGAGGGAAAACCAACCTTGTGGGGAAACAAACCTTTCGGGAAAACCAACCTTGTGGGAAAACAAACCTTGTGGGGAAACAAACCTAGTGGGAAAACAATCCTTGTGGGAAAACAAACCTTGTGGGGAAACAAACCTTATGGGAAAACAAACCTTGTGAGAAAACAATCCTTGTGGGAAAACAAACCTTGTGAGAAAACAAACCTTGTGGGAAAACCAACCTCATGGGGAAAGCAACCCTGCGGGAAAACCAACCTTGTGGGAAAACCAACCTTGTGGGAAAGCGAACCTTTTGGGAAAACCAACACAGTGGGAAAACAATTCTTGTGGGAAAACCAACCTTGCGGGAAAACCAACCTTGGGGGAAAACAAACCTTGTAGGAAAACAAACCTTGTGGGGAAACAAACCTAGTGGGAAAACAATCCTTGTGGGAAAAATAACCTTGTGGGAAAACAAACCTTTCGGGAAAACCAACCTTGTGGGAAAACAAACCTTGTGGGAAAACAAACCTTGTGGGAAAACAAACCTTGTGGGGAAACAAACCTTATGGGAAAACAAACCTTGTGAGAAAACAATCCTTTTGGGAAAACAAACCTTGTGAGAAAACAAACCTTGTGGGAAAACCAACCTTATGGGGAAAGCAACCCTGCGGGAAAACCAACCTTGTGGGAAAACCAACCTTGTGGGAAAGCGAACCTTTTGGGAAAACCTACACAGTGGGAAAACAATTCTTGTGGGAAAACCAACCTTGTGGGAAAACCAACCTTGGGGGAAAACAAACCTTGTAGGAAAACAAACCTTGTGGGGAAACAAACCTAGTGGGAAAACAATTCTTGTGGGAAAACAAACCTTGTGGGAAAACAAACCTTTCGGGAAAACCAACCTTGTGGGAAAACAAACATTGTGGGAAAACAAACCTTGCGGGAAAACAAACCTTGTGGGAAAACAAACCTTATGGGAAAACAAACCTTGTGAGAAAACAATCCTTTTGGGAAAACAAACCTTGTGGGAAACAAACCTTGCGGGAAAACTAACCTTGTGGGAAAACAAACCCTGCGGGAAAACAAACCTTGTGGGAAAACTAACCTTATGGGGAAAGCAACCCTGCGGGAAAACCAGCCTTGTGGGAAAACCAACCTTGTGGGAAAGCGAACCTTTTGGGAAAACCAACACGGTGGGAAAAAAAACCTTGTGGGAAAACCAACCTTGCGGGAAAACCAACCTTGGGGGAAAACAAACCTTGTGGGAAAACAAATCTTGTGGGGAAACAAACCTAGTGGGAAAACAAACCTTGTGAGAAAACAATCCTTGTGGGAAAACAAACCTTGTGAGGAAACAAACCTTGCGGGAAAACTAACCTTGTGGGAAAACAAACCCTGCGGGAAAACCAACCTTGTGGGAAAACAACCTAGTGGGAAAACAAACCTTGTGAGAAAACAAACCTTGTGGGAAAACAAACCTTGTGGGAAAACAAACCTTATGGGGAAAGCAACCCTGCGGGAAAACCAACCTTGTGGGAAAGCGAACCTTTTGGGAAAACCAACACAGTGGGAAAACAAACCTTGTGGGAAAGCCAACCTTGCGGGAAAACCAACCTTGTGGGAAAACAAACCTTGTGGGAAAACAAACCTTGTGGGAAAACAAACCTTGTGGGAAAACAAACCTTATGGGAAAACAAGCCTTGTGGGGAAACAAACCTTGTGGGAAAACCAACCTTGCGGGAAAGCGAACCTTTTGGGAAAACCAACACAGTGGGAAAACAAACATTGTGGGAATACCAACCTTGCGGGAAAACCAACCTTGGGGGAAAACAAAGCTTGTGGGAAAACAAACCTTGTGGGAAAACCAACCTAGTGGGAAAACAACCTAGTGGGAAAACAAACCTTGTGAGAAAACAAACCTTGTGGGAAAACCAACCTTATGGGGAAAGCAACCCTGCGGGAAAACCAACCTTGTGGGAAAACCAACCTTGTGGGAAAGCGAACCTTTTGGGAAAACCAACCTTGTGGGAAAACAAACCTTGTAGGAAAACAAACCTTGTGGGAAAACAAACCTTGTGGGAAAACAAACCTTATGGGGAAAGCAACCCTGCGGGAAAACCAACCTTGTGGGAAAACCAACCTTGTGGGAAAACCAACCTTGTGGGAAAGCGAACCTTTTGGGAAAACCAACACAGTGGGAAAACAAACCTTGTGGGAAAACCAACCTTGCGGTAAAACCAACCTTGTGGGAAAACAAACCTTGTGGGAAAACAAACCTTGTGGGAAAACAAACCTTGTGGGAAAACAAACCTTATGGGAAAACAAACCTTGTGGGGAAACAAACCTTGTGGGAAAACCAACCTTGCGGGAAAGCGAACCTTGTGGGAAAACAAACCTTGTGGTAAAACAAACCTTGTGGGAAAACAAACCTTATGGGAAAACAAACCTTGTCGGGAAACAAACCTTGTGGGAAAACCAACCTTGTGGGAAAGCGAACCTTTTGGGAAAACCAACACAGTGGGAAAACAAACCTTGTGGGAAAACCAAAATTGCGGGAAAACCAACCTTGGGGGAAAACAAAGCTTGTGGGAAAACAAACCTTGTGGGAAAACCAACCTAGTGGGAAAAACAACCTAGTGGGAAAACAAACCTTGTGAGAAAACAAACCTTGTGGGAAAACCAACCTAGTGGGAAAAACAACCCAACCTTGAAACAATGGGAAAACAAACCTAGTGGGAAAACAAACCTTGTGGGGAAACAAACCTTTCGGCAAAACCAACCTTGTGGGAAAACATACCTTGTGGGAAAACAAACCTTGTGGGAAAACAAACCTTGTGGGAAAACAAATCTTATGGGAAAACAAACCTTGTGGGGAAACAAACCTTGTGGGAAAACAAACCTAGTGGGAAAACAAACCTTGCGGGAAAACTAACCTTGTGGGAAAACAAACCTTGTGGGGAAAGAAACCTTTCGGGAAAACCAACCTTGTGGGAAAACAAACCTTGTGGGATAACAAACCTTGTGGGAAAACAAACCTTATGGGGAAAGCAACCCTGCGGGAAAACCAACCTTGTTGGAAAACCAACCTTGTGGGAAAGCGAACCTTTTGGGAAAACCAACACAGTGGGAAAACAAACCTTGTGGGAAAACCAACCGCAGGGTTGCTTTCCCCATATAAACCTTGTGGGAAAACTAACCTTGTGGGAAAACAAACCTTGTGGGAAAACAAACCTTGTGGGAAAACAAACCTTGCGGGAAAACAAACCTTGTGGGAAAACAAACCTTATGGGAAAACAAACCTTGTGAGAAAACAATCCTTGTGGGAAAACAAACCTTGTGGGAAACAAACCTTGCGGGAAAACTAACCTTGTGGGAAAACAAACCCTGCGGGAAAACAAACCTTGTGGGAAAACTAACCTTATGGGGAAAGCAACCCTGCGGGAACACCAACCTTGTGGGAAAACCAACCTTGTGGGAAAGCGAACCTTTTGGGAAAACCAACACGGTGGGAAAAAAAACCTTGTGGGAAAACCAACCTTGCGGGAAAACCAACCTTGGGGGAAAACAAACCTTGTGGGAAAACAAACCTTGTGGGGAAACAAACCTAGTGGGAAAACAAACCTTGTGAGAAAACAATCCTTGTAGGAAAACAAACCTTGTGGGGAAACAAACCTTGCGGGAAAACTAACCTTGTGGGAAAACAAACCCTGCGGGAAAACCAACCTTGTGGGAAAACCAACCTTGTGGGGAAACAACCCTTTCGGGAAAACTAACCTTGTGGGAAAACAAACCCTGCGGGAAAACGAACCTTGTGGGAAAACAAACCTTGTGGGAAACCTTGTGGGAAAACAAAGCTTGTGGGAAAACAAACCTTGTGAGAAAACAAACCTTGTGGGAAAATCAACCTTATGGGGAAACAAACCCTGCGGGCAAACCAACCTTGTGGGAAAACCAACCTTGCGGGAAAGCGAACCTTTTGGGAAAACCAACACAGTGGGAAAACAAACCTTGTGGGAAAACCAACCTTGCGGAAAAACCAACCTTGGGGGAAAACAAAGCTTGTGGGAAAACAAACCTTGTGGGAAAACCAACCTAGTGGGAAAAACAACCTAGTGGGAAAATAAACCTTGTGAGAAAACAAACCTTGTGGGAAAACCAACCTTATGGGGAAAGCAACCCTGCGGGAAAACCAACCTTGTGGGAAAACCAACCTTGTGGGAAAGCGAACCTTTTGGGAAAACCAACACAGTGGGAAAACAAACCTTGTGGGAAAACCAACCTTGTGGGAAAGCGAACCTTTTGGGAAAACCAACACAGTGGGAAAACAAACCTTGTGGGAAAACCAACCTTGCGGGAAAACAAACCTTGGGGGAAAACAAACCTTGTGAGAAAACAATCCTTGTGGGAAAACAAACCTTGTGGGGAAACAAACCTTGCGGGAAAACTAACCTTGTGGGAAAACAAACCCTGCGGGAAAACCAACCTTGTGGGAAAACCAACCTTGCGGGAAAGCGAACCTTTTGGGAAAACCAACACAGTGGGAAAACAAACCTTGTGAGAAAACAGTCCTTGTGGGAAAACAAACCTTGTGGGGAAACAAACCTTGTGGGGAAACAAACCTTGTGGGAAAACTAACCTTGTGGGAAAACAAACCTTGTGGGAAAACTAACCTTGTGGGAAAACAAACCCTGCGGGAAGACCAACCTTGTGGGAAAACCAACCTTGTGGGGAAACAAACCTTTCGGGAAAACCAACCTTGTGGGAAAACAAACCTTGTGGGAAAACCAACCTTATGGGAAAACAAACCTTATGGGGAAAGCAACCCTGCGGGAAAACCAACCTTGTGGGAAAACCAACCTTGTGGGAAAGCGAACCTTTTGGGAAAACCAACACAGTGGGAAAACAAACCTTGTGGGAAAGCCAACCTTGCGGGAAAACCAACCTTGTGGGAAAACAAACCTTGTGGGAAAACAAACCTTGTGGGAAAACAAACCTTGTGGGAAAACAAACCTTATGGGAAAACAAACCTTGTGGGGAAACAAACCTTGTGGGAAAACCAACCTTGCGGGAATGCGAACCTTTTGGGAAAACCAACACAGTGGGAAAACAAACATTGTGGGAATACCAACCTTGCGGGAAAACCAACCTTGGGGGAAAACAAACTTTGTGGGAAAACAAACCTTGTGGGAAAACCAACCTAGTGGGAAAACAACCTAGTGGGAAAACAAACCTTGTGAGAAAACAAACCTTGTGGGAAAACCAACCTTATGGGGAAAGCAACCCTGCGGGAAAACCAACCTTGTGGGAAAACCAACCTTGTGGGAAAGCGAACCTTTTGGGAAAACCAACACAGTGGGAAAACAAACCTTGTGGGAAAACCAACCTTGCGAGAAAACCAACCTTGGGGGAAAACAAACCTTGGGGGAAAAGAAACCTTGTGGGGAAACAAACCTTTCGGGAAAACCAACCTTGTGGGAAAACAAACCTTGTGGGAAAACAAACCTTGTGGGGAAACAAACCTTTCGGGAAAACCAACCTTGTGGGAAAACAAACCTTGTGGGAAAACAAACCTTGTGGGAAAAAAACCTTGTGGGAAAACAAACCTTATGGGGAAAGCAACCCTGCGGGAAAACCAACCTTGGGGGAAAACAAACCTTGTGGGAAAACAAACCTTGTGGGGAAACAAACCTAGTGGGAAAACAATCCTTGTGGGAAAACAAACCTTGTGGGGAAACAAACCTTGCGGGAAAACTAACCTTGTGGGAAAACAAACCCTGCGGGAATACCAACCTTGAGGGAAAACCAACCTTGTGGGGAAACAAAACTTTCGGGAAAACCAACCTTGTGGGAAAACAAACCTTGTGGGGAAACAAACCTAGTGGGAAAACAATCTTTGTGGGAAAACAAACCTTGTGGGGAAACAAACCTTATGGGAAAACAAACCTTGTGAGAAAACAATCCTTGTGGGAAAACAAACCTTGTGAGAAAACAAACCTTGTGGGAAAACCAACCTCATGGGGAAAGCAACCCTGCGGGAAAACCAACCTTGTGGGAAAACCAACCTTGTGGGAAAGCGAACCTTTTGGGAAAACCAACACAGTGGGAAAACAATTCTTGTGGGAAAACCAACCTTGCGGGAAAACCAACCTTGGGGGAAAACAAACCTTGTAGGAAAACAAACCTTGTGGGGAAACAAACCTAGTGGGAAAACAATCCTTGTGGGAAAAATAACCTTGTGGGAAAACAAACCTTTCGGGAAAACCAACCTTGTGGGAAAACAAACCTTGTGGGAAAACAAACCTTGCGGGAAAACAAACCTTGTGGGAAAACAAACCTTATGGGAAAACAAACCTTGTGAGAAAACAATCCTTGTGGGAAAACAAACCTTGTGGGAAACAAACCTTGCGGGAAAACTAACCTTGTGGGAAAACAAACCCTGCGGGAAAACAAACCTTGTGGGAAAACTAACCTTATGGGGAAAGCAACCCTGCGGGAAAACCAGCCTTGTGGGAAAACCAACCTTGTGGGAAAGCGAACCTTTTGGGAAAACCAACACGGTGGGAAAAAAAACCTTGTGGGAAAACCAACCTTGCGGGAAAACCAACCTTGGGGGAAAACAAAATTTGTGGGAAAACAAACCTTGTGGGGAAACAAACCTAGTGGGAAAACAAACCTTGTGAGAAAACAATCCTTGTGGGAAAACAAACCTTGTGGGGAAACAAACCTTGCGGGAAAACTAACCTTGTGGGAAAACAAACCCTGCGGGAAAACCAACCTTGTGGGAAAACCAACCTTGTGGGGAAACAAACCTTTCGGAAAAACTAACCTTGTGGGAAAACAAACCCTGCGGGAAAACGAACCTTGTGGGAAAACAAACCTTGTGGGAAACCTTGTGGGAAAACAAATCTTGTGGGAAAACAGACCTTGTGAGAAAACAAACCTTGTGGGAAAATCAACCTTATGGGGAAACAAACCCTGCGGGAAAACCAACCTTGTGGGAAAACCAACCTTGCGGGAAAGCGAACCTTTTGGGAAAAACCAACACAGTGGGAAAACAAACCTTGTGGGAAAACCAACCTTGCGGAAAAACCAACCTTGGGGGAAAACAAAGCTTGTGGGAAAACAAACCTTGTGGGAAAACCAACCTAGTGGGAAAAACAACCTAGTGGGAAAACAAACCTTGTGAGAAATTAAACCTTGTGGGAAAACCAGCCTTATGGGGAAAGCAACCCTGCGGGAAAACCAACCTTGTGGGAAAACCAACCTTGTGGTAAAGCGAACCTTTTGGGAAAACCAACACAGTGGGAAAACAAACCTTGTGGGAAAACCAACCTTGCGGGAAAACCAACCTTGGGGGAAAACAAACCTTGTGGGAAAACAAACCTTGTGGGGAAACAAACCTAGTGGGAAAACAAACCTTGTGAGAAAACAATCCTTGTGGGAAAACAAACCTTGTGGGGAAACAAACCTTGCGGGAAAACTAACCTTGTGGGAAAACAAACCCTGCGGGAAAACCAACCTTGTGGGAAAACCAACCTTGTGGGGAAACAAACCTTTTGGGAAAACCAACCTTGTGGGAAAACCAACCTTGTGGGGAAACAAACCTTTCGGGAAAACAAACCTTGTGGGAAAACAAACCTTGTGGGAAAACAAACCTTATGGGGAAAGCAACCCTGCGGGAAAACCAACCTTGTGGGAAAACCAACCTTGTGGGAAAACTAACCTTGCGGGAAAGCGAACCTTTTGGGAAAACCAACACAGTGGGGAAACAAACCTTGTGGGAAAACCAACCTTGCGGGAAAACCAACCTTGTGGGAAAACAAACCTTGTGGGAAAACAAACCTTGTGGGAAAACAAACCCTGCGGGAAAACCAACCTTGTGGGAAAACCAACCTTGCGGGAAAGCGAACCTTTTGGGAAAACCAACACAGTGGGAAAACAAACCTTGTGGGAAAACCAACCTTGCGGGAAAACCAACCTTGGGGGAAAACAAACCTTGTGGGAAAACAAACCTTGTGGGGAAACAAACCTAGTGGGAAAACAAACCTTGTGGGAAAACAAACCTTGTGGGAAAACAAACCTTGTGGGAAAACAAACCTTGTGGGAAAACAAACCTTATGGGAAAACAAACCTTGTGGGGAAACAAACCTTGTGGGAAAACCAACCTTGCGGGAAAGCGAACCTTATGGGGAAAGCAACCCTGCGGGAAAACCAACCTTGTGGGAAAACCAACCTTTTGGGAAAACCAACACAGTGGGAAAGCAAACCTTGTGGGAAAACTAACCTTGTGGGAAAGTGAACCTTTTGGGAAAACCAACACAGTGGGAAAACAAACCTTGTGGGAAAACTAACCTTGCGGGAAAACAAACCTTGGGGGAAAACAAACCTTGTGGGAAAAAAAACCTTGTGGGGAAACAAACCTAGTAGGAAAACAAACCTTGTGAGAAAACAATCCTTGTGGGAAAACAAACCTTGTGGGGAAACAAACCTTGCGGGAAAACTAACCTTGTGGGAAAACAAACCCTGCGGGAAAACCAACCTTGTGCGAAAACCAACCTTGCGGGAAAGCGAACCTTTTGGGAAAACCAACACAGTGGGAAAACAAACCTTGTGAGAAAACAGTCCTTGTGGGAAAACAAACCTTGTGGGGAAACAAACCTTGTGGGGAAACAAACCTTGTGGGAAAACTAACCTTGTGGGAAAACAAACCTTGTGGGAAAACTAACCTTGTGGGAAAACAAACCCTGCGGGAAGACCAACCTTGTGGGAAAACCAACCTTGTGGGGAAACAAACCTTTCGGGAAAACCAACCTTGTGGGAAAACAAACCTTGTGGGAAAACAAACCTTGTGGGAAAACAAACCTTTTGGGGAAAGCAACCCTGCGGGAAAACCAACCTTGTGGGAAAACCAACCTTGTGGGAAAGCGAACCTTTTGGGAAAACCAACACAGTGGGAAAACAAACCTTGTGGGAAAGCCAACCTTGCGGGAAAACCAACCTTGTGGGGAAACCAACCTTGTGGGAAAACAAACCTTGTGGGAAAACAAACCTTGTGGGAAAACAAACCTTATGGGAAACAAACCTTGTGGGGAAACAAACCTTGTGGGAAAACCAACCTTGCGGGAAAGCGAACCTTTTGGGAAAACCAACACAGTGGGAAATCAAACATTGTGGGAATATCAACCTTGCGGGAAAACCAACCTAGTGGGAAAACAAACCTTGTGAGAAAACAAACCTTGTGGGAAAACCAACCTTATGGGGAAAGCAACCCTGCGGGAAAACCAACCTTGTGGGAAAACCAACCTTGTGGGAAAGCGAACCTTTTGGGAAAACCAACACAGTGGGAAAACAAACCTTGTGGGAAAACCAACCTTGCGAGAAAACCAACCTTGGGGGAAAACAAACCTTGGGGGAAAAGAAACCTTGTGGGGAAACAAACCTTTCGGGAAAACCAACCTTGTGGGAAAACAAACCTTGTGGGAATACAAACCTTGTGGGAAAACAAACCTTGTGGGAAAACAAACCTTGTGAAAAAACAAACCTTGTGGGGAAACAAACCTAGTGGGAAAACAAACCTTGTGAGAAAACAAACCTTGTGGGAAAACCAACCTTATGGGAAAACAAACCTAGTGGGAAATCAAACCTTGTGGGGAAACAAACCTTTCGGGAAAACCAACCTTTTGGGAAAACAAACCTTGTGGGAAAACAAACCTTGTGGGAAAACAAACCTTGTGGGAAAACAAACCTTATGGGGAAAGCAACCCTGCGGGAAAACCAACCTTGTGGGAAAACCAACCTTGTGGGAAAGCGAACCTTTTGGGAAAAACAACACAGTGGGAAAACAAACCTTGTGGGAAAACCAACCTTGCGGGAAAACCAACCTTGTGGGAAAACAAACCTTGTGGGAAAACAAATCTTGTGGGAAAACAAACCTTGTGGGAAAACAAATCTTGTGGGAAAACAAACCTTGTGGGAAAACAAACCTTATGGGAAAACAAACCTTGTGGGGAAACAAACCTTGTGGGAAAACCAACCTTGCGGGAAAGCGAACCTTTTGGGAAAACCAACACAGTGGGAAAACAAACCTTGTGGGAAAACCAACCTTGCGGGAAAACCAACCTTGGGGGAAAACAAAGCTTGTGGGAAAACAAACCTTGTGGGAAAACCAACCTAGTGGGAAAAACAACCTAGTGGGAAAACAAACCTTGTGAGAAAACAAACCTTGTGGGAAAACCAACCTTATGGGGAAAGCAACCCTGCGGGAAAACCAACCTTGTGGGAAAACCAAGCTTGTGGGAAAGCGAACCTTTTGGGAAAACCAACACAGTGGGAAAGCAAACCTTGTGGGAAAACCAACCTTGCGGGAAAACCAACCTTGGGGGAAAACAAACCTTGTGGGAAAAAAAACCTTGTGGGGAAACAAACCTAGTGGGAAAACAATCCTTGTGGGAAAACAAACCTTGTGGGGAAACAAACCTTGCGGGAAAACTAACCTTGTGGGAAAACAAACCCTGCGGGAATACCAACCTTGAGGGAAAACCAACCTTGTGGGGAAACAAACCTTTCGGGAAAACCAACCTTGTGGGAAAACAAACCTTGTGGGGAAACAAACCTAGTGGGAAAACAATCCTTGTGGGAAAACAAACCTTGTGGGGAAACAAACCTTATGGGAAAACAAACCTTGTGAGAAAACAATCCTTGTGGGAAAACAAACCTTGTGAGAAAACAAACCTTGTGGGAAAACCAACCTTATGGGGAAAGCAACCCTGCGGGAAAACCAACCTTTTGGGAAAACCAACCTTGTGGGAAAGCGAACCTTTTGGGAAAACCAACACAGTGGGAAAACAATTCTTGTGGGAAAACCAACCTTGCGGGAAAACCAACCTTGGGGGAAAACAAACCTTGTGGGAAAACAAACCTTGTGGGGAAACAAACCTAGTGGGAAAACAATCCTTGTGGGAAAACAAACCTTGTGGGAAAACAAACCTTTCGGGAAAACCAACCTTGTGGGAAAACAAACCTTGTGGGAAAACAAACCTTGCGGGAAAACAAACCTTGTGGGAAAACAAACCTTATGGGAAAAAAAACCTTGTGGGGAAACAAACCTTGTGGGAAAACCAACCTTGTGGGAAAGCGAACCTTTGTGGAAAACCAACACAGTGGGAAAACAAACCTTGTGGGAAAACCAACCTTGCGGAAAAATCAACCTTGGGGGAAAACAAACCTTGTGGGAAAACAAACCTTGTGGGGAAACAAACCTAGTAGGAAAACAAACCTTGTGAGAAAACAATCCTTGTGGGAAAACAAACCTTGTGGGGAAACAAACCTTGCGGGAAAACTAACCTTGTGGGAAAACAAACCCTGCGGGAAAACCAACCTTGTGGGAAAACCCACCTTGTGGGGAAACAAACCTTTCGGGAAAACTAACCTTGTGGGGAAACAAACCTTGTGGGAAAACCAACCTTGCGGGAAATCGAACCTTTTGGGAAAACCAACACAGTGGGAAAACAAACCTTGTGTTAAAACCAACCTTGCGGGAAAACCAACCTTGGGGGAAAACAAAGCTTGCGGGAAAACAAACCTTGTGAGAAAACAAACCTTGTGGGAAAACCAACCTTATGGGGAAAGCAACCCTGCGGGAAAACCAACCTTGTGGGAAAACCAACCTTGTGGGAAAGCGAACCTTTTTGGAAAACCAACACAGTGGGAAAACAAACCTTGTGGGAAAACCAACCTTGCGGGAAAACAAACCTTGTGGGAAAACCAACCTTGCGGGAAAGCGAACCTTTTGGGAAAACCAACACAGTGGGAAAACAAACCTTGTGGGGAAACAAACCTAGTGGGAAAACAAACCTTGTGAGAAAACAAAACTTGTGGGAAAACAAACCTTGTGGGAAAACCAACCTTATGGGGAAACAAACCCTGCGGGAAAACCAACCTTGTGGGAAAACCAACCTTGCGGGAAAGCGAACCTTTTTGGAAAACCAACACAGTGGGAAAACAAACCTTATGGGAAAAC
Source organism: Branchinecta lynchi (assembly GCA_023053575.1). Classification (NCBI taxonomy): domain Eukaryota; kingdom Metazoa; phylum Arthropoda; class Branchiopoda; order Anostraca; family Branchinectidae; genus Branchinecta; species Branchinecta lynchi. The sequence continues at coordinate 190,984 of JAKZAP010000071.1, forward strand.
AAACCTTATGGGAAAACAAACCTTGTGGGGAAACAAACCTTGTGGGAAAACCAACCTTGCGGGAAAGCGAACCTTTTGGGAAAACCAACACAGTGGGAAAACAAACCTTGTGGGGAAACAAACCTAGTGGGAAAACAAACCTTGTGAGAAAACAAAACTTGTGGGAAAACAAACCTTGTGGGAAAACCAACCTTATGGGGAAACAAACCCTGCGGGAAAACCAACCTTGTGGGAAAACCAACCTTGCGGGAAAGCGAACCTTTTGGGAAAACCAACACAGTGGGAAAACAAACCTTGTGGGAAAACCAACCTTGTGGGGAAACAAACCTTTCGGGAAAACAAACCTTGTGGGAAAACACACCTTGTGGGAAAGCAAACCTTATGGGGAAAGCAACCCTGCGGGAAAACCAACCTTGAGGGAAAACCAACCTTGTGGGGAAACAAACCTTTCGGGAAAACCAACCTTGTGGGAAAACAAACCTTGTGGGGAAACAAACCTAGTGGGAAAACAATCCTTGTGGGAAAACAAACCTTATGGGGAAAGCAACCCTGCGGGAAAACCAACCTTGTGGGAAAACCAACCTTGTGGGAAAGCGAACCTTTTGGGAAAACCAACACAGTGGGAAAAAAATTCTTGTGGGAAAACCAACCTTGCGGAAAAACCAACCTTGGGGGAAAACAAACCTTGTGGGAAAACAAACCTTGTGGGGAAACAAACCTAGTGGGAAAACAATCCTTGTGGGAAAACAAACCTTGTGGGAAAACAAACCTTTCGGGAAAACCAACCTTGTGGGAAAACAAACCTTGTGGGAAAACAAACCTTGCGGGAAAACAAACCTTGTGGGAAAACAAACCTTATGGGAAAACAAACCTTGTGGGGAAACAAACCTTGTGGGAAAACCAACCTTGCGGGAAATCGAACCTTTTGGAAAAACCAACACAGTGGGAAAACAAACCTTGTGTTAAAACCAACCTAGCGGGAAAACCAACCTTGGGGGAAAACAAAGCTTGCGGGAAAACAAACCTTGTGAGAAAACAAACCTTGTGGGAAAACCAACCTTATGGGGAAAGCAACCCTGCGGGAAAACCAACCTTGTGGGAAAACCAACCTTGTGGGAAAGCGAACCTTTTTGGAAAACCAACACAGTGGGAAAACAAACCTTGTGGGAAAACCAACCTTGCGGGAAAATCAACCTTGGGGGAAAACAAACCTTGTGGGAAAACAAACCTTGTGGGGAAACAAACCTAGTAGGAAAACAAACCTTGTGAGAAAACAATCCTTGTGGGAAAACAAACCTTGTGGGGAAACAAACCTTGCGGGAAAACTAACCTTGTGGGAAAACAAACCCTGCGGGAAAACCAACCTTGTGGGAAAACCCATTGTGGGGAAACAAACCTTTCGGGAAAACTAACCTTGTGGGAAAACAAACCCTGCGGGAAAACCAACCTTGTGGGAAAACAAACCTTGTGGGAAAACAAACCTTGTGGGAAAACAAACCTTGTGAGAAAACAAACCTTGTGGGAAAACCAACCTTATGGGGAAACAAACCCTGCGGGAAAACCAACCTTGTGGGAAAACCAACCTTGCGGGAAAGCGAACCTTTTGGGAAAACCAACACAGTGGGAAAACAAACCTTGTGAGAAAACAATCCTTGTGGGAAAACAAACCTTGTGGGGAAACAAACCTTGTGGGGAAACAAACCTTGTGGGAAAACTAACCTTGTGGGAAAACAAACCCTGTGGGAAAACCAACCTTGTGGGAAAACCAACCTTGTGGGGAAACAAACCTTTCGGGAAAACCAACCTTGTGGGAAAACAAACCTTGTGGGAAAGCGAACCTTTTGGGAAAACCAACCTTGCGGGAAAACCAACCTTGTGGGAAAACAAACCTTGTGGGAAAACCAACCTTGCGGGAAAACCAACCTTGTGGGAAAACAAGCCTTGTGGGAAAACAAACCTTGTGGGAAAACAAACCTTGTCGGAAAACAAACCTTGTGGGAAAACAAACCTTTTGGGAAAACCAACCTTGCGGGAAAACCAACCTTGTGGGAAAACAAACCTTGTGGGATAACCAACCTTGCGGGAAAACCAACCTTGTGGGAAAACAAACCTTGTGGGAAAACCAACCTTGCGGGAAAACCAACCTTGTGGGAAAACAAAGCTTGTGGGAAAACAAACCTTGTGGGAAAACAAACCTTGTGGGAAAACAAACCTTATGGGAAAACAAACCTTGTGGGGAAACAAACCTTGTGGGAAAACCAACCTTGCGGGAAAGCGAACCTTTTGGGAAAACCAACACAGTGGGAAAATAAACCTTGTGGGGAAACAAACCTAGTGGGAAAACAAACCTTGTGAGAAAACAATCCTTGTGGGAAAACAAACCTTGTGGGAAAACCAACCTTATGGGGAAACAAACCCTGCGGGAAAACCAACCTTGTGGGAAAACCAACCTTGCGGGAAAGCGAACCTTTTGGGAAAACCAACACAGTGGGAAAACAAACCTTGTGGGAAAACCAACCTTGTGGGGAAACAAACCTTTCGGGAAAACAAACCTTGTGGGAAAACACACCTTGTGGGAAAGCAAACCTTATGGGGAAAGCAACCCTGCGGGAAAACCAACCTTGTGGGAAAACCAACCTTGTGGGAAAGCGAACCTTTTGGGAAAACCAACACAGTGGGAAAACAAACCTTGTGGGAAAACCAACCTTGCGGGAAAACCAACCTTGTGGGAAAACAAACCTTGTGGGAAAACAAACCTTGTGGGAAAACAAACCTTGTGGGAAAACAAACCTTATGGGAAAACAAACCTTGAGGGGAAACAAACCTTGTGGGAAAACCATCCTTGCGGGAAAGCGAACCTTTTGGGAAAACCAACACAGTGGGAAAACAAACCTTGTGGGAAAACCAACCTTGCGGGAAAACCAACCTTGGGGGAAAACAAAGCTTGTGGGAAAACAAACCTTGTGGGAAAACCAACCTAGTGGGAAAAACAACCTAGTGGGAAAACAAACCTTGTGAGAAAACAAACCTTGTGGGAAAACCAGCCTTATGGGGAAAGCAACCCTGCGGGAAAACCAACCTTGTGGGAAAACCAACCTTGTGGGAAAGCGAACCTTTTGGGAAAACCAACACAGTGGGAAAGCAAACCTTGTGGGAAAACCAACCCTGGGGGAAAACAAATCTTGTGGGAAAACAAACCTTGTGGGGAAACAAACCTAGTGGAAAAACAATCCTTGTGGGAAAACAAACCTTGTGGGGAAACAAACCTTGCGGGAAAACTAACCTTGTGGGAAAACAAACCCTGCGGGAATACCAACCTTGAGGGAAAACCAACCTTGTGGGGAAACAAACCTTTCGGGAAAACCAACCTTGTGGGAAAACAAACCTTGTGGGGAAACAAACCTAGTGGGAAAACAATCCTTGTGGGAAAACAAACCTTGTGGGGAAACAAACCTTGCGGGAAAACTAACCTTGTGGGAAAACAAACCCTGCGGGAATACCGACCTTGTGGGAAAACCAACCTTGTGGGGAAACAAACCTTTCGGGAAAACCAACCTTGTGGGAAAACAACCTAGTGGGAAAACAAACCTTGTGAGAAAACAAAATTGTGGGAAAACCAACCTTATGGGGAAAGCAACCCTGCGGGAAAACCAACCTTGTGGGAAAACCAACCTTGTGGGAAAGCGAACCTTTTGGGAAAACCAACACAGTGGGAAAAAAATTCTTGTGGGAAAACCAACCTTGCGGAAAAACCAACCTTGGGGGAAAACAAACCTTGTGGGAAAACAAACCTTGTGGGGAAACAAACCTAGTGGGAAAACAATCCTTGTGGGAAAACAAACCTTGTGGGAAAACAAACCTTTCGGGAAAACCAACCTTGTGGGAAAACAAACCTTGTGGGAAAACAAAACTTGCGGGAAAACAAACCTTGTGGGAAAACAAACCTTATGGGAAAACAAACCTTGTGGGGAAACAAACCTTGTGGGAAAACCAACCTTGCGGGAAAGCGAATCTTTTGGGAAAACCAACACAGTGGGAAAACAAACCTTGTGTTAAAACCAACCTTGCGGGAAAACCAACCTTGGGGGAAAACAAAGCTTGTGGGAAAACAAACCTTGTGAGAAAACAAACCTTGTGGGAAAACCAACCTTATGGGGAAAGCAACCCTGCGGGAAAACCAACCTTGTGGGAAAACCAACCCTGTGGGAAAGCGAACCTTTTGGGAAAACCAACACAGTGGGAAAACAAACCTTGTGGGAAAACCAACCTTGCGGGAAAATCAACCTTGGGGGAAAACAAACCTTGTGGGAAAACAAACCTTGTGGGGAAACAAACCTAGTAGGAAAACAAACCTTGTGAGAAAACAATCCTTGTGGGAAAACAAACCTTGTGGGGAAACAAACCTTGCGGGAAAACTAACCTTGTGGGAAAACAAACCCTGCGGGAAAACCAACCTTTTGGGAAAACCCACCTTGTGGGGAAACAAACCTTTCGGGAAAACTAACCTTGTGGGAAAACAAACCCTGCGGGAAAACCAACCTTGTGGGAAAACAAACCTTGTGGGAAAACAAACCTTGTGGGAAAACAAACCTTGTGAGAAAACAAACATTGTGGGAAAACCAACCTTATGGGGAAACAAACCCTGCGGGAAAACCAACCTTTTGGGAAAACCAACCTTGCGGGAAAGCGAACCTTTTGGCAAAACCAACACAGTGGGAAAACAAACCTTGTGAGAAAACAATCCTTATGGGAAAACAAACCTTGTGGGGAAACAAACCTTGTGGGAAAACAAACCTTGCGGGAAAACTAACCTTGTGGGAAAACAAACCCTGTGGGAAAACCAACCTTGTGGGAAAACCAACCTTGTGGGGAAACAAACCTTTCGGGAAAAACAACCTTGTGGGAAAACAAACCTTGTGGGAAAGCGAACCTTTTGGGAAAACCAACACAGTCAGAAAACAAACCTTGTGGGAAAACCAACCTTGCGGGAAAACCAACCTTGTGGGAAAACAAACCTTGTGGGAAAACAAACCTTGTGGGAAAACAAACCTTGTGGGAAAACAAACCTTATGGGAAAACAAACCTTGTGGGGAAACAAACCTTGTGGGAAAACCAACCTTGCGGGAAAGCGAACCTTTTGGGAAAACCAACACAGTGGGAAAACAAACATTGTGGGAAAACCAACCTTGCAGGAAAACCAATCTTGGGGGAAAACAAAGCTTGTGGGAAAACAAACCTTGTGGGAAAACCAACCTAGTGGGAAAACAACCTAGTGGGAAAACAAACCTTGTGAGAAAACAAACCTTGTGGGAAAACCAACCTTATGGGGAAAGCAACCCTGCGGGAAAACCAACCTTGTGGGAAAACCAACTTGTGGGAAAGCGAACCTTTTGGGAAAACCAACACAGTGGGAAAACAAACCTTGTGGGAAAACCAACATTGCGGGAAAACCAACCTTGGGGGAAAACAAACCTTGTGAGAAAACAATCCTTGTGGGAAAACAAACCTTGTGGGGAAACAAACCTTGCGGGAAAACTAACCTTGTGGGAAAACCAACCTTGTGGGGAAACAAACCTTTCGGGAAAACCAACCTTGTGGAAAAACAAACCTTGTGGGAAAACAAACCTTGTGAGAAAACAAACCATGTGGGGAAACAAACCTAGTGGGAAAACAAACCTTGTGGGAAAACCAACCTTATGGGGAAAGCAACCCTGCGGGAAAACCAACCTTGTGGGAAAACCAACCTTGTGGGAAAGCGAACCTTTTGGGAAAACCAACACAGTGGGAAAACAAACCTTGTGGGAAAACCAACCTTGCGGGAAAACTAACCTTGTGGGAAAACAAACCTAACGGGGAAACTAACCTTGTGGGAAAACAAACCCTGCGGGAATACCAACCTTGAGGGAAAACCAACCTTGTGGGGAAACAAACCTTTCGGGAAAACCAACCTTGTGGGAAAACAAACCTTGTGGGGAAACAAACCTAGTGGGAAAACAATCCTTGTGGGAAAACAAACCTTGTGGGGAAACAAACCTTGCGGGAAAACTAACCTTGTGGGAAAACAAACCTTTCGGGAAAACCAACCTTGTGGGAAAACAACCTAGTGGGAAAACAAACCTTGTGAGAAAACAAACCTTGTGGGAAAACCAACCTTATGGGGAAAGCAACCCTGCGGGAAAACCAGCCTTGTGGGAAAACCAACCTTGTGGGAAAACCAACCTTGTGGGAAAGCGAACCTTTTGGGAAAACCAACACAGTGGGAAAAAAATTCTTGTGGGAAAACCAACCTTGCGGAAAAACCAACCTTGGGGGAAAACAAACCTTGTGGGAAAACAAACCTTGTGGGGAAACAAACCTAGTGGGAAAACAATCCTTGTGGGAAAACAAACCTTGTGGGAAAACAAACCTTTCGGGAAAACCAACCTTGTGGGAAAACAAACCTTGTGGGAAAACAAACCTTGCGGGAAAACAAACCTTGCGGGAAATCGAACCTTTTGGGAAAACCAACACAGTGGGAAAACAAACCTTGTGTTAAAACCAACCTTGCGGGAAAACCAACCTTGGGGGAAAACAAAGCTTGCGGGAAAACAAACCTTGTGAGAAAACAAACCTTGTGGGAAAACCAACCTTATGGGGAAAGCAACCCTGCGGGAAAACCAACCTTGTGGGAAAACCAACCTTGTGGGAAAGCGAACCTTTTTGGAAAACCAACACAGTGGGAAAACAAACCTTGTGGGAAAACCAACCTTGCGGGAAAATCAACCTTGGGGGAAAACAAACCTTGTGGGAAAACAAACCTTGTGGGGAAACAAACCTAGTAGGAAAACAAACCTTGTGAGAAAACAATCCTTTTGGGAAAACAAACCTTGTGGGGAAACAAACCTTGCGGGAAAACTAACCTTGTGGGAAAACAAACCCTGCGGGAAAACCAACCTTGTGGGAAAACCCACCTTGTGGGGAAACAAACCTTTCGGGAAAACTAACCTTGTGGGAAAACAAACCCTGCGGGAAAACCAACCTTGTGGGAAAACAAACCTTGTGGGAAAACAAACCTTGTGGGAAAACAAACCTTGTGAGAAAACAAACCTTGTGGGAAAACCAACCTTATGGGGAAACAAACCCTGCGGGAAAACCAACCTTGTGGGAAAACCAACCTTGCGGGAAAGCGAACCTTTTGGGAAAACCAACACAGTGGGAAAACAAACCTTGTGAGAAAACAATCCTTGTGGGAAAACAAACCTTGTGGGGAAACAAACCTTGTGGGGAAACAAACCTTGTGGGAAAACTAACCTTGTGGGAAAACAAACCCTGTGGGAAAACCAACCTTGTGGGAAAACCAACCTTGTGGGGAAACAAACCTTTCGGGAAAACCAACCTTGTGGGAAAACAAACCTTGTGGGAAAGCGAACCTTTTGGGAAAACCAACCTTGCGGGAAAACCAACCTTGTGGGAAAACAAACCTTGTGGGAAAACCAACCTTGCGGGAAAACCAACCTTGTGGGAAAACAAACCTTGTGGGATAACCAACCTTGCGGGAAAACCAACCTTGTGGGAAAACAAACCTTGTGGGAAAACCAACCTTGCGGGAAAACCAACCTTGTGGGAAAACAAACCTTGTGGGAAAACAAACCTTGTGGGAAAACAAACCTTGTGGGAAAACGAACCTTATGGGAAAACAAACCTTGTGGGGAAACAAACCTTGTGGGAAAACCAACCTTGCGGGTGTTAAATTGGGTGTTCGATTAGGAGTATCTCTCTCTAATCGTTTATGCTTTAACTGTTGTACGAAACCGAGCATCTAATATACGTGTAGCGTGTACCCGAGCGGTTGGTACATATTAGACTATACCGTTACTCTGATCTTAATCCTCGAAGGGTTGGTTCGTAACTGTGGAGGGGGGAGTTCGGACGGTAGGTCCTAGGTCCTACATTCAATACACAGTGGTTAGAAAACACACTTACTTTTAATGTTGAAGTTCTGCATACATCGAATACATCTGATAATCCAACGATCACTACTGTCTTAAGACTAGCTTAAGACTGCCCTTTTTCATAGGAGTACATTCGTCTTATATAGTGCTCTTTTCTTAAATCGTTTCCAAGTCTTGGCTAAAGCATTTTGGCCAGCTCTTAAACATAAGCATTTAAAGTGAGTCGAGAAAAGGCATTTTGCAAGAGTTGCTAAAAAGATTTGGAATTAAATATTTCGTGTCGTTACACTCCTCACGCCTTCCAAAAAGTGTCTCCCGACACAGCTCTAAAAATACCTACAACATATAATTTTACTTGCTCAACCAGGTTGAAGGTTGTCATATCAGCTATTTTTAACAATTTACTTATGGTGTCAAAAATCTGATTTCAAGGGATACCGTTTACGGTTAACTAAAATATTCCAGTAAACCAGGTAAAGCTGTCACCTTTAACCCAGAAAGTGTTGGGTTACCACCTTGTGCCATTGTACCATTTCCTTTATAAACTAGCAACCAGCGGCCAACAACTATTTGGTGTGAACTTTAATTTGCGCCACCAATCTCTTTAAGTTAGCTCTCGCCGTCACTTAGCACTGGGTATCGCTTCCGAACCCTTTGTCAGCCTTAGGCCGACAACTTCCAGAGTATGGATATATCTTTGGTAGTGGCATTTTTCTCCATAGTATCAGGTCTACCCAATTTACTTATAGAACCTTTGCTTCTTAGGTTCTTTAATTACTAATTACTGCTTATCGTTACCGAAATCAGAATTTTGGAGTTTGAGTTTACACTTCCCTTCCTCCCTTAGAAAAGAATAGCGCCTATATGACAACTTTCAACTGGAAAATCCTATCCCTGCAAATACAGCTATCCTAGTCTATACAGGGCACTTTTAAATTACTGTCTCAAATACGTCCGATGTTTGTAATATACTATAGACCTAACATTTGCAACTCAATCCTGTTAAATACCTACTATCTTTACTTATTACTGGGGCAACCATCTTTGGTTATAACTTGAACTTCTAAACCCCAAAGCCTAAATCCTAAAAACAACATTAACTTGGAAATATAAGTATGGAAACAACTGCTTTAAGTTCCCAAATCACTAACTATTACTTGCCAATCTTCTAGGCAAATCGTCTTTCGACTAATGTTACTACATAAGGATTTCTTATCCTGTTCCGAGCATTATTCTGGTCGCTTTTGCCGATGTCTGAATGTTTCTGAATACGGTAAGGTCACACTTACGCATACAGCATTGTCTTTCGCTTTCTCAAGCTATGTCTTCTTTTGGGACTCAACATCCGGTCCCAGCTGTCTCGTGATGGCCCTGTGCCATCTTTCTTCTATGAACGGTCACCTCTTCTTCCGAAGTTTCATAAGGCTTCTTCCGTTGTCTGATTGGGTTCTTCCTCCTCTTCAGTTTCTATGTTTGCTTGTGTTCTCTTCTGCATAGCCTCTTCTTGGGCTAGAGAACCGTTTCCTTTCTTCTTGTGACAAGGCTCGTAGTCAGCCTTGCTTGAAATTCATCTTCTGGAACGTATAGCTGCGAGGACAGCTATCTGACATCTCTGTGCTGAAGATACTGGGTCGATTCCTTGTAAGGTTGTCCTTCCGCTCGCTTGTGGGTGCGAGCACTTCTGGTATGGCGAACTCATCGTTGGTGTCTCTCTTACTCGACTGAATTGTAACTCGGACTTAACCCACAATATTAGCTGCTTTATTTGCTTATTTTTACGGGAAACCAGCTGTCGACCCATTTTAGTTTAATCCTTTAAACCATTAAAGCTTTCCCTTAAAGCAAAATCTCTTTCTGCACCAGCAACGGAGCTTTAGTTAAATCCTTTACTCTTAAAGATTTACGACGCAGCTTCTGCTGTTTGAAACTCTCTTTTAGGACAACCTTATTTCCTTCTTAATAGTCCTTGGTCCGAAGTTACCAGTTGTTTCAGAGAAACACATTACCTGTAAAATACAAAACAGATTAATCCGAATCTGTTAATCTTGGTGGGTATTTCTTCCCACCCAGGGGTGACAAAAACTCACCCCCCGCTTTCTTGAAGCATTTCTCAAAGGAGAAATCTAATTATCCTGGCGGTTACTTCTTTCCGCCTAGGGGTGACCAAACTCACCCCTCGCTATCTATTAGCATTACTCGAATGAAACTTGGCCAAAGTTCCATTGATTTTAAGTGGTGTTCCATTTGCTCTCCAGTCAGGAGTACATTCTCTTAAAGCACAAGTTATTAGTTCTGTACTGGGATTTCAGGGGAAAATTCACGAATAAATCGAATCGGGAAATCAAACCTATTTCTTGCATATCTTACAGTGTAAATCAAGTAGACCAACAGTGACCGAGCTCACTCAAGGTTTGTTGGCGCATGACAACACTGTACAAAACAATTCTTTACCTTCATCACAAAAGAATAGGGTAATTAAGACAACTTTAGAAAATTAGGTTTTTACGCTCAAATGTGATTAAGTGCGCTCAAGGGAAACACAGCTCCGGATCTGTAATTCACTCAGCGTGCAGTAATCGTTAAAATTTGCATCCCTATTTCTGTGTCCCACCTCCCAGTTTCGTGTATGTTAACTTGTCTGGCTGCTTTCTGTCACGTAATGGTCTCGACTGTCTACTTGAGAGCGACTCAAGATACAGTTTGTACTCCTCCTGTTTTGCTTTCTTTGATGCTTGATCTGCTGCCTTTGTAGCATCTAAATCTAGCCTACCCCTGTTGCTAGATGTGGCTTGGTCAAATTTATGTTGGTGCAAACGTTGTTCGATGTGACTTTTCCTTACCAACCGTTTGGCTGCCAAGCCACTTGACTGGGGTAAACTATTCGATCGCCCGCGGATTGGTTCTACAGGGGCAAACGCATCGACTGACGGTTCCCCTACAGCCTGCTGCGTAAGGATTTCGGTCGTCAGTTGTTCTGATGGCTTCTCCGAGCCAACTGGTTCTGGAACAGGCTCCGCTTCTTTTCTAGTAGGCTTCTCTGAGGCAACTGGATCTGGAGTTGACTCTGCTTCTTGCCTAGAGCTTCCTGCTGTTTCCCGCAGGGGTGTCGAGACGATCTCTGGTCCTTTCGTCTCTCCTGTGTTTGCTGAGTCGCCTATTCTCTGTTCAAGAGCTTCGCTTCTGTCTTCCGTTGCGGACAAGGGAGACTTCGACTCGTTTGAAGCTGATGAACTCGACATGTTTCTCGGAGGGCTCCTCCTCCGCCATAGCTCTTCATCAGCTCTACATGTCTGAGGCAACTGCTCTGACGCGGGGCCTGAACCGGTACTTCTTTTTGAGCTTTGGCTCTTGCTCAACTTTTCTTCTTTGCGTTTTCTCCTTTCAGCAACCGCCTCCCAATCAACTGGTCCTAACAATGGCTCTACCAGCCATTTGTCTACTGTCGCTAGCCATCTCTTTGCATTATATTTTGCTGCAGATCCACTTGATTTCTTGACATCTGGACTGCTTCGCGAAACAGAAGGTTTTGCGATGTCGACGTTCCGATCTCGCAGTGGACTCTCAGTCTCCTTTTGCTTCGGCAAAGGGGTAGAACATGAGGGTCCTGGCGTAAACAGCAGTTCCTTCGGCTGGAAAACTTCGTCTCCTCCTATCGAGTCGTCGTACTTCTGACCTAGATAGTTGTCCCAGGCAAGCTCGCTTGGTGTCGCTTTTGTTCTTTCAAGGAATCGGTCCTTGAAGTCGGGAGGGCCTTCGATATCCAAGTCTGCTGGTGACGAGTATCTTCTTCTTTCTGCTGTTTCAGGTGTCCACTGAAATGGGCTTGGCCAATCTGAATAGTCACCATCGTGCAGTTCACTTGGTATCTTATATCTTGGTGTCCTGGGAGCGGAGACTGCTGTATCTGAGACTTCTTGCTCACTGTCTTCCGACTCTTCCTCTGCTGGTGGTATGACAGATGAACGTGTGTTTCCTCCGGCAGAAGAGTTTGGGTTTTCGAAGAAATGAGCTGGAACGCTTGTCTGGGCTGGCTCAGTTGATCTCGAGGGTCTAGAAGAGCTGGTATTGCTTGGTATCTGCTGAGTACTCGGCCTTCCCCCTTCGTCACCACTTTCATCATCTGAAGAATCGGATCCGTCGTCTGATGAATCGGATTCCTCGTCCCTGTGTGGTGGATCAGCAAACCGCACTTTCCTGGCTGGTTTTGCTGATGTTTGTATTTCCTCTTCAACTTCAACCTGGCCTTCCCAAAGCCGATACGGTGTATAAGGCTTTAGGCGATTCTGATGTACAACTGATTTCTTGTTGTCGCTTACTCGAGTGATTTCGTAGTTGAGTTTGTTCTCTAGTGCTGGTGTCACTCGGTATGGTCCCGCCCAGCGAATTTTGTCCAGCTTTTGGTGTCTTGCCTCCGGTGGAACATGAAGCAAAACCAATTGTCCCACTTCAAACTGATGATACTTCAGATTTGTATCATATTGTCTCTTCTGTTTCTCCTTTGCTGCTTTGATATTTTGACCCACCATGTCAAAAGCTAGCTTCTGTCTCATTATCATCTCAGATTTGTAGTTTACGTCTGAGTCGTAAAATGTGCGACTGTTGATAATGCCATCTGATGGGAAACGAGGTTCACGCAAAAATGTCATATAGTGAGGCGTGTCCTGTATTGATTCTTGGTAGGCCGTGTTAATCGCCCACTGGACATATGGAAGAAAGTTCTCCCAATCCGAAAAATCTCGTCGGCTCACATACATACTGAGAATATTTGCAATTTCCCTGTTGTGTCTTTCGGTGGCCCCATTACAGGCTGGATGGAAACTTGAAGTCCTGAGTCCTTTAATATTCAAAATTTCGAGAGTAGCTTTAAAAACTGAACTCATGAATTCGCTACCTTGGTCACTGATTATTCGATCACAGCAACCATAGATCAGGACAAATTTCTCGACAAACGCCTTAGCGACCTCGTTTGCCGACTTATCAGGAATAGGTGCTAAAGTCACGTGCTTAGTAAAGTGATCAGTAATCACGAGCACGTACTTGTTACCTTGGTCCGACCGATTGAACGGACCCAATAAGTCTAAACCGACCAACTCTAAGGGACGACTTACCTCCGGGAGCGACCCAAGAGGCGCTTTCGGTGTGTAAGGTAAGCCTTTACGCTGACTACATTTTAGACAACCTTGAACATAACCCTTGATGATTGAAAACATGTCTCTGAAATAGCAGCGCTCTCGTATGCGCTGATAAGTGCGCATAAAGGCAAAATGTCCTGCCAGCGGAGAGTCATGGAAAAACTCAAGCGTTTCCCTTATTAAGCTCGTCGGCAAAACCGGTACCACCTTGATATCCGAGCGACGGCACTTGTTTGTTGGTATCGAGAGGTAACAAACAAGTTCGGATTCTTCATCGATAACAAAATTCTGAATTTCTCGCAGTACAAGTCTTTCAGTTTCCTGCGGCATTCTTTTTCCAGTACTCAAATGATCGCGAATGACTTTGCAGAAAACATCCTTAGACTGCAAATCTCGCATATGAGCTGTTGACTTAAATGGTAAGTCACTGATACTCGTTAAATTGACATTTACTAGTAGGCAACCTTGACAGTGCATCTGGAACAATGTTCTTAGGACCGGGTATGTATTGAATGTCGAAATCATACCCTTGGAGCTCCATCTGAAAACGCGCCCATTTACCCGTAGCGTCGTTCTTATTCATGATCCATGTTAAAGGTCTATGGTCGGAGAAAACGGTGAACTTCTTGCCAAGCAGATAAGGTCTAAATGTCCGAATATGGTAAACAACAGCGATCGCTTCTTTCTCGGTTGCTGAATGCTTTCGTTCTGCAGTATTCAAGGTTCTGGACGAGAAACGAAGGATCCTCTCTTGCCCATCCTGAACTTGAGCAAGCACTCCACCAATAGCAACGTCTGAAGCGTCTACTTTCAGGATCATAGGGTTAGCTCCAGGACTAAAATCAGGAAGTCCTAAAATTGGCTTTTGAAGAAGGTTCGATCGCAACTTTTCGAAAGCCTCTCGTTGTTCTAGCCCAAAATCAAAATTTGTTCCTTTCTTGGTAAGGCGGGTAAGGCATTCTGCTATTCCGGAAAAATTTCTGATGAATTTGCGGAAATAGGAAAACAATCCAAGTGCAGAACGAAGCTCATGTAGGTTCTTCGGGTAAGCTAACTCTTCGATAGCAGTTATCTTACTTGGGTCCGGTTTTATCCCTTTCCTGGATATTTGGTGTCCCAAGTAAGTCAGTTCTTCCTTGAAAAAGGAACACTTTTTACCCTGAAGCTTCAGATTAGCCCGCCTAAGTGCCTCGAAAACCTTTGACAATGCAGCAAAATGTTTTTCGTCTGTCTTGTTGGCAGCCAGGATGTCATCTAGGTAGACTGAGATACCTAGCTGAAACAGGTGATTCAGTATCCTATTCATCAGCCTAGAGTAATGCGCAGGCGCGTTGGACAGACCAAAAGGCATCTTCTTGAACTGGTAAACCGGTGTGCCTGGCGCTGCAAAGGCTGTGATTGGTCTCGAGTCTTCATCGATAGTACATTGCCAGTATCCAGAGATGGCGTCCATGCTGCTGTAGACACTGCATCCATGAAGTCTATCCAGCAGCTGGTCTATGTGTGGCAGTGGATAAGAGTCTTTCCTGGTAAGACTATTGACCTTCCGTAGGTCAATGACTGCCCTCTTTGATCCATCTTTCTTTGGTACTATCAGCAATGGACTCAGCCATGGTGAACTTGATTCTTCGATTACTCCGCACTTCAGCATCTTGTCGATTTCAGCATGTACAGATGTCTCCAGGTGTGCAGGAATTCTGTACGGTCTCATACGGCTTGGAGGATTGTTGCCAACGTCAATAGTGAATGGTTCCAGGTCACATTCACCTAGGTCGAATTCATCTTTCGCGAAAACATCATTGTTGTTAACCAGGAAATCTTCAATGACCTTTTTCCTTCTTGAGTTCTTCTGTAGATGGTCCAGTTTGAACTGCGAAAGAAAAGCTTCGCGCTCTCTCTCTGTCATTGGTCGGCACTTCCTGCGATTTTCTGACGTCAGAGTTAGGCTGTTGACCGTTACACAGTCTTTCTGTTCAAATTTCGTCCCAGTAGCAACACTCATCCGTGGAACTTTAACGACTGCGTCTGATGAATTTTCTACATATATCGAAACCAGCCCTTCCTCAGGTGTCGCAACTTGATCTAAGATTACCAACTGAGGAAACTTTTGAACAAACTGATCCGCTGCAACAACCAAAACATCTCTGAAATCCCACATTCGACGTGGAGCCAAACATAACCTGCTTATCGAAAACGGCGGTAGTTTGACTGGCAACACTGTTGTCAGCTCAACAATGGTGCTATCTGACTCATCCTTGACTTCCGCAACAACACTACACGACCTAGCGGAATCCTTCCTAACAAGGGAGTCTCTCTCCGTGTCAACGTAAAAACTATGTCGCTTCATAAACGTGTATCCTAATATCATCGGAATCCTTAAAGCATCACTGACGAAAAACTTTTCCTCGCAGCGCTCGTCTCCTATCTTAACAAAATCCGTGATGACACCTCTGACGTCTAAACCGTGCCCAGACGCACTTTTAACCAACGTGGAGTCTTCTTTGAGTCCCTCCTGGACTCTATGTGGCAACCTCCTGAAGAGGGCCCTACTAATGAGGCTAATGCCGGAACCCGTGTCCGCCAATGCCTCTACCTGTACTCCACACAACGTGACGTCAACGAAAGGTGCATCCTTCGCGCAATTATACGCACTAATGTAAGAAGGACGACGGAAATTGCGGGGCGCCGGATTCCTCTTTACTCTGGAACCGCGCCCCCTCGCCAGTTTAAATGCCTCGATGAATTTTTGTTTGCTGGCTCAAGACCTCTTGACCAGCAATTCCTTGCGATGTGCCCGACCTTGGCACATTTCGCACAAATCGGTTTCCCACTAGCATCCCAGGCGTATGCGTTCCTGTTTTCTGTTTGTCTGGTGTGGGTATGAATTTTAGTGTTGTGTTTCTGCCATGTAATTTGGCCTCGGTTATTACTTTTCGTGTCAGGTGTATGGTTTGGAGTGTATTTCTGATTTCTGAGACCTGACTGTGCCCGCTGTGGCACTAGTTGCTGAGACTTACCGTTCAGTGACCTGTTAATATTATAATACACCCTTGTATCGCTCTTGCTTTCGTGTTGCAACTTTACCTTTTCCTGAGCGCGATACCATTTTATCAAACACTCCTTCGTGACTTCCCAAGAATCAGGGGTCCCGCAAATAAACCTTTTCACTCAAACCTCTTGCCAAGTGATCGTGAACCATTGTTTTCAGGAGCGACTGCAAAAGCTGAAAAGAAGAACCTGGTGTGTTGCTCGCTGCTGGCATAGCATCTAGACCAAGTTGGTTCAGAGCCTTCAGCTCGATACTTTCAACAAATCTGAAAGGTTCCTGCCCCTCTTCTAAATACAGTTTTTCGTACAAAAGCCGATCTTTCTTTGACGTGCTTTGGAAACGCTCCTTGAATGCCGTCCGAAGTGCCGCAAAAGTTGTGAATTTTCCTTCACTAGCCCTGAAAAAGTCTAACGCCACCCCCCGACATTTGTGCCGCACAATTTTTATCAGCTCCGGGTCCTTAATTTCATCTTCGTCCCAAGCCGATACATCTCTAACTTTGTCCAAAAATTCATCCACATCCGTCCTTCCCTCAAAATAATCGACGGTCTCGGCAGCTTTTAATAATAACTCAATTTTCCCGGCCATTTCGAAACAAAAACGTCAAAAATTCTGCCCTATCGGAAACCAACCGGAACTCTCCCTTCCACAGCAAAACGATGCCACCAGTGTTAAATTGGTGTTACGTTAGGAGTATTTCTCTCTAATCGTTTATGCTTTAACTGTTGTACGAAACCGAGTATCTAATATACGTGTAGCGTGTACCCGAGCGGTTGGTACATATTAGACTATACCGGTACTCTGATCTTAATCCTCGAAGGGTTGGTTCGTAACTGTGGAGGGGGGAGTTCGGACGGTAGGTCCTAGGTCCTACATTCAATACACAGTGGTTAGAAAACACACTTACTTTTAATGTTGAAGTTCTGCATACATCGAATACATCTGATAATCCAACGATCACTACTGTCTTAAGACTAGCTTAAGACTGCCCTTTTTCATAGGAGTACATTCGTCTTATATAGTGCTCTTTTCTTAAATCGTTTCCAAGTCTTGGCTAAAGCATTTTGGCCAGCTCTTAACATAAGCATTTAAAGTGAGTCGAGAAAAGGCATTTTGCAAGAGTTGCTAAAAAGATTTGGAATTAAATATTTCGTGTCGTTACATAGACAAGAAGATTTACGGTTTCGAAGCGATTCGAAAGGACCTGTTTGTTTCTACTTTATTAGCGAAAGCGACACCGCCGTATTATCTAATCTTGGAATTTATGTATGAAGTAAACTTGGAAGTTTGTATCTTCAAATTCTGGGTCAACTAATCAACGGCGTTTGATGGTGAGAGCTGTGGTATCAATCACATTTGAAAAGTGTCACCACTGCTCTCCACAACCAACGCCGTTGATTGGTTGACAAAAAATTTGAGATATAGTTCGGGCGGCCTTTCTGGTTCTTCCCGAGATTCACTTGCGAGTTTTGTTTTACTTTATTATCGAAAGTTCTGATAAAGCCGCAGCAAAAAATAATTCGGACATTAGTTAATCCTCTTGATAACAAAATCTACCAACCAACACCGTTGATTGGTTGACAAAAAAATTTGAGTCATTCTTGTCGATGAAAAACCGCCCGTGTACCTACAGGGAGAGCCGGAAGTGTTACCACAGCTCTCCCCAACCAACGCCGTGGATTGGTTGACTAAAAAATTGAGTCATCGTTTCGGCGACGTTTCTCGTTTTTCCGAGGTTCACTGCCGTGTGTTGGACTTGATTTCTGACGATTTCTGTTGTAGGTAGGCTACCATAAAAACATTATAATTTTTTTTTGTATCTAAAAAAAATACAAATTCCTGAAATATCAAATTATCAATCAGAGAGTCCTCTTGATTTAAAAATCAACTTCCATTTTGTTCTGTTGAAACGGGACACAACCACTTCTGTCAAATAGGCATTCTTAGGTTTTCCTGACCTTCTTGTCCTTGCGGCACCTAAAAAATAAAATCTCTGATATAAAAAAATGACATAGATAATAATTCATAAAATCTTAAAATGTCAGTCATCTTTTTTAACATTTTTAGTTTTTTCAGATATTCTTAGTTTTTTCTGACCTTATTGTCCTTGCTACACCAAAAAACATAAACTCTGCTATAAAATTACATGGATACATGGATCATAACACATTAAAGATATCAGTCATCTTTTTTAAAAACCAATTTCCATTTTTTTTCTGTGAAATGGAACACTTCTGCAGTGATGTTCACATGATGCGGCCCTACATCAAATAGCCTATGTGAATCCTACTAGACAAGTGAATCCAACACCAGAAGCGATTCCACCTGCCGAAGACAAATCTTCCCCTCAGGTGACACCTACTGGCAAAGTGAATTCTCCTGCTTTGGTGTTTTCTCCACAGCAGGTGAAAGCACTTGGACAAAAGTTAATGAGTTCCAAGAAGAAAGGAAGGAATGAGTTATAAGGTCAGTAACAGGATTCTAAAGTTTCACTGTAAAGGCACACTGGCATCAAGAACCACTCTTGGATACCAGGTAAAGAAAAAAATGCAAGTTTTCTGTTTTCTGCCCTATTTTATAGAATTTCTAAGAGTTAGGGTGGAGGGTGGGGAGTGGGGAAGCAAGACAGAGTTTCCTGGTGTCTCTAGAACTCCCAAAATCAATAATAACAGAAAAATCTTTTTCACCTCAGTAGGAGATTCCCTTGAGCAGGGGAATTCTCCAAAAAATCTGGTGCCCAACTGTTATAGCCTCCATTATTTTTTTTCCTTTTGATGAGAAATTTTTAAATACCTTGACTTTCTTTTCTTAATTTGTTCTTTCATGAGTTGCGTTACCATGGTATTTGTTACCACGGTAACTCGATCTGCAATCAGTAGTTTGTGCAGTTATTGTATATCTGATATGCAGTTACTCTGCAAAAAATACGATTGCCAAAATTGCGCTGTTCGAAGTCAAACAAAAGAAAAACTGATAGT
>JAKZAP010000072.1:0-277364 GCA_023053575.1 Branchinecta lynchi
ACAAGGTTTGTTTTCCCACAAGGTTTGTTTTCCCACAAGGTTGGTTTTCCCGAAAGGTTTGTTTCCCCACAAGGTTGGTTTTCCCACAAGGTTGGTTTTACCGCAGGTTTTGTTTTCCCACAAGGTTAGTTTTCCCGCAAGGTTTGTTTTCCCACAATGTTAGTTTTCCCACAAGGTTTTTTTCCCACTGTGTTGGTTTTCCCAAAAGGTTCGCTTTCCAACAAGGTTGGTTTTCCCATAAGGTTGGTTTTCCCGCAGGGTTGCTTTCCCCATAAGGTTGGTTTTCCCACAAGGTTTGTTTTCCCACAAGGTTAGTTTTCCCACAAGGTTTGTTTCCCCACAAGGTTTGTTTCCCCACAAGGTTTGTTTTCCCACAAGGATTGTTTTCTCACAAGGTTTGTTTTCCCACTGTGTTGGGTTTGGGGAAAACAAACCTTGTGGGAAAACCAACCTAGTGGGAAAACAAACCTTGTGAGAAAACAAACCTTGTGGGAATTCCAACCTTATGGGGAAACAAACCCTGCGGGAAAACCAACCTTGTGGGAAAACCAACCTTGTGGGAAAACCAACCTTGTGGGAAAACCAACCTTTTGGGAAAGCGAAACTTTTGGGAAAACCAACACAGTGGGAAAACAAACCTTGTGGGAAAACAAACCTTGTGGGGAAACAAACCTTGCGGGAAAACTAACCTTGTGGGAAAACAAACCCTGCGGGAAAACCAACCTTGTGGGAAAACCAACCTTGTGGGGAAACAAACCTTTCGGGAAAACCAACCTTGTGGGAAAACAAACCTTGTGGGAAAACAAACCTTGTGGGGAAACAAACCTTGTGGGAAAACCAACCTTGCGGGAAAGCGAACCTTTTGGGAAAACCAACACAGTGGGAAAACAAACCTAGTGGGTAAACCAACCTTGCGGGAAAACCAACCTTGGGGGAAAACAAAGCTTGTGGGAAAACAAACCTTGTGGGAAAACCAACCTAGTGGGAAAAACAACCTTGGGGGAAAACAAAGCTTGTGGGAAAACAAACCTTGTGGGAAAACCAACCTAGTGGGAAAAACAACCTAGTGGGAAAACAAACCTTGTGAGAAAACAAACCTTGTGGGAAAACCAACCTTATGGGGAAAGCAAAACTGCGGGAAAACCAACCTTGTGGGAAAACCAACCTTGTGGGAAAGTGAACCTTTTGGGAAAACCAACACAGTGGGAAAACAAACCTTGTGGGAAAACAAACCTTGTGGGGAAACAAACCTTGCGGGAAAACTAACCTTGTGGGAAAACAAACCCTGCGGGAAAACCAACCTTGGGGGAAAACAAAGCTTGTGGGAAAACAAACCTTGTGGGAAAACCAACCTAGTGGGAAAAACAACCTAGTGGGAAAACAAACCTTGTGAGAAAAAAAACCTTGTGGGAAAACCAACCTTATAGGGAAAGCAACCCTGCGGGAAAACCAACCTTGTGGGAAAACCAACCTTGTGGGAAAACCAACCTTGTGGGAAAGCGAACCTTTTGGGAAAACCAACACAGTGGGAAAACAAACCTTGTGGGAAAACAAACCTTGTGGGGAAACAAACCTTGCGGGAAAACTAACCTTGTGGGAAAACAAACCCTGCGGGAAAACCAACCTTGTGGGAAAACAAACCTTGTGGGGAAACAAACCTTTCGGGAAAACCAACCTTGTGGGAAAACAAACCTTGCGGGAAAACTAACCTTGTGGGAAAACAAACCCTGCGGGAAAACCAACCTTGTGGGAAAACCAACCTTGTGGGGAAACAAACCTTTCGGGAAAACCAACCTTGTGGGAAAACAAACATTGTGTTAAATCAAACCTTGTGGGAAAACTAACCTTGCGGGAAAACCAACCTTGCGGGAAAACCAACCTTGGGGGAAAACAAACCTTGTGGGTAAACAAACCTTGTGGGAAAACAAACCTTGTGGGAAAACCAACCTAGTGGGAAAACAAACCTTGTGAGAAAACAAACCTTGTGGGAAAACCAACCTTATGGGGAAACAAACCCTGCGGGAAAACCAACCTTGAGGGAAAACCAACCTTGCGGGAAAGCGAACCTTTTGGGAAAACCAACACAGTGGGAAAACAAACCTTGTGAGAAAACAATCCTTGTGGGAAAACAAACCTTGTGGGGAAACAAACCTTGTGGGGAAACAAACCTTGTGGGAAAACTAACCTTGTGGGAAAACAAACCTTGCGGGAAAACTAACCTTGTGGGAAAACAAACCCCGCGGGAAAACAAACCTTGTGGGAAAACCAACCTTGTGGGGAAACAAACCTTTCTGGAAAACCAACCTTGTGGCAAAACAAACCTTGTGGGAAAACAAACCTTGTGGGAAAACAAACCTTGTGGGAAAACAAACCTTGTGAGAAAACAAACCTTGTGGGGAAACAAACCTAGTGGGAAAACAAACCTTGTGAGAAAAAAAACCTTGTGGGAAAACCAACCTTGCGGGAAAGCGAACCTTGCGGGAAAGCGAACCTCTTGGGAAAACCAACACAGTGGGAAAACAAACCTTGTGAGAAAACAATCCTTGTGGGAAAACAAACCTTGTGGGGAAAGAAACCTTGTGGGGAAACAAACCTTGTGGGAAAAAAAAACCTTGTGAGAAAACAAACCTTGTGGGGAAACAAACCTAGTGGGAAAACAAACCTTGTGAGAAAACAAACCTTGCGGGAAAACTAACCTTGTGGGAAAACAAACCCTGCGGGAAAACAATCCTTGTGGGAAAACAAACCTTGTGGGGAAAGCAACCCTGCGGGAAAACCAACCTTGTGGGAAATCCAACCTTGTGGGAAAGCGAACCTTTTGGGAAAACCAACACAGTGGGAAAACAAACCTTGTGGGAAAACCAACCTTGCGGGAAAACCAACCTTCGGGGAAAACCAACCTTGCGGGAAAACCAACCTTGGGGGAAAACAAACCTTGCGGGAAAACCAACCTTGTGGGAAAACCAACCTTGTGGGAAAACCAACCTTTTGGGAAAGCGAAACTTTTGGGAAAACCAACACAGTGGGAAAACAAACCTTGTGGGAAAACAAACCTTGTGGGGAAACAAACCTTGCGGGAAAACTAACCTTGTGGGAAAACAAACCCTGCGGGAAAACCAACCTTGTGGGAAAACCAACCTTGTGGGGAAACAAACCTTTCGGGAAAACCAACCTTGTGGGAAAACAAACCTTGTGGGAAAACAAACCTTGTGGGGAAACAAACCTTGTGGGAAAACCAACCTTGCGGGAAAGCGAACCTTTTGGGAAAACCAACACAGTGGGAAAACAAACCTAGTGGGTAAACCAACCTTGCGGGAAAACCAACCTTGGGGGAAAACAAAGCTTGTGGGAAAACAAACCTTGTGGGAAAACCAACCTAGTGGGAAAAACAACCTTGGGGGAAAACAAAGCTTGTGGGAAAACAAACCTTGTGGGAAAACCAACCTAGTGGGAAAAACAACCTAGTGGGAAAACAAACCTTGTGAGAAAACAAACCTTGTGGGAAAACCAACCTTATGGGGAAAGCAAAACTGCGGGAAAACCAACCTTGTGGGAAAACCAACCTTGTGGGAAAGTGAACCTTTTGGGAAAACCAACACAGTGGGAAAACAAACCTTGTGGGAAAACAAACCTTGTGGGGAAACAAACCTTGCGGGAAAACTAACCTTGTGGGAAAACAAACCCTGCGGGAAAACCAACCTTGGGGGAAAACAAAGCTTGTGGGAAAACAAACCTTGTGGGAAAACCAACCTAGTGGGAAAAACAACCTAGTGGGAAAACAAACCTTGTGAGAAAAAAAACCTTGTGGGAAAACCAACCTTATAGGGAAAGCAACCCTGCGGGAAAACCAACCTTGTGGGAAAACCAACCTTGTGGGAAAACCAACCTTGTGGGAAAGCGAACCTTTTGGGAAAACCAACACAGTGGGAAAACAAACCTTGTGGGAAAACAAACCTTGTGGGGAAACAAACCTTGCGGGAAAACTAACCTTGTGGGAAAACAAACCCTGCGGGAAAACCAACCTTGTGGGAAAACAAACCTTGTGGGGAAACAAACCTTTCGGGAAAACCAACCTTGTGGGAAAACAAACCTTGCGGGAAAACTAACCTTGTGGGAAAACAAACCCTGCGGGAAAACCAACCTTGTGGGAAAACCAACCTTGTGGGGAAACAAACCTTTCGGGAAAACCAGCCTTGTGGGAAAACAAACATTGTGTTAAATCAAACCTTGTGGGAAAACCAACCTTGCGGGAAAACCAACCTTGGGGGAAAACAAACCTTGTGGGTAAACAAACCTTGTGGGAAAACAAACCTTGTGGGAAAACCAACCTAGTGGGAAAACAAACCTTGTGAGAAAACAAACCTTGTGGGAAAACCAACCTTATGGGGAAACAAACCCTGCGGGAAAACCAACCTTGAGGGAAAACCAACCTTGCGGGAAAGCGAACCTTTTGGGAAAACCAACACAGTGGGAAAACAAGGTTGGTTTTCCCGAAAGGTTTGTTTCCCCACAAGGTTGGTTTTCCAACAAGGTTGGTTTTCCCGCAGGGTTTGTTTTCCCACAAAACCAACCTTGTGGGAAAACAAACATTGTGTTAAATCAAACCTTGTGGGAAAACTAACCTTGCGGGAAAACCAACCTTGCGGGAAAACCAACCTTGGGGGAAAACAAACCTTGTGGGTAAACAAACCTTGTGGGAAAACAAACCTTGTGGGAAAACCAACCTAGTGGGAAAACAAACCTTGTGAGAAAACAAACCTTGTGGGAAAACCAACCTTATGGGGAAACAAACCCTGCGGGAAAACCAACCTTGAGGGAAAACCAACCTTGCGGGAAAGCGAACCTTTTGGGAAAACCAACACAGTGGGAAAACAAACCTTGTGAGAAAACAAACCTTGTGGGAAAACCAACCTTATGGGGAAACAAACCCTGCGGGAAAACCAACCTTGAGGGAAAACCAACCTTGCGGGAAAGCGAACCTTTTGGGAAAACCAACACAGTGGGAAAACAAACCTTGTGAGAAAACAATCCTTGTGGGAAAACAAACCTTGTGGGGAAACAAACCTTGTGGGGAAACAAACCTTGTGGGAAAACTAACCTTGTGGGAAAACAAACCTTGCGGGAAAACTAACCTTGTGGGAAAACAAACCCCGCGGGAAAACAAACCTTGTGGGAAAACCAACCTTGTGGGGAAACAAACCTTTCTGGAAAACCAACCTTGTGGCAAAACAAACCTTGTGGGAAAACAAACCTTGTGGGAAAACAAACCTTGTGGGAAAACAAACCTTGTGAGAAAACAAACCTTGTGGGGAAACAAACCTAGTGGGAAAACAAACCTTGTGAGAAAAAAAACCTTGTGGGAAAACCAACCTTGCGGGAAAGCGAACCTTGCGGGAAAGCGAACCTCTTGGGAAAACCAACACAGTGGGAAAACAAACCTTGTGAGAAAACAATCCTTGTGGGAAAACAAACCTTGTGGGGAAAGAAACCTTGTGGGGAAACAAACCTTGTGGGAAAAAAAAACCTTGTGAGAAAACAAACCTTGTGGGGAAACAAACCTAGTGGGAAAACAAACCTTGTGAGAAAACAAACCTTGCGGGAAAACTAACCTTGTGGGAAAACAAACCCTGCGGGAAAACAATCCTTGTGGGAAAACAAACCTTGTGGGGAAAGCAACCCTGCGGGAAAACCAACCTTGTGGGAAATCCAACCTTGTGGGAAAGCGAACCTTTTGGGAAAACCAACACAGTGGGAAAACAAACCTTGTGGGAAAACCAACCTTGCGGGAAAACCAACCTTCGGGGAAAACCAACCTTGCGGGAAAACCAACCTTGGGGGAAAACAAACCTTGTGGGAAAACAAACCTTGTGGGGAAACAAACCTAGTGGGAAAACAATCCTTGTGGGAAAACCAACCTTGCGGGAAAGCGAACCTTTTGGGAAAACCAACACAGTGGGAAAACAAACCTTGTGAGAAAACAATCCTTGTGGGAAAACAAACCTTGTGGGGAAACAAACCTTGTGGGGAAACAAACCTTTTGGGAAAACAAACCTTGTGGGAAAACAAACCTTGTGGGGAAAGCAACCCTGCGGGAAAACCAACCTTGTGGGAAATCCAACCTTGTGGGAAAGCGAACCTTTTGGGAAAACCAACACAGTGGGAAAACAAACCTTGTGGGAAAACCAACCTTGCGGGAAAACCAACCTTCGGGGAAAACCAACCTTGCGGGAAAACTAACCTTGTGGGAAAACAAACCCAGCGGGAAAACAAACCTTGTGGGAAAACCAACCTTGGGGGAAAACAAAGCTTGTGGGAAAACAAACCTTTTGGGAAAACAAACCTTGTGGGAAAACAATCCTTGTGGGAAAACAAACCTTGTGGGGAAACAAACCTTGTGGGAAAACTAACCTTGTGGGAAAACAAACCTTGCGGGAAAACTAACCTTGTGGGAAAACAAACCCTGCGGGAAAACCAACCGCCAAACCAACCTTGTGGGAAAACAAACATTGCGTTAAATCAAACCTTGTGGGAAAACTAACCTTGCGGGAAAACCAACCTTGCGGGAAAACCAACCTTGGGGGAAAACAAACCTTGTGGGAAAACCAACCTAGTGGGAAAACAAACCTTGTGAGAAAACAAACCTTGTGGGAAAACCAACCTTATGGGGAAACAAACCCTGCGGGAAAACCAACCTTGTGGGAAAACCAACCTTGCGGGAAAGAGAACCTT
The DNA here is from genome assembly GCA_023053575.1 of Branchinecta lynchi. Lineage (NCBI taxonomy): Eukaryota > Metazoa > Arthropoda > Branchiopoda > Anostraca > Branchinectidae > Branchinecta > Branchinecta lynchi. The sequence goes on from JAKZAP010000072.1 coordinate 6,730, forward strand.
TTGGGAAAACCAACACAGTGGGAAAACAAACCTTGTGAGAAAACAATCCTTGTGGGAAAACAAACCTTGTGGGGAAACAAACCTTGTGGGGAAACAAACCTTGTGGGAAAACTAACCTTGTGGGAAAACAAACCTTGCGGGAAAACTAACCTTGTGGGAAAACAAACCCTGCGGGAAAACAAACCTTGTGGGAAAACCAACCTTGTGGGGAAACAAACCTTTCTGGAAAACCAACCTTGTGGCAAAACAAACCTTGTGGGAAAACAAACCTTGTGGGAAAACAAACCTTGTGGGAAAACAAACGTTGTGAGAAAACAAACCTTGTGGGGAAACAAACCTAGAGGGAAAACAAATCTTGTGAGAAAAAAAACCTTGTGGGAAAACCAACCTTGCGGGAAAGCGAACCTTGCGGGAAAGCGAACCTCTTGGGAAAACCAACACAGTGGGAAAACAAACCTTGTGAGAAAACAATCCTTGTGGGAAAACAAACCTTGTGGGGAAACAAACCTTGTGGGGAAACAAACCTAGTGGGAAAACAATCCTTGTGGGAAAACCAACCTTGCGGGAAAGCGAACCTTTTGGGAAAACCAACACAGTGGGAAAACAAACCTTGTGGGGAAACAAACCTTATGGGGAAACAAACCTTGTGGGGCAACAAACCTTGTGGGAAAACAAACCTTGTGGGAAAACCAACCTTATGGGGAAAGCAACCCTGCGGGAAAACCAACCTTGTGGGAAAACCAACCTTGTGGGAAAACCAACCTTATGGGAAAGCGAACCTTTTGGGAAAACCAACACAGTGGGAAAAAAAACCTTGTGGGAAAACAAACCTTGTGGGGAAACAAACCTTGCGGGAAAACTAACCTTGTGGGAAAACAAACCCTGCGGGAAAACCAACCTTGGGGGAAAACAAAGCTTGTGGGAAAACAAACCTTGTGGGAAAACCAACCTAGTGGAAAAAACAACCTAGTGGGAAAACAAACCTTGTGAGAAAACAAACCTTGTGGGAAAACCAACCTCATGGGGAAAGCAACCCTGCGGGAAAACCAACCTTGTGGGAAAACCAACCTTGTGGGAAAGCGAACCTTTTGGGAAAACCAACACAGTGGGAAAACAAACCTTGTGGGGAAACAAAACTTGCGGGAAAACTAACCTTGTGGGAAAACAAACCCTGCGGGAAAACCAACATTGTGGGAAAACATACCTTGTGGGGAAACAAGCCTTTCGGGAAAACCAACCTTGTGGGAAAACAAACCTTGTGGGAAAACCAACCTTGTGGGAAAACAAACCTTGTGGGAAAACCAACCTAGTGGGAAAACAAACCTTGTGAGAAAACAAACCTTTTGGGAAAACCAACCTTATGGGGAAACAAACCCTGCGGGAAAACCAGCCTTGTGGGAAAACCAACCTTGCGGGAAAGCGAACCTTTTGGGAAAACCAACACAGTGGGAAAACAAACCTTGTGAGAAAACTAACCTTGTGGGAAAACAAACCCTGCGGGAAAACCGACCTTGTGGGAAAACCAACCTTGTGGGGAAACAAACCTTTCGGGAAAACCAACCTTGTGGGAAAACAAACATTGTGGGTAAACAAACCTTGTGGGAAAACAAACCTTGTGGGAAAACCAACCTTTTGGGAAAACAAACCTTGTGGGAAAACCAACCTAGTGGGAAAACAAACCTTGTGAGAAAACAAACCTTTTGGGAAAACCAACCTTATGGGGAAACAAACCCTGCGGGAAAACCAGCCTTGTGGGAAAATCAACCTTGCGGGAAAGCGAACCTTTTGGGAAAACCAACACAGTGGGAAAACAAACCTTGTGAGAAAACAATCCTTGTGGGAAAACAAACCTTGTGGGGAAACAAACCTTGTGGGAAAACAAACCTTGTGGGAAAACCAACCTTGTGGGGAAACAAACCTTTCTGGAAAACCAACCTTGTGGCAAAACAAACCTTGTGGGAAAACAAACCTTGTGGGAAAACAAACCTTGTGGGAAAACAAACCTTGTGAGAAAACAAACCTTGTGGGGAAACAAACCTAGTGGGAAAACAAACCTTGTGAGAAAACAAACCTTGTGGGAAAACCAACCTTGCGGGAAAACTAACCTTGTGGGAAAACAAACCCTGCGGGAAAACCAGCCTTGTGGGAAAACCAACCTTGTGGGGAAACAAACCTTTCGGGAAAACCAACCTTGTGGGAAAACAAACCTTGTGGGAAAACAAACCTTGTGGGGAAACAAACCTTGTGGGAAAACCAACCTTGCGGGAAAGCGAACCTTTTGGGAAAACCAACACAGTGGGAAAACAAACCTTGTGAGAAAACAATCCTTGTGGGAAAACAAACCTTGTGGGGAAACAAACATTGTGGGGAAACAAACCTTGTGGGAAAACTAACCTTGTGGGAAAACAAACCTTGCGGGAAAACTAACCTTGTGGGAAAACAAACCCTGCGGGAAAACCAGCCTTGTGGGAAAACCAACCTTGTGGGGAAACAAACCTTTCGGGAAAACCAACCTTGTGGGAAAACAAACCTTGTGGGAAAACAAACCTTGTGGGGAAACAAACCTTGTGGGAAAACCAACCTTGCGGGAAAGCGAACCTTTTGGGAAAACCAACACAGTGGGAAAACAAACCTTGTGGGTAAACCAACCTTGCGGGAAAACAAACCTTGGGGGAAAACAAAGCTTGTGGGAAAACAACCTTGTGGGAAAACCAACCTAGTGGGAAAAACAACCTTGGGGGAAAACAAAGCTTGTGGGAAAACAAACCTTGTGGGAAAACCAACCTAGTGGGAAAAACAACCTAGTGGGAAAACAAACCTTGTGAGAAAACAAACCTTGTGGGAAAACCAACCTTATGGGGAAAGCAACCCTGCGGGAAAACCAACCTTGTGGGAAAACCAACCTTGTGGGGAAACAAACCTAGTGGGAAAACAAACCTTGTGAGAAAACAAACCTTGTGGGAAAACCAACCTTGCGGGAAAGCGAACCTTGCGGGAAAGCGAACCTCTTGGGAAAATCAACACAGTGGGAAAACAAACCTTGTGAGAAAACAATCCTTGTGGGAAAACAAACCTTGTGGGGAAACAAACCTTGTGGGGAAACAAACCTTGTGGGAAAACCAACCTTGTGGGGAAACAAACCTTTCGGGAAAACCAACCTTGTGGGAAAACAAACATTGTGGGTAAACAAACCTTGTGGGAAAACAAACCTTGTGGGAAAACCAACCTTTTGGGAAAACAAACCTTGTGGGAAAACCAACCTAGTGGGAAAACAAACCTTGTGAGAAAACAAACCTTTTGGGAAAACCAACCTTCTGGGGAAACAAACCCTGCGGGAAAACCAGCCTTGTGGGAAAACCAACCTTGCGGGAAAGCGAACCTTTTGGGAAAACCAACACAGTGGGAAAACAAACCTTGTGAGAAAACAATCCTTGTGGGAAAACAAACCTTGTGGGGATACAAACCTTGTGGGAAAACAAACCTTGTGGGAAAACCAACCTTGTGGGGAAACAAACCTTTCTGGAAAACCAACCTTGTGGCAAAACAAACCTTGTGGGAAAACAAACCTTGTGGGAAAACAAACCTTGTGGGAAAACAAACCTTGTGAGAAAACAAACCTTGTGGGGAAACAAACCTAGTGGGAAAACAAACCTTGTGAGAAAACAAACCTTGTGGGAAAACCAACCTTGCGGGAAAACTAACCTTGTGGGAAAACAAACCCTGCGGGAAAACCAGCCTTGTGGGAAAACCAACCTTGTGGGGAAACAAACCTTTCGGGAAAACCAACCTTGTGGGAAAACAAACCTTGTGGGAAAACAAACCTTGTGGGGAAACAAACCTTGTGGGAAAACCAACCTTGCGGGAAAGCGAACCTTTTGGGAAAACCAACACAGTGGGAAAACAAACCTTGTGAGAAAACAATCCTTGTGGGAAAACAAACCTTGTGGGGAAACAAACATTGTGGGGAAACAAACCCTGTGGGAAAACTAACCTTGTGGGAAAACAAACCTTGCGGGAAAACTAACCTTGTGGGAAAACAAACCCTGCGGGAAAACCAGCCTTGTGGGAAAACCAACCTTGTGGGGAAACAAACCTTTCGGGAAAACCAACCTTGTGGGAAAACAAAACCTTGTGGGAAAACAAACCTTGTGGGGAAACAAACCTTGTGGGAAAACCAACCTTGCGGGAAAGCGAACCTTTTGGGAAAACCAACACAGTGGGAAAACAAACCTTGTGGGTAAACCAACCTTGCGGGAAAACAAACCTTGGGGGAAAACAAAGCTTGTGGGAAAACAACCTTGTGGGAAAACCAACCTAGTGGGAAAAACAACCTTGGGGGAAAACAAAGCTTGTGGGAAAACAAACCTTGTGGGAAAACCAACCTAGTGGGAAAAACAACCTAGTGGGAAAACAAACCTTGTGAGAAAACAAACCTTGTGGGAAAACCAACCTTATGGGGAAAGCAACCCTGCGGGAAAACCAACCTTGTGGGAAAACCAACCTTGTGGGGAAACAAACCTAGTGGGAAAACAAACCTTGTGAGAAAACAAACCTTGTGGGAAAACCAACCTTGCGGGAAAGCGAACCTTGCGGGAAAGCGAACCTCTTGGGAAAATCAACACAGTGGGAAAACAAACCTTGTGAGAAAACAATCCTTGTGGGAAAACAAACCTTGTGGGGAAACAAACCTTGTGGGGAAACAAACCTTGTGGGAAAACAAACCTTGTGAGAAAACAAACCTTGTGGGGAAACAAACCTAGTGGGAAAACAAACCTTGTGAGAAAACAAACCTTGTGGGAAAACCAACCTTGCGGGAAAGCGAACCTTGCGGGAAAGCGAACCTCTTGGGAAAACCAACACAGTGGGAAAACAAACCTTGTGAGAAAACAATCCTTGTGGGAAAACAAACCTAGTGGGGAAACAAACCTTGTGGGAAAACCAACCTTGTGGGGAAACAAACCTTTCTGGAAAACCAACCTTGTGGCAAAACAAACCTTGTGGGAAAACAAACCTTGTGGGAAAACAAACCTTGTGGGAAAACAAACCTTGTGAGAAAACAAACCTTGTGGGGAAACAAACCTAGTGGGAAAAGAAACCTTGTGAGAAAACAAACCTTGTGGGAAAACCAACCTTGCGGGAAAGCGAACCTTGCGGGAAAGCGAACCTCTTGGGAAAACCAACACAGTGGGAAAACAAACCTTGTGAGAAAACAATCCTTGTGGGAAAACAAACCTTGTGGGGAAACAAACCTTGTGGGAAAACAAACCTTGTGGGAAAACAAACCTTGTGAGAAAACAAACCTTGTGGGAAAACCAACCTTATGGGGAAAGCAACCCTGCGGGAAAACAAACCTTGTGGGAAAACCAACCTTGTGGGAAAACCAACCTTGTGGGAAAGCGAACCTTTTGGGAAAACCAACACAGTGGGAAAACAAACCTTGTGGGAAAACAAACCTTGTGGGGAAACAAACCTTGCGGGAAAACTAACCTTGTGGGAAAACAAACCCTGCGGGAAAACCAACCTTGGGGGAAAACAAAGCTTGTGGGAAAACAAACCTTGTGGGAAAACCAACCTAGTGGAAAAAACAACCTAGTGGGAAAACCAACCTTGTGGGGAAACAAACCTTTCGGGAAAACCAACCTTGTGGGAAAACAAACCTTGTGGGAAAACAAACCTTGTGGGGAAACAAACCTTGTGGGAAAACCAACCTTGCGGGAAAGCGAACCTTTTGGGAAAACCAACACAGTGGGAAAACAAACCTTGTGGGTAAACCAACCTTGCGGGAAAACAAACCTTGGGGGAAAACAAAGCTTGTGGGAAAACAACCTTGTGGGAAAACCAACCTAGTGGGAAAAACAACCTTGGGGGAAAACAAAGCTTGTGGGAAAACAAACCTTGTGGGAAAACCAACCTAGTGGGAAAAACAACCTAGTGGGAAAACAAACCTTGTGAGAAAACAAACCTTGTGGGAAAACCAACCTTATGGGGAAAGCAACCCTGCGGGAAAACCAACCTTGTGGGAAAACCAACCTTGTGGGGAAACAAACCTAGTGGGAAAACAAACCTTGTGAGAAAACAAACCTTGTGGGAAAACCAACCTTGCGGGAAAGCGAACCTTGCGGGAAAGCGAACCTCTTGGGAAAACCAACACAGTGGGAAAACAAACCTTGTGAGAAAACAATCCTTGTGGGAAAACAAACCTTGTGGGGAAACAAACCTTGTGGGGAAACAAACCTTGTGGGAAAACAAACCTTGTGAGAAAACAAACCTTGTGGGGAAACAAACCTAGTGGGAAAACAAACCTTGTGAGAAAACAAACCTTGTGGGAAAACCAACCTTGCGGGAAAGCGAACCTTGCGGGAAAGCGAACCTCTTGGGAAAACCAACACAGTGGGAAAACAAACCTTGTGAGAAAACAATCCTTGTGGGAAAACAAACCTAGTGGGGAAACAAACCTTGTGGGAAAACCAACCTTGTGGGGAAACAAACCTTTCTGGAAAACCAACCTTGTGGCAAAACAAACCTTGTGGGAAAACAAACCTTGTGGGAAAACAAACCTTGTGGGAAAACAAACCTTGTGAGAAAACAAACCTTGTGGGGAAACAAACCTAGTGGGAAAACAAACCTTGTGAGAAAACAAATCTTGTGGGAAAACCAACCTTGCGGGAAAGCGAACCTTGCGGGAAAGCGAACCTCTTGGGAAAACCAACACAGTGGGAAAACAAACCTTGTGAGAAAACAATCCTTGTGGGAAAACAAACCTTGTGGGGAAACAAACCTTGTGGGAAAACAAACCTTGTGGGAAAACAAACCTTGTGAGAAAACAAACCTTGTGGGAAAACCAACCTTATGGGGAAAGCAACCCTGCGGGAAAACCAACCTTGTGGGAAAACCAACCTTGTGGGAAAACCAACCTTGTGGGAAAGCGAACCTTTTGGGAAAACCAACACAGTGGGAAAACAAACCTTGTGGGAAAACAAACCTTGTGGGGAAACAAACCTTGCGGGAAAACTAACCTTGTGGGAAAACAAACCCTGCGGGAAAACCAACCTTGGGGGAAAACAAAGCTTGTGGGAAAACAAACCTTGTGGGAAAACCAACCTAGTGGAAAAAACAACCTAGTGGGAAAACAAACCTTGTGAGAAAACAATCCTTGTGGGAAAACAAACCTTGTGGGGAAACAAACATTGTGGGGAAACAAACCTTGTGGGAAAACTAACCTTGTGGGAAAACAAACCTTGCGGGAAAACTAACCTTGTGGGAAAACAAACCCTGCGGGAAAACCAGCCTTGTGGGAAAACCAACCTTGTGGGGAAACAAACCTTTCGGGAAAACCAACCTTGTGGGAAAACAAACCTTGTGGGAAAACAAACCTTGTGGGGAAACAAACCTTGTGGGAAAACCAACCTTGCGGGAAAGCGAACCTTTTGGGAAAACCAACACAGTGGGAAAACAAACCTTGTGGGTAAACCAACCTTGCGGGAAAACAAACCTTGGGGGAAAACAAAGCTTGTGGGAAAACAACCTTGTGGGAAAACCAACCTAGTGGGAAAAACAACCTTGGGGGAAAACAAAGCTTGTGGGAAAACAAACCTTGTGGGAAAACCAACCTAGTGGGAAAAACAACCTAGTGGGAAAACAAACCTTGTGAGAAAACAAACCTTGTGGGAAAACCAACCTTATGGGGAAAGCAACCCTGCGGGAAAACCAACCTTGTGGGAAAACCAACCTTGTGGGGAAACAAACCTAGTGGGAAAACAAACCTTGTGAGAAAACAAACCTTGTGGGAAAACCAACCTTGCGGGAAAGCGAACCTTGCGGGAAAGCGAACCTCTTGGGAAAATCAACACAGTGGGAAAACAAACCTTGTGAGAAAACAATCCTTGTGGGAAAACAAACCTTGTGGGGAAACAAACCTTGTGGGGAAACAAACCTTGTGGGAAAACAAACCTTGTGAGAAAACAAACCTTGTGGGGAAACAAACCTAGTGGGAAAACAAACCTTGTGAGAAAACAAACCTTGTGGGAAAACCAACCTTGCGGGAAAGCGAACCTTGCGGGAAAGCGAACCTCTTGGGAAAACCAACACAGTGGGAAAACAAACCTTGTGAGAAAACAATCCTTGTGGGAAAACAAACCTAGTGGGGAAACAAACCTTGTGGGAAAACCAACCTTGTGGGGAAACAAACCTTTCTGGAAAACCAACCTTGTGGCAAAACAAACCTTGTGGGAAAACAAACCTTGTGGGAAAACAAACCTTGTGGGAAAACAAACCTTGTGAGAAAACAAACCTTGTGGGGAAACAAACCTAGTGGGAAAAGAAACCTTGTGAGAAAACAAACCTTGTGGGAAAACCAACCTTGCGGGAAAGCGAACCTTGCGGGAAAGCGAACCTCTTGGGAAAACCAACACAGTGGGAAAACAAACCTTGTGAGAAAACAATCCTTGTGGGAAAACAAACCTTGTGGGGAAACAAACCTTGTGGGAAAACAAACCTTGTGGGAAAACAAACCTTGTGAGAAAACAAACCTTGTGGGAAAACCAACCTTATGGGGAAAGCAACCCTGCGGGAAAACAAACCTTGTGGGAAAACCAACCTTGTGGGAAAACCAACCTTGTGGGAAAGCGAACCTTTTGGGAAAACCAACACAGTGGGAAAACAAACCTTGTGGGAAAACAAACCTTGTGGGGAAACAAACCTTGCGGGAAAACTAACCTTGTGGGAAAACAAACCCTGCGGGAAAACCAACCTTGGGGGAAAACAAAGCTTGTGGGAAAACAAACCTTGTGGGAAAACCAACCTAGTGGAAAAAACAACCTAGTGGGAAAACAAACCTTGTGAGAAAACAATCCTTGTGGGAAAACAAACCTTGTGGGGAAACAAACATTGTGGGGAAACAAACCTTGTGGGAAAACTAACCTTGTGGGAAAACAAACCTTGCGGGAAAACTAACCTTGTGGGAAAACAAACCCTGCGGGAAAACCAGCCTTGTGGGAAAACCAACCTTGTGGGGAAACAAACCTTTCGGGAAAACCAACCTTGTGGGAAAACCAACCTTGTGGGGAAACAAACCTTTCGGGAAAACAAACCTTGTGGGAAAACCAACCTTGCGGGAAAGCGAACCTTTTGGGAAAACCAACACAGTGGGAAAACAAACCTTGTGGGTAAACCAACCTTGCGGGAAAACAAACCTTGGGGGAAAACAAAGCTTGTGGGAAAACAACCTTGTGGGAAAACCAACCTAGTGGGAAAAACAACCTTGGGGGAAAACAAAGCTTGTGGGAAAACAAACCTTGTGGGAAAACCAACCTAGTGGGAAAACCAACCTTGTGGGAAAACCAACCTTGTGGGAAAGCGAACCTTTTGGGAAAACCAACACAGTGGGAAAACAAACCTTGTGGGAAAACAAACCTTGTGGGGAAACAAACCTTGCGGGAAAACTAACCTTGTGGGAAAACAAACCCTGCGGGAAAACCAACCTTGGGGGAAAACAAAGCTTGTGGGAAAACAAACCTTGTGGGAAAACCAACCTAGTGGAAAAAACAACCTAGTGGGAAAACAAACCTTGTGAGAAAACAATCCTTGTGGGAAAACAAACCTTGTGGGGAAACAAACATTGTGGGGAAACAAACCTTGTGGGAAAACTAACCTTGTGGGAAAACAAACCTTGCGGGAAAACTAACCTTGTGGGAAAACAAACCCTGCGGGAAAACCAGCCTTGTGGGAAAACCAACCTTGTGGGGAAACAAACCTTTCGGGAAAACCAACCTTGTGGGAAAACAAACCTTGTGGGAAAACAAACCTTGTGGGGAAACAAACCTTGTGGGAAAACCAACCTTGCGGGAAAGCGAACCTTTTGGGAAAACCAACACAGTGGGAAAACAAACCTTGTGGGTAAACCAACCTTGCGGGAAAACAAACCTTGGGGGAAAACAAAGCTTGTGGGAAAACAACCTTGTGGGAAAACCAACCTAGTGGGAAAAACAACCTTGGGGGAAAACAAAGCTTGTGGGAAAACAAACCTTGTGGGAAAACCAACCTAGTGGGAAAAACAACCTAGTGGGAAAACAAACCTTGCGAGAAAACAAACCTTGTGGGAAAACCAACCTTATGGGGAAAGCAACCCTGCGGGAAAACCAACCTTGTGGGAAAACCAACCTTGTGGGGAAACAAACCTAGTGGGAAAACAAACCTTGTGAGAAAACAAACCTTGTGGGAAAACCAACCTTGCGGGAAAGCGAACCTTGCGGGAAAGCGAACCTCTTGGGAAAATCAACACAGTGGGAAAACAAACCTTGTGAGAAAACAATCCTTGTGGGAAAACAAACCTTGTGGGGAAACAAACCTTGTGGGGAAACAAACCTTGTGGGAAAACAAACCTTGTGAGAAAACAAACCTTGTGGGGAAACAAACCTAGTGGGAAAACAAACCTTGTGAGAAAACAAACCTTGTGGGAAAACCAACCTTGCGGGAAAGCGAACCTTGCGGGAAAGCGAACCTCTTGGGAAAACCAACACAGTGGGAAAACAAACCTTGTGAGAAAACAATCCTTGTGGGAAAACAAACCTAGTGGGGAAACAAACCTTGTGGGAAAACCAACCTTGTGGGGAAACAAACCTTTCTGGAAAACCAACCTTGTGGCAAAACAAACCTTGTGGGAAAACAAACCTTGTGGGAAAACAAACCTTGTGGGAAAACAAACCTTGTGAGAAAACAAACCTTGTGGGGAAACAAACCTAGTGGGAAAAGAAACCTTGTGAGAAAACAAACCTTGTGGGAAAACCAACCTTGCGGGAAAGCGAACCTTGCGGGAAAGCGAACCTCTTGGGAAAACCAACACAGTGGGAAAACAAACCTTGTGAGAAAACAATCCTTGTGGGAAAACAAACCTTGTGGGGAAACAAACCTTGTGGGAAAACAAACCTTGTGGGAAAACAAACCTTGTGAGAAAACAAACCTTGTGGGAAAACCAACCTTATGGGGAAAGCAACCCTGCGGGAAAACAAACCTTGTGGGAAAACCAACCTTGTGGGAAAACCAACCTTGTGGGAAAGCGAACCTTTTGGGAAAACCAACACAGTGGGAAAACAAACCTTGTGGGAAAACAAACCTTGTGGGGAAACAAACCTTGCGGGAAAACTAACCTTGTGGGAAAACAAACCCTGCGGGAAAACCAACCTTGGGGGAAAACAAAGCTTGTGGGAAAACAAACCTTGTGGGAAAACCAACCTAGTGGAAAAAACAACCTAGTGGGAAAACCAACCTTGTGGGGAAACAAACCTTTCGGGAAAACCAACCTTGTGGGAAAACAAACCTTGTGGGAAAACAAACCTTGTGGGGAAACAAACCTTGTGGGAAAACCAACCTTGCGGGAAAGCGAACCTTTTGGGAAAACCAACACAGTGGGAAAACAAACCTTGTGGGTAAACCAACCTTGCGGGAAAACAAACCTTGGGGGAAAACAAAGCTTGTGGGAAAACAACCTTGTGGGAAAACCAACCTAGTGGGAAAAACAACCTTGGGGGAAAACAAAGCTTGTGGGAAAACAAACCTTGTGGGAAAACCAACCTAGTGGGAAAAACAACCTAGTGGGAAAACAAACCTTGTGAGAAAACAAACCTTGTGGGAAAACCAACCTTATGGGGAAAGCAACCCTGCGGGAAAACCAACCTTGTGGGAAAACCAACCTTGTGGGGAAACAAACCTAGTGGGAAAACAAACCTTGTGAGAAAACAAACCTTGTGGGAAAACCAACCTTGCGGGAAAGCGAACCTTGCGGGAAAGCGAACCTCTTGGGAAAACCAACACAGTGGGAAAACAAACCTTGTGAGAAAACAATCCTTGTGGGAAAACAAACCTTGTGGGGAAACAAACCTTGTGGGGAAACAAACCTTGTGGGAAAACAAACCTTGTGAGAAAACAAACCTTGTGGGGAAACAAACCTAGTGGGAAAACAAACCTTGTGAGAAAACAAACCTTGTGGGAAAACCAACCTTGCGGGAAAGCGAACCTTGCGGGAAAGCGAACCTCTTGGGAAAACCAACACAGTGGGAAAACAAACCTTGTGAGAAAACAATCCTTGTGGGAAAACAAACCTAGTGGGGAAACAAACCTTGTGGGAAAACCAACCTTGTGGGGAAACAAACCTTTCTGGAAAACCAACCTTGTGGCAAAACAAACCTTGTGGGAAAACAAACCTTGTGGGAAAACAAACCTTGTGGGAAAACAAACCTTGTGAGAAAACAAACCTTGTGGGGAAACAAACCTAGTGGGAAAACAAACCTTGTGAGAAAACAAATCTTGTGGGAAAACCAACCTTGCGGGAAAGCGAACCTTGCGGGAAAGCGAACCTCTTGGGAAAACCAACACAGTGGGAAAACAAACCTTGTGAGAAAACAATCCTTGTGGGAAAACAAACCTTGTGGGGAAACAAACCTTGTGGGAAAACAAACCTTGTGGGAAAACAAACCTTGTGAGAAAACAAACCTTGTGGGAAAACCAACCTTATGGGGAAAGCAACCCTGCGGGAAAACCAACCTTGTGGGAAAACCAACCTTGTGGGAAAACCAACCTTGTGGGAAAGCGAACCTTTTGGGAAAACCAACACAGTGGGAAAACAAACCTTGTGGGAAAACAAACCTTGTGGGGAAACAAACCTTGCGGGAAAACTAACCTTGTGGGAAAACAAACCCTGCGGGAAAACCAACCTTGGGGGAAAACAAAGCTTGTGGGAAAACAAACCTTGTGGGAAAACCAACCTAGTGGAAAAAACAACCTAGTGGGAAAACAAACCTTGTGAGTAAACAATCCTTGTGGGAAAACAAACCTTGTGGGGAAACAAACATTGTGGGGAAACAAACCTTGTGGGAAAACTAACCTTGTGGGAAAACAAACCTTGCGGGAAAACTAACCTTGTGGGAAAACAAACCCTGCGGGAAAACCAGCCTTGTGGGAAAACCAACCTTGTGGGGAAACAAACCTTTCGGGAAAACCAACCTTGTGGGAAAACAAACCTTGTGGGAAAACAAACCTTGTGGGGAAACAAACCTTGTGGGAAAACCAACCTTGCGGGAAAGCGAACCTTTTGGGAAAACCAACACAGTGGGAAAACAAACCTTGTGGGTAAACCAACCTTGCGGGAAAACAAACCTTGGGGGAAAACAAAGCTTGTGGGAAAACAACCTTGTGGGAAAACCAACCTAGTGGGAAAAACAACCTTGGGGGAAAACAAAGCTTGTGGGAAAACAAACCTTGTGGGAAAACCAACCTAGTGGGAAAAACAACCTAGTGGGAAAACAAACCTTGTGAGAAAACAAACCTTGTGGGAAAACCAACCTTATGGGGAAAGCAACCCTGCGGGAAAACCAACCTTGTGGGAAAACCAACCTTGTGGGGAAACAAACCTAGTGGGAAAACAAACCTTGTGAGAAAACAAACCTTGTGGGAAAACCAACCTTGCGGGAAAGCGAACCTTGCGGGAAAGCGAACCTCTTGGGAAAATCAACACAGTGGGAAAACAAACCTTGTGAGAAAACAATCCTTGTGGGAAAACAAACCTTGTGGGGAAACAAACCTTGTGGGGAAACAAACCTTGTGGGAAAACAAACCTTGTGAGAAAACAAACCTTGTGGGGAAACAAACCTAGTGGGAAAACAAACCTTGTGAGAAAACAAACCTTGTGGGAAAACCAACCTTGCGGGAAAGCGAACCTTGCGGGAAAGCGAACCTCTTGGGAAAACCAACACAGTGGGAAAACAAACCTTGTGAGAAAACAATCCTTGTGGGAAAACAAACCTAGTGGGGAAACAAACCTTGTGGGAAAACCAACCTTGTGGGGAAACAAACCTTTCTGGAAAACCAACCTTGTGGCAAAACAAACCTTGTGGGAAAACAAACCTTGTGGGAAAACAAACCTTGTGGGAAAACAAACCTTGTGAGAAAACAAACCTTGTGGGGAAACAAACCTAGTGGGAAAAGAAACCTTGTGAGAAAACAAACCTTGTGGGAAAACCAACCTTGCGGGAAAGCGAACCTTGCGGGAAAGCGAACCTCTTGGGAAAACCAACACAGTGGGAAAACAAACCTTGTGAGAAAACAATCCTTGTGGGAAAACAAACCTTGTGGGGAAACAAACCTTGTGGGAAAACAAACCTTGTGGGAAAACAAACCTTGTGAGAAAACAAACCTTGTGGGAAAACCAACCTTATGGGGAAAGCAACCCTGCGGGAAAACAAACCTTGTGGGAAAACCAACCTTGTGGGAAAACCAACCTTGTGGGAAAGCGAACCTTTTGGGAAAACCAACACAGTGGGAAAACAAACCTTGTGGGAAAACAAACCTTGTGGGGAAACAAACCTTGCGGGAAAACTAACCTTGTGGGAAAACAAACCCTGCGGGAAAACCAACCTTGGGGGAAAACAAAGCTTGTGGGAAAACAAACCTTGTGGGAAAACCAACCTAGTGGAAAAAACAACCTAGTGGGAAAACCAACCTTGTGGGGAAACAAACCTTTCGGGAAAACCAACCTTGTGGGAAAACAAACCTTGTGGGAAAACAAACCTTGTGGGGAAACAAACCTTGTGGGAAAACCAACCTTGCGGGAAAGCGAACCTTTTGGGAAAACCAACACAGTGGGAAAACAAACCTTGTGGGTAAACCAACCTTGCGGGAAAACAAACCTTGGGGGAAAACAAAGCTTGTGGGAAAACAACCTTGTGGGAAAACCAACCTAGTGGGAAAAACAACCTTGGGGGAAAACAAAGCTTGTGGGAAAACAAACCTTGTGGGAAAACCAACCTAGTGGGAAAAACAACCTAGTGGGAAAACAAACCTTGTGAGAAAACAAACCTTGTGGGAAAACCAACCTTATGGGGAAAGCAACCCTGCGGGAAAACCAACCTTGTGGGAAAACCAACCTTGTGGGGAAACAAACCTAGTGGGAAAACAAACCTTGTGAGAAAACAAACCTTGTGGGAAAACCAACCTTGCGGGAAAGCGAACCTTGCGGGAAAGCGAACCTCTTGGGAAAACCAACACAGTGGGAAAACAAACCTTGTGAGAAAACAATCCTTGTGGGAAAACAAACCTTGTGGGGAAACAAACCTTGTGGGGAAACAAACCTTGTGGGAAAACAAACCTTGTGAGAAAACAAACCTTGTGGGGAAACAAACCTAGTGGGAAAACAAACCTTGTGAGAAAACAAACCTTGTGGGAAAACCAACCTTGCGGGAAAGCGAACCTTGCGGGAAAGCGAACCTCTTGGGAAAACCAACACAGTGGGAAAACAAACCTTGTGAGAAAACAATCCTTGTGGGAAAACAAACCTAGTGGGGAAACAAACCTTGTGGGAAAACCAACCTTGTGGGGAAACAAACCTTTCTGGAAAACCAACCTTGTGGCAAAACAAACCTTGTGGGAAAACAAACCTTGTGGGAAAACAAACCTTGTGGGAAAACAAACCTTGTGAGAAAACAAACCTTGTGGGGAAACAAACCTAGTGGGAAAACAAACCTTGTGAGAAAACAAATCTTGTGGGAAAACCAACCTTGCGGGAAAGCGAACCTCTTGGGAAAACCAACACAGTGGGAAAACAAACCTTGTGAGAAAACAATCCTTGTGGGAAAACAAACCTTGTGGGAAAACCAACCTTATGGGGAAAGCAACCCTGCGGGAAAACCAACCTTGTGGGAAAACCAACCTTGTGGGAAAACCAACCTTGTGGGAAAGCGAACCTTTTGGGAAAACCAACACAGTGGGAAAACAAACCTTGTGGGAAAACAAACCTTGTGGGGAAACAAACCTTGCGGGAAAACTAACCTTGTGGGAAAACAAACCCTGCGGGAAAACCAACCTTGGGGGAAAACAAAGCTTGTGGGAAAACAAACCTTGTGGGAAAACCAACCTAGTGGAAAAAACAACCTAGTGGGAAAACAAACCTTGTGAGAAAACAAACCTTGTGGGAAAACCAACCTCATGGGGAAAGCAACCCTGCGGGAAAACCAACCTTGTGGGAAAACCAACCTTGTGGGAAAACCAACCTTGTGGGAAAGCGTACCTTTTGGGAAAACCAACACAGTGGGAAAACAAACCTTGTGGGGAAACAAACCTTGCGGGAAAACTAACCTTGTGGGAAAACAAACCCTGCGGGAAAACCAACCTTGTAGGAAAACCAACCTTGTGGGAAAACAAACCTTGCGGGAAAACTAACCTTGAGGGAAAACAAACCCTGCGGGAAAACCAACCTTGTGGGAAAACCAACCTTGTGGGGAAACAAACCTTTCGGGAAAACCAGCCTTGTGGGAAAACAAACATTGTGGGTAAACAAACCTTGTGGGAAAACAAACCTTGTGGGAAAACCAACCTTGTGGGAAAACAAACCTTGTGGGAAAACCAACCTAGTGGGAAAACAAACCTTGTGAGAAAACAAACCTTTTGGGAAAACCAACCTTATGGGGAAACAAACCCTGCGGGAAAACCAGCCTTGTGGGAAAACCAACCTTGCGGGAAAGCGAACCTTTTGGGAAAACCAACACAGTGGGAAAACAAACCTTGTGAGAAAACTAACCTTGTGGGAAAACAAAACCTGCGGGAAAACCGACCTTGTGGGAAAACCAACCTTGTAGGGAAACAAACCTTTCGGGAAAACCAACCTTGTGGGAAAACAAACATTGTGGGTAAACAAACCTTGTGGGAAAACAAACCTTGTGGGAAAACCAACCTTTTGGGAAAACAAACCTTGTGGGAAAACCAACCTAGTGGGAAAACAAACCTTGTGAGAAAACAAACCTTTTGGGAAAACCAACCTTATGGGAAAACAAACCCTGCGGGAAAACCAGCCTTGTGGGAAAACCAACCTTGCGGGAAAGCGAACCTTTTGGGAAAACCAACACAGTGGGAAAACAAACCTTGTGAGAAAACAATCCTTGTGGGAAAACAAACCTTGTGGGGAAACAAACCTTGTGGGAAAACAAACCTTGTGGGAAAACCAACCTTGTGGGGAAACAAACCTTTCTGGAAAACCAACCTTGTGGCAAAACAAACCTTGTGGGAAAACAAACCTTGTGGGAAAACAAACCTTGTGGGAAAACAAACCTTGTGAGAAAACAAACCTTGTGGGGAAACAAACCTAGTGGGAAAACAAACCTTGTGAGAAAACAAACCTTGTGGGGAAACAAACCTTGCAGGAAAACTAACCTTGTGGGAAAACAAACCCTGCGGGAAAACCAATCTTGTGGGAAAACCAACCTTGTGGGGAAACAAACCTTTCGGGAAAACCAACCTTGTGGGAAAACAAACCTTGTGAGAAAACAAACATTGTGGGGAAACAAACCTTGTGGGAAAACCAGCCTTGCGGGAAAGCGAACCTTTTGGGAAAACCAACCTTATGGGGAAAGCAACCCTGCGGGAAAACCAACCTTGTGGGAAAACCAACCTTGTGGGAAAACCAACCTTTTGGGAAAGCGAACCTTTTGGGAAAACCAACACAGTGGGAAAACAAACCTTGTGGGAAAACAAACCTTGTGGGGAAACAAACCTTGCGGGAAAACTAACCTTGTGGGAAAACAAACCCTGCGGGAAAACCAACCTTGTGGGAAAACCAACCTTGTGGGGAAACAAACCTTTCGGGAAATCCAACCTTGTGGGAAAACAAACCTTGTGGGAAAACAAACCTTGTGGGGAAACAAACCTTGTGGGAAAACCAACCTTGCGGGAAAGCGAACCTTTTGGGAAAACCAACACAGTGGGAAAACAAACCTTGTGGGTAAACCAACCTTGCGGGAAAACAAACCTTGGGGGAAAACAAAGCTTGTGGGAAAAGAAATCTTGTGGGAAAACCAACCTAGTGGGAAAAACAACCTTGGGGGAAAACAAAGCTTGTGGGAAAACAAACCTTGTGGGAAAACCAACCTAGTTGGAAAAACAACCTAGTGGGAAAACAAACCTTGTGAGAAAACAAACCTTGTGGGAAAACCAACCTTATGGGGAAAGCAACCCTGCGGGAAAACCAACCTTGTGGGAAAACCAACCTTGTGGGGAAACAAACCTAGTGGGAAAACAAACCTTGTGAGAAAACAAACCTTGTGGGAAAACCAACCTTGCGGGAAAGCGAACCTTGCGGGAAAGCGAACCTCTTGGGAAAACCAACACAGTGGGAAAACAAACCTTGTGAGAAAACAATCCTTGTGGGAAAACAAACCTTGTGGGGAAACAAACCTTGTGGGGAAACAAACCTTGTGGGAAAACAAACCTTGTGAGAAAACAAACCTTGTGGGGAAACAAACCTAGTGGGAAAACAAACCTTGTGAGAAAACAAACCTTGTGGGAAAACCAACCTTGCGGGAAAGCGAACCTTGCGGGAAAGCGAACCTCTTGGGTAAACCAACACAGTGGGAAAACAAACCTTGTGAGAAAACAATCCTTGTGGGAAAACAAACCTTGTGGGGAAACAAACCTTGTGGGAAAACCAACATTGTGGGGAAACAAACCTTTCTGGAAAACCAACCTTGTGGCAAAACAAACCTTGTGGGAAAACAAACCTTGTGGGAAAACAAACCTTGTGGGAAAACAAATCTTGTGAGAAAACAAACCTTGTGGGGAAACAAACCTAGTGGGAAAACAAACCTTGTGAGAAAACAAACCTTGTGGGAAAACCAACCTTGCGGGAAAGCGAACCTTGCGGGAAAGCGAACCTCTTGGGAAAACCAACACAGTGGGAAAACAAACCTTGTGAGAAAACAATCCTTGTGGGAAAACAAACCTTGTGGGGAAACAAACCTTGTGGGAAAACAAACCTTGTGGGAAAACAAACCTTGTGAGAAAACAAACCTTGTGGGGAAACAAACCTAGTGGGAAAAACAAACCTTGTGAGAAAACAAACCTTGTGGGAAAACCAACCTTGCGGGAAAGCGAACCTTGCGGGAAAGCGAACCTCTTGGGAAAACCAACACAGTGGGAAAACAAACATTGTGATAAAACAAACCTTGTGAGAAAACAAACCTTGTGGGGAAACAAACCTAGTGGGAAAACAAACCTTGTGAGAAAACAAACCTTGTGGGAAAACCAACCTTTCGGGAAAACCAACCTTGTGGGAAAACAAACCTTGTGGGAAAACAAACCTTATGGGAAAACAAACCTTGTGGGAAAACAAAACTTATGGGAAAACAAACCTTGTGGGGAAACCAACACAGTGGGAAAACAAACCTTGTGGGAAAACCAACCTTGCCGGAAAACCAACCTTGGGGGAAAACAAAGCTTGTGGGAAAACAAACCTTGTGGGAAAACCAACCTAGTGGGAAAAACAACCTAGTTGGAAAACAAACCTTGTGAGAAAACAAACCTTGTGGGAAAACCAACCTTATGGGGAAAGCAACCCTGCGGGAAAACCAACCTTGTGGGAAAACCAACCTTGTGGGAAAGCGAACCTTTTGGGAAAACCAACACAGTGGGAAAAAAAACCTTGTGGGAAAACCAACCTTGCGGGAAAACCAACCTTGGGGGAAAACAAACCTTGTGGGAAAACAAACCTTGTGGGGAAACAAACCTAGTGGGAAAACAAACCTTGTGAGAAAAAAATCCTTGTGGGAAAACAAACCTTGGGGGGAAACAAACCTTGCGGGGAAACTAACCTTGTGGGAAAACAAACCCTGCGGGAAAACCAACCCTGTGGGAAAACCAACCTTGTGGGGAAACAAACCTTTCGGGAAAACAAACCTTGTGGGAAAACAAACCTTGTGGGAAAACAAACCTTGTGGGAAAACAAACCTTATGGGGAAAGCAACCCTGCGGGAAAACCAACCTTGTGGGAAAGTGAACCTTTTGGGAAAACTAACACAGTGGGAACACAAACCTTGTGGGAAAACCAACCTTGCGGGAAAACCAACCTTGTGAGAAAACAATCCTTGTGGGAAAACAAACCTTGTGGGGAAACAAACCTTGTGGGAAAACCAACATTGTGGGGAAACAAACCTTTCTGGAAAACCAACCTTGTGGCAAAACAAACCTTGTGGGAAAACAAACCTTGTGGGAAAACAAACCTTGTGGGAAAACAAATCTTGTGAGAAAACAAACCTTGTGGGGAAACAAACCTAGTGGGAAAACAAACCTTGTGAGAAAACAAACCTTGTGGGAAAACCAACCTTGCGGGAAAGCGAACCTTGCGGGAAAGCGAACCTCTTGGGAAAACCAACACAGTGGGAAAACAAACCTTGTGAGAAAACAATCCTTGTGGGAAAACAAACCTTGTGGGGAAACAAACCTTGTGGGAAAACAAACCTTGTGGGAAAACAAACCTTGTGAGAAAACAAACCTTGTGGGGAAACAAACCTAGTGGGAAAAACAAACCTTGTGAGAAAACAAACCTTGTGGGAAAACCAACCTTGCGGGAAAGCGAACCTTGCGGGAAAGCGAACCTCTTGGGAAAACCAACACAGTGGGAAAACAAACATTGTGATAAAACAAACCTTGTGAGAAAACAAACCTTGTGGGGAAACAAACCTAGTGGGAAAACAAACCTTGTGAGAAAACAAACCTTGTGGGAAAACCAACCTTTCGGGAAAACCAACCTTGTGGGAAAACAAACCTTGTGGGAAAACAAACCTTATGGGAAAACAAACCTTGTGGGAAAACAAAACTTATGGGAAAACAAACCTTGTGGGGAAACCAACACAGTGGGAAAACAAACCTTGTGGGAAAACCAACCTTGCCGGAAAACCAACCTTGGGGGAAAACAAAGCTTGTGGGAAAACAAACCTTGTGGGAAAACCAACCTAGTGGGAAAAACAACCTAGTTGGAAAACAAACCTTGTGAGAAAACAAACCTTGTGGGAAAACCAACCTTATGGGGAAAGCAACCCTGCGGGAAAACCAACCTTGTGGGAAAACCAACCTTGTGGGAAAGCGAACCTTTTGGGAAAACCAACACAGTGGGAAAAAAAACCTTGTGGGAAAACCAACCTTGCGGGAAAACCAACCTTGGGGGAAAACAAACCTTGTGGGAAAACAAACCTTGTGGGGAAACAAACCTAGTGGGAAAACAAACCTTGTGAGAAAAAAATCCTTGTGGGAAAACAAACCTTGGGGGGAAACAAACCTTGCGGGGAAACTAACCTTGTGGGAAAACAAACCCTGCGGGAAAACCAACCCTGTGGGAAAACCAACCTTGTGGGGAAACAAACCTTTCGGGAAAACAAACCTTGTGGGAAAACAAACCTTGTGGGAAAACAAACCTTGTGGGAAAACAAACCTTATGGGGAAAGCAACCCTGCGGGAAAACCAACCTTGTGGGAAAGCGAACCTTTTGGGAAAACCAACACAGTGGGAACACAAACCTTGTGGGAAAACCAACCTTGCGGGAAAACCAACCTTGTGGGAAAACAAACCTTGTGGGAAAACAAACCTTGTGGGAAAACAAACCTTGTGGGAAAACAAACCTTGTGGGAAAACAAACCTTATGGGAAAACAAACCTTGTGGGGAAACAAACCTTTTGGGAAAACCAACCTTGCGGGAAAGCGAACCTTTTGGGAAAACCAACACAGTGGGAAAACAAACCTTGTGGGAAAACCAACCTTGCGGGAAAACCAACCTTGGGGGAAAACAAAGCTTGTGGGAAAACAAACCTTGTGGGAAAACCAACCTAGTGGGAAAAAACAACCTAGTGGGAAAACAAACCTTGTGAGAAAACAAACCTTGTGGGAATACCAACCTTATGGGGAAAGCAACCCTGCGGGAAAACCAACCTTGTGGGAAAACCAACCTTGTGCGAAAGCGAACCTTTTGGGAAAACCAACACAGTGGGAAAACAAACCTTGTTGGAAAACCAACCTTGCGGGAAAACCAACCTTGGGGGAAAACAAACCTTGTGGGAAAACAAACCTTGTGGGGAAACAAACCTAGTGGGAAAACAAACCTTGTGAGAAAACAAACCTTGTGGGAAAACCAACCTTATGGGGAAAGAAACCCTGCGGGAAAACCAACCTTGTGGGAAAACCAACCTTGTGGGAAAGCGAACCTTTTGGGAAAACAAACCTTGTGGGAAAACAATTCTTGTGGGAAAACAAACCTTGTGAGAAAACAAACCTTGTGGGAAAACCAACCTTATGGGGAAAGAAACCTTGTGGGGAAACAAACCTTTCGGGAAAACCAACCTTGTGGGAAAACAAACCTTGTGGGAAAACAAACCTTGTGGGAAAACAAACCTTGTGGGAAAACAAACCTTATGGGAAAACAAACCTTGCGGGGAAACAAACCTTGTGGGAAAACCAACCTTGCGGGAAAGCGAACCTTTTGGGAAAACCAACACAGTGGGAAAACAAACCGTGTGGGAAAACCAACCTTGCGGGAAAACCAACCTTGGGGGAAAACAAAGCTTGTGGGAAAACAAACCTTGTGGGAAAACCAACCTAGTGGTAAAAACAACCTAGCGGGAAAACAAACCTTGTGAGAAAACAAACCTTGTGGGAAAACCAACCTTATGGTGAAAGCAACCCTGCGGGAAAACCAACCTTGTGGGAAAACCAACCTTGTGGGAAAGCGAACCTCTTGGGAAAACCAACACAGTGGGAAAACCAACCTTGCGGGAAAGCGAACCTCTTGGGTAAACCAACACAGTGGGAAAACAAACCTTGTGAGAAAACAATCCTTGTGGGAAAACAAACCTTGTGGGAAAACCAACCTTGTGTGGAAACAAACCTTTCTGGAAAACCAACCTTGTGGCAAAACAAACCTTGTGGGAAAACAAACCTTGTGGGAAAACAAACCTTGTGGGAAAACAAATCTTGTGAGAAAAGAAACCTTGTGGGGAAACAAACCTAGTGGGAAAACAAACCTTGTGAGAAAACAAACCTTGTGGGAAAACCAACCTTGCGGGAAAGCGAACCTTGCGGGAAAGCGAACCTCTTGGGAAAACCAACACAGTGGGAAAACAAACCTTGTGAGAAAACAATCCTTGTGGGAAAACAAACCTTGTGGGGAAACAAACCTTGTGGGAAAACAAACCTTGTGGGAAAACAAACCTTGTGAGAAAACAAACCTTGTGGGAAAACCAACCTTATGGGGAAAGAAACCCTGCGGGAAAACCAACCTTGTGGGAAAACCAACCTTGTGGGAAAGCGAACCTTTTGGGAAAACAAACCTTGTGGGAAAACAATTCTTGTGGGAAAACAAACCTTGTGAGAAAACAAACCTTGTGGGAAAACCAACCTTATGGGGAAAGAAACCTTGTGGGGAAACAAACCTTTCGGGAAAACCAACCTTGTGGGAAAACAAACCTTGTGGGAAAACAAACCTTGTGGGAAAACAAACCTTGTGGGAAAACAAACCTTATGGGAAAACAAACCTTGCGGGGAAACAAACCTTGTGGGAAAACCAACCTTGCGGGAAAGCGAACCTTTTGGGAAAACCAACACAGTGGGAAAACAAACCGTGTGGGAAAACCAACCTTGCGGGAAAACCAACCTTGGGGGAAAACAAAGCTTGTGGGAAAACAAACCTTGTGGGAAAACCAACCTAGTGGTAAAAACAACCTAGCGGGAAAACAAACCTTGTGAGAAAACAAACCTTGTGGGAAAACCAACCTTATGGTGAAAGCAACCCTGCGGGAAAACCAACCTTGTGGGAAAACCAACCTTGTGGGAAAGCGAACCTCTTGGGAAAACCAACACAGTGGGAAAACCAACCTTGCGGGAAAGCGAACCTCTTGGGTAAACCAACACAGTGGGAAAACAAACCTTGTGAGAAAACAATCCTTGTGGGAAAACAAACCTTGTGGGAAAACCAACCTTGTGGGGAAACAAACCTTTCTGGAAAACCAACCTTGTGGCAAAACAAACCTTGTGGGAAAACAAACCTTGTGGGAAAACAAACCTTGTGGGAAAACAAATCTTGTGAGAAAAGAAACCTTGTGGGGAAACAAACCTAGTGGGAAAACAAACCTTGTGAGAAAACAAACCTTGTGGGAAAACCAACCTTGCGGGAAAGCGAACCTTGCGGGAAAGCGAACCTCTTGGGAAAACCAACACAGTGGGAAAACAAACCTTGTGGGAAAACCAACCTTGTGGGGAAACAAACCTTTCTGGAAAACCAACCTTGTGGCAAAACAAACCTTGTGGGAAAACAAACCTTGTGGGAAAACAAACCTTGTGGGAAAACAAATCTTGTGAGAAAAGAAACCTTGTGGGGAAACAAAGCTAGTGGGAAAACAAACCTTGTGAGAAAACAAACCTTGTGGGAAAACCAACCTTGCGGGAAAGCGAACCTTGCGGGAAAGCGAACCTCTTGGGAAAACCAACACAGTGGGAAAACAAACATTGTGATAAAACAATCCTTGTGGGAAAACAAAAGTTGTGGGGAAACAAACCTTGTGGGGAAACAAACCTTGTGGGAAAACAAACCTTGTGAGAAAACAAATCTTGTGGGGAAACAAACCTAGTGGGAAAACAAACCTTGTGAGAAAACAAACCTTGTGGGAAAACCAACCTTTCGGGAAAACCAACCTTGTGGGAAAACAAACCTTGTGAGAAAACAAACCTTATGGGAAAACAAACCTTGTGGGAAAACAAATCTTATGGGAAAACAAACCTTGTGGGGAAACAAACACAGTGGGAAAACAAACCTTGTGGGAAAACCAACCTTGCCGGAAAACCAACCTTGGGGGAAAACAAAGCTTGTGGGAAAACAAACCTTGTGGGAAAACCAACCTAGTGGGAAAAACAACCTAGTTGGAAAACAAACCTTGTGAGAAAACAAACCTTGTGGGAAAACCAACCTTATGGGGAAAGCAACCCTGCGGGAAAACCAACCTTGTGGGAAAACCAACCTTGTGGGAAAGCGAACCTTTTGGGAAAACCAACACAGTGGAAAAAAAAACCTTGTGGGAAAACCAACCTTGCGGGAAAACCAACCTTGGGGGAAAACAAACCTTGTGGGAAAACAAACCTTGTGGGGAAACAAACCTAGTGGGAAAACAAACCTTGTGAGAAAAAAATCCTTGTGGGAAAACAAACCTTGGGGGGAAACAAACCTTGCGGGGAAACTAACCTTGTGGGAAAACAAACCCTGCGGGAAAACCAACCCTGTGGGAAAACCAACCTTGTGGGGAAACAAACCTTTCGGGAAAACAAACCTTGTGGGAAAACAAACATTGTGGGAAAACAAACCTTGTGGGAAAACAAACCTTATGGGGAAAGCAACCCTGCGGGAAAACCAACCTTGTGGGAAAACCAACCTTGTGGGAAAGCGAACCTTTTGGGAAAACCAACACAGTGGGAACACAAACCTTGTGGGAAAACCAACCTTGCGGGAAAACCAACCTTGTGGGAAAACAAACCTTGTGGGAAAACAAACCTTGTGGGAAAACAAACCTTGTGGGAAAACAAACCTTATGGGAAAACAAACCTTGTGGGGAAACAAACCTTTTGGGAAAACCAACCTTGCGGGAAAGCGAACCTTTTGGGAAAACCAACACAGTGGGAAAACAAACCTTGTGGGAAAACCAACCTTGCGGGAAAACCAACCTTGGGGGAAAACAAAGCTTGTGGGAAAACAAACCTTGTGGGAAAACCAACCTAGTGGGAAAAAACAACCTAGTGGGAAAACAAACCTTGTGAGAAAACAAACCTTGTGGGAATACCAACCTTATGGGGAAAGCAACCCTGCGGGAAAACCAACCTTGTGGGAAAACCAACCTTGTGCGAAAGCGAACCTTTTGGGAAAACCAACACAGTGGGAAAACAAACCTTGTGGGAAAACCAACCTTGCGGGAAAACCAACCTTGGGGGAAAACAAACCTTGTGGGAAAACAAACCTTGTGGGGAAACAAACCTTGTGGGAAAACAAACCTTATGGGGAAAGCAACCCTGCGGGAAAACCAACCTTGTGGGAAAACCAACCTTGTGGGAAAGCGAACCTTTTGGGAAAACCAACACAGTGGGAAAACAAACCTTGTGGGAAAACCAACCATGCGGGAAAACCAACCTTTGGGGAAAACAAACCTTGTGGGAAAGCGAACCTTTTGGGAAAACAAACCTTGTGGGAAAACAATTCTTGTGGGAAAACAAACCTTGTGAGAAAACAAACCTTGTGGGAAAACCAACCTTATGGGGAAAGAAACCTTGTTGGGAAACAAACCTTTCGGGAAAACAAACCTTGTGGGAAAACAAACCTTGTGGGAAAACAAACCTTGTGGGAAAACAAACCTTGTGGGAAAACAAACCTTATGGGAAAACAAACCTTGCGGGGAAACAAACCTTGTGGGAAAACCAACCTTGTGGGAAAGCGAACCTTTTGGGAAAACCAACACAGTGGGAAAACAAACCGTGTGGGAAAACCAACCTTGCGGGAAAACCAACCTTGGGGGAAAACAAAGCTTGTGGGAAAACAAACCTTGTGGGAAAACCAACCTAGTGGTAAAAACAACCTAGCGGGAAAACAAACCTTGTGAGAAAACAAACCTTGTGGGAAAACCAACCTTATGGTGAAAGCAACCCTGCGGGAAAACCAACCTTGTGGGAAAACCAACCTTGTGGGAAAGCGAACCTTTTGGGAAAACCAACACAGTGGGAAAACAAACCTTGTGGGAAAACCAACCATGCGGGAAAACCAACCTTTGGGGAAAACAAACCTTGTGGGAAAACACACCTTGTGGGGAAACAAACCTAGTGGGAAAACAAACCTTGTGAGAAAACAACCCTTGTGGGAAAACAAACCTTGTGGGGAAACAAACCTTTCGGGGAAACTAACCTTGTGAGAAAACAAACCCTGCGGGAAAATGAACCTTGTGGGAAAACCAACCTTATGGGGAAACAAACCCTGCGGGAAAACCAACCTTGTGGGAAAACCAACCTTGCGGGAAAGCGAACCTTTTGGGAAAACCAACACAGTGGGAAAACAAAGCTTGTGAGAAAACAATCCTTGTGGGAAAACAAACCTTGTGGGGAAACAAACCTTGTGGGGAAACAAACCTTGTGGGAAAACTAACCTTGTGGGAAAACAAACCTTGCGGGAAAACTAACCTTGTGGGAAAACAAACCCTGCGGCAAAACCAACCTTGTGGGAAAACCAACCTTGTGGGGAAACAAACCTTTCGGGAAAACAAACCTTGTGGGAAAACAAACCTTGTGGGAAAACAAACCTTGTGGGAAAACAAACCTTATGGGGAAAGCAACCCTGCGGGAAAACCAACCTTGTGGGAAAACCAACCTTGTGGGAAAGCGAACCTTTTGGGAAAACCAACACAGTGGGAAAACAAACCTTGTGGGAAAACCAACCATGCGGGAAAACCAACCTTTGGGGAAAACAAACCTTGTGGGAAAACACACCTTGTGAGGAAACAAACCTAGTGGGAAAACGAACCTTGTGAGAAAACAACCCTTGTGGGAAAACAATTCTTGTGGGGAAACAAACCTTTCGGGGAAACTAACCTTGTGGGAAAACAAACTCTGCGGGAAAACGAACCTTGTGGGAAAACCAAGCTTATGGGGAAACAAACCCTGCGGGAAAACCAACCTTGTGGGAAAACCAACCTTGCGGGAAAGCGAACCTTTTGGGAAAACCAACACAGTGGGAAAACAAACCTTGTGAGAAAACAATCCTTGTGGGAAAACAAACCTTGTGGGGAAACAAACCTTGTGGGGAAAAAAACCTTGTGGGAAAACTAACCTTGTGGGAAAACAAACCTTGCGGGAAAACTAACCTTGTGGGAAAACAAACCCTGCGGGAAAACCAACCTTGTGGGAAAACCAACCTTGTGGGGAAACAAACCTTTCGGGAAAACAAACCTTGTGGGAAAACAAACCTTGTGGGAAAACAAACCTATGGGGAAAGCAACCCTGCGGGAAAACCAACCTTGTGGGAAAACCAACCTTGTGGGAAAGCGAACCTTTTGGGAAAACCAACACAGTGGGAACACAAACCTTGTGGGAAAACCAACCTTGCGGGAAAACCAACCTTGTGGGAAAACAAACCTTGTGGGAAAACAAACCTTGTGGGAAAACAAACCTTGTGGGAAAACAAACCTTATGGGAAAACAAACCTTGTGGGGAAACAAACCTTGTGGGAAAAACAACCTTGCGGGAAAGCGAACCTTTTGGGAAAACCAACACAGTGGGAAAACAAACCTTGTGGGAAAACCAACCTTGCGGGAAAACCAACCTTGGGGGAAAACAAAGCTTGTGGGAAAACAAACCCTGCGGGAAAACCAACCTTGTGGGAAAACCAACCTTGTGGGAAAACCAACCTTGTGGGGAAACAAACCTTTCGGGAAAACTAACCTTGTGGGAAAACATACCCTGCGGGAAAACGAACCTTGTGGGAAAACAAACCTTGTGGGAAAACAAACCTTGTGGGAAAACAAAGCTTGTGGGAAAACAAACCTTGGTGGAAAACCAACCTAGTGGGAAAAACAACCTAGGAAAAACAACCTGGCTTCCAAATGGGGAGGAGTTAAGGGTTGACAAGTGACAGTTTCAAGTGACAGTCTCGGCCGCAGGCCGCAGCATCGCTTTTTCATCACGTAGCTCCTCCCACAGGGCGGGGCTTAGCTAACCTTGTGGGAAAACCAACCTTGCGGGAAAGCGAACCTTGCGGGAAAGCGAACCTCTTGGGAAAACCAACACAGTGGGAAAACAAACCTTGTGAGAAAACAATCCTTGTGGGAAAACAAACCTTGTGGGGAAACAAACCTTGTGGGAAAACAAACCTTGTGAGAAAACAAACCTTGTGGGGAAACAAACCTAGTGGGAAAACAAACCTTGTGAGAAAACAAACCTTGTGGGAAAACCAACCTTGCGGGAAAGCGAACCTTGCGGGAAAGCGAACCTCTTGGGTAAACCAACACAGTGGGAAAACAAACCTTGTGAGAAAACAATCCTTGTGGGAAAACAAACCTTGTGGGGAAACAAACCTTGTGGGAAAACCAACCTTGTGGGGAAACAAACCTTTCTGGAAAACCAACCTTGTGGCAAAACAAACCTTGTGGGAAAACAAACCTCGTGGGAAAACAAACCTTGTGGGAAAACAAATCTTGTGAGAAAACAAACCTTGTGGGGAAACAAACCTAGTGGGAAAACAAACCTTGTGAGAAAACAAACCTTGTGGGAAAACCAACCTTGCGGGAAAGCGAACCTTGCGGGAAAGCGAACCTCTTGGGAAAACCAACACAGTGGGAAAACAAACCTTGTGAGAAAACAATCCTTGTGGGAAAACAAACCTTGTGGGGAAACAAACCTTGTGGGAAAACAAACCTTGTGGGAAAACAAACCTTGTGAGAAAACAAACCTTGTGGGGAAACAAACCTAGTGGGAAAAACAAACCTTGTGAGAAAACAAACCTTGTGGGAAAACCAACCTTGCGGGAAAGCGAACCTTGCGGGAAAGCGAACCTCTTGGGAAAACCAACACAGTGGGAAAACAAACATTGTGATAAGACAATCCTTGTGGGAAAACAAACCTTGTGGGGAAACAAACCTTGTGGGGAAACAAACCTTGTGGGAAAAGAAACCTTGTGAGAAAACAAACCTTGCGGGGAAACAAACCTAGTGGGAAAACAAACCTTGTGAGAAAAAAAACCTTGTGGGAAAACCAACCTTTCGGGAAAACCAACCTTGTGGGAAAACAAACCTTGTGGGAAAACAAACCTTATGGGAAAACAAACCTTGTGGGAAAACAAATCTTATGGGAAAACAAACCTTGTGGGGAAACAAACACAGTGGGAAAACAAACCTTGTGGGAAAACCAACCTTGCCGGAAAACCAACCTTGGGGGAAAACAAAGCTTGTGGGAAAACAAACCTTGTGGGAAAACCAACCTAGTGGGAAAAACAACCTAGTTGGAAAACAAACCTTGTGAGAAAACAAACCTTGTGGGAAAACCAACCTTATGGGGAAAGCAACCCTGCGGGAAAACCAACCTTGTGGGAAAACCAACCTTGTGGGAAAGCGAACCTTTTGGGAAAACCAACACAGTGGAAAAAAAAACCTTGTGGGAAAACCAACCTTGCGGGAAAACCAACCTTGGGGGAAAACAAACCTTGTGGGAAAAAAAACCTTGTGGGGAAACAAACCTAGTGGGAAAACAAACCTTGTGAGAAAAAAATCCTTGTGGGAAAACAAACCTTGGGGGGAAACAAACCTTGCGGGGAAACTAACCTTGTGGGAAAACAAACCCTGCGGGAAAACCAACCCTGTGGGAAAACCAACCTTGTGGGGAAACAAACCTTTCGGGAAAACAAACCTTGTGGGAAAACAAACCTTGTGGGAAAACAAACCTTGTGGGAAAACAAACCTTATGGGGAAAGCAACCCTGCGGGAAAACCAACCTTGTGGGAAAACCAACCTTGTGGGAAAGCGAACCTTTTGGGAAAACCAACACAGTGGGAACACAAACCTTGTGGGAAAACCAACCTTGCGGGAAAACCAACCTTGTGGGAAAACAAACCTTGTGGGAAAACAAACCTTGTGGGAAAACAAACCTTGTGGGAAAACAAACCTTATGGGAAAACAAACCTTGTGGGGAAACAAACCTTGTGGGAAAACCAACCTTGCGGGAAAGCGAACCTTTTGGGAAAACCAACACAGTGGGAAA
Organism: Branchinecta lynchi; assembly: GCA_023053575.1. Classification (NCBI taxonomy): domain Eukaryota; kingdom Metazoa; phylum Arthropoda; class Branchiopoda; order Anostraca; family Branchinectidae; genus Branchinecta; species Branchinecta lynchi. The sequence continues at coordinate 37,303 of JAKZAP010000072.1, forward strand.
ACAAACCTTGTGGGAAAACCAACCTTGCGGGAAAACCAACCTTGGCTGAAAACAAAGCTTGTGGGAAAACAAACCTTGTGGGAAAACCAACCTAGTGGGAAAAAACAACCTAGTGGGAAAACAAACCTTGTGAGAAAACAAACCTTGTGGGAAAACCAACCTTATGGGGAAAGCAACCCTGCGGGAAAACCAACCTTGTGGGAAAACCAACCTTGTGCGAAAGCGAACGTTTTGGGAAAACCAACACAGTGGGAAAACAAACCTTGTGGGAAAACCAACCTTGCGGGAAAACCAACCTTGGGGGAAAACAAACCTTGTGGGAAAACAAACCTTGTGGGGAAACAAACCTAGTGGGAAAACAAACCTTGTGAGAAAACAAACCTTGTGGGAAAACCAACCTTATGGGGAAAGAAACCCTGCGGGAAAACCAACCTTGTGGGAAAACCAACCTTGTGGGAAAGCGAACCTTTTGGGAAAACAAACCTTGTGGGAAAACAATTCTTGTGGGAAAACAATCCTTGTGAGAAAACAAACCTTGTGGGAAAACCAACCTTATGGAGAAAGAAACCTTGTGGGGAAACAAACCTTTCGGGAAAACCAACCTTGTGGGAAAACAAACCTTGTGGGAAAACAAACCTTGTGGGAAAACAAACCTTGTGGGAAAACAAACCTTATGGGAAAACAAACCTTGCGGGGAAACAAACCTTGTGGGAAAACCAACCTTGCGGGAAAGCGAACCTTTTGGGAAAACCAACACAGTGGGAAAACAAACCGTGTGGGAAAACCAACCTTGCGGGAAAACCGACCTGTGGGGAAAACAAAGCTTGTGGGAAAACAAACCTTTTGGGAAAACCAACCTAGTGGTAAAAACAACCTAGCGGGAAAACAAACCTTGTGAGAAAACAAACCTTGTGGGAAAACCAACCTTATGGTGAAAGCAACCCTGCGGGAAAACCAACCTTGTGGGAAAACCAACCTTGTGGGAAAGCGAACCTTTTGGGAAAACCAACACAGTGGGAAAACAAACCTTGTGGGAAAACCAACCATGCGGGAAAACCAACCTTTGGGGAAAACAAACCTTGTGGGAAAACACACCTTGTGGGGAAACAAACCTAGTGGGAAAACAAACCTTGTGAGAAAACAACCCTTGTGGGAAAACAAACCTTGTGGGGAAACAAACCTTTCGGGGAAACTAACCTTGTGAGAAAACAAACCCTGCGGGAAAACGAACCTTGTGGGAAAACCAACCTTATGGGGAAACAAACCCTGCGGGAAAACCAACCTTGTGGGAAAACCAACCTTGCAGGAAAGCGAACCTTTTGGGAAAACCAACACAGTGGGAAAACAAACCTTGTGAGAAAACAATCCTTGTGGGAAAACAAACCTTGTGGGGAAACAAACCTTGTGGGGAAACAAACCTTGTGGGAAAACTAACCTTGTGGGAAAACAAACCTTGCGGGAAAACTAACCTTGTGGGAAAACAAACCCTGCGGGAAAACCAACCTTGTGGGAAAACCAACCTTGTGGGGAAACAAACCTTTCGGGAAAACAAACCTTGTGGGAAAACAAACCTTGTGGGAAAACAAACCTTGTGGGAAAACAAACCTTGTATGAAAACAAACCTTATGGGGAAAGCAACCCTGCGGGAAAACCAACCTTGTGGGAAAACGAACCTTGTGGGAAAGCGAACCTTTTGGGAAAACCAACACAGTGGGAAAACAAACCTTGTGGGAAAACCAACCATGCGGGAAAACCAACCTTTGGGGAAAACAAGCCTTGTGGGAAAACACACCTTGTGAGGAAACAAACCTAGTGGGAAAACGAACCTTGTGAGAAAACAACCCTTGTGGGAAAACAAACCTTGTGGGGAAACAAACCTTTCGGGGAAACTAACCTTGTGGGAAAACAAACCCTGCGGGAAAACGAACCTTGTGGGAAAACCAAGCTTATGGGGAAACAAACCCTGCGGGAAAACCAACCTTGTGGGAAAACCAACCTTGCGGGAAAGCGAACCTTTTGGGAAAACCAACACAGTGGGAAAACAAACCTTGTGAGAAAACAATCCTTGTGGGAAAACAAACCTTGTGGGGAAACAAACCTTGTGGGGAAACAAACCTTGTGGGAAAACTAACCTTGTGGGAAAACAAACCTTGCGGGAAAACTAACCTTGTGGGAAAACAAACCCTGCGGGAAAACCAACCTTGTGGGAAAACCAACCTTGTGGGGAAACAAACCTTTCGGGAAAACAAACCTTGTGGGAAAACAAACCTTGTGGGAAAACAAACCTATGGGGAAAGCAACCCTGCGGGAAAACCAACCTTGTGGGAAAACCAACCTTGTGGGAAAGCGAACCTTTTGGGAAAACAAACACAGTGGGAACACAAACCTTGTGGGAAAACCAACCTTGCGGGAAAACCAGCCTTGTGGGAAAACAAACCTTGTGGGAAAACAAACCTTGTGGGAAAACAAACCTTGTGGGAAAAACAACCTTGCGGGAAAGCGAACCTTTTGGGAAAACCAACACAGTGGGAAAACAAACCTTGTGGGAAAACCAACCTTGCGGGAAAACCAACCTTGGGGGAAAGCGAACCTTTTGGGAAAACCAACACAGTGGGAAAACAAACCAACCTTGCGGGAAAACCAACCTTGGGGGAAAACAAAGCTTGTGGGAAAACAAACCTTGTGGGAAAACCAACCTAGTGGGAAAAACAACCTTGGGGGAAAACAAAGCTTGTGGGAAAACAAACCTTGTGGGAAAACCAACCTAGTGGGAAAAACAACCTAGTGGGAAAACAAACCTTGTGAGAAAACAAACCTTGTGGGAAAACCAACCTTATGGGGAAAGCAAACCTGCGGGAAAACCAACCTTGTGGGAAAACCAACCTTGTGGGAAAGTGAACCTTTTGGGAAAACCAACACAGTGAGAAAAAAAACCTTGTGGGAAAACAAACCTTGTGGGAAAACCAACCTTGCGGGAAAGCGAACCTTGCGGGAAAGCGAACCTCTTGGGAAAACCAACACAGTGGGAAAACAAACCTTGTGAGAAAACAATCCTTGTGGGAAAACAAACCTTGTGGGAAAACAAACCTTGTGGGGAAACAAACCTAGTGGGAAAACATACCTTGTGAGAAAACAAACCTTGTGGGAAAACCAACCTTGCGGGAAAGCGAACCTTGCGGGAAAGCGAACCTCTTGGGAAAACCAACACAGTGGGAAAACAAACCTTGTGAGAAAACAATCCTTGTGGGAAAACAAACCTTGTGGGGAAACAAACCTTGTGGGGAAACAAACCTTGTGGGAAAACTAACCTTGTGGGAAGACAAACCTTGCGGGAAAACTAACCTTGTGGGAAAACAAATCCTGCGGGAAAACCAGCCTTCTGGAAAAACCAACCTTGTGGGGAAACAAACCTTTCGGGAAAACCAACCTTGTGGGAAAACAAACCTTGTGAGAAAACAAACATTGTGGGGAAACAAACCTTGTGGGAAAACCAGCCTTGCGGGAAAGCGAACCTTTTGGGAAAACCAAGACAGTGGGAAAACAAACCTTGTGGGGAAACAAACCTTGTGGGGAAACAAACCTTGTGGGAAAACTAACCTTGTGGGAAAACAAACCTTGCGGGAAAACTAACCTTGTGGGAAAACAAACCCTGCGGGAAAACCAGCCTTGTGGGAAAACCAACCTTGTGGGGAAACAAACCTTTCGGGGAAACCAACCTTGTGGGAAAACAAACCTTGTGAGAAAACAAACATTGTGGGGAAACAAACCTTGTGGGAAAACAATCCTTGTGGGAAAACAAACCTTGTGGGAAAACGAACCTTGTGAGAAAACAACCCTTGTGGGAAAACAAACCTTGTGGGGAAACAAACCTTTCGGGGAAACTAACCTTGTGGGAAAACAAACCCTGCGGGAAAACGAACCTTGTGGGAAAACCAAGCTTATGGGGAAACAAACCCTGCGGGAAAACCAACCTTGTGGGAAAACCAACCTTGCGGGAAAGCGAACCTTTTGGGAAAACCAACACAGTGGGAAAACAAACCTTGTGAGAATACAATCCTTGTGGGAAAACAAACCTTGTGGGGAAACAAACCTTGTGGGGAAACAAACCTTGTGGGAAAACTAACCTTGTGGGAAAACAAACCTTGCGGGAAAACTAACCTTGTGGGAAAACAAACCCTGCGGGAAAACCAACCTTGTGGGAAAACCAACCTTGTGGGGAAACAAACCTTTCGGGAAAACAAACCTTGTGGGAAAACAAACCTTGTGGGAAAACAAACCTATGGGGAAAGCAACCCTGCGGGAAAACCAACCTTGTGGGAAAACCAACCTTGTGGGAAAGCGAACCTTTTGGGAAAACAAACACAGTGGGAACACAAACCTTGTGGGAAAACCAACCTTGCGGGAAAACCAGCCTTGTGGGAAAACAAACCTTGTGGGAAAACAAACCTTGTGTGAAAACAAACCTTGTGGGAAAAACAACCTTGCGGGAAAGCGAACCTTTTGGGAAAACCAACACAGTGGGAAAACAAACCTTGTGGGAAAACCAACCTTGCGGGAAAACCAACCTTGGGGGAAAGCGAACCTTTTGGGAAAACCAACACAGTGGGAAAACAAACCAACCTTGCGGGAAAACCAACCTTGGGGGAAAACAAAGCTTGTGGGAAAACAAACCTTGTGGGAAAACCAACCTAGTGGGAAAAACAACCTTGGGGGAAAACAAAGCTTGTGGGAAAACATACCTTGTGGGAAAACCAACCTAGTGGGAAAAACAACCTAGTGGGAAAACAAACCTTGTGAGAAAACAAACCTTGTGGGAAAACCAACCTTATGGGGAAAGCAAACCTGCGGGAAAACCAACCTTGTGGGAAAACCAACCTTGTGGGAAAGTGAACCTTTTGGGAAAACCAACACAGTGGGAAAAAAACCTTGTGGGAAAACAAACCTTGTGGGAAAACCAACCTTGCGGGAAAGCGAACCTTGCGGGAAAGCGAACCTCTTGGGAAAACCAACACAGTGGGAAAACAAACCTTGTGAGAAAACAATCCTTGTGGGAAAACAAACCTTGTGGGAAAACAAACCTTGTGGGGAAACAAACCTAGTGGGAAAACATACCTTGTGAGAAAACAAACCTTGTGGGAAAACCAACCTTGCGGGAAAGCGAACCTTGCGGGAAAGCGAACCTCTTGGGAAAACCAACACAGTGGGAAAACAAACCTTGTGAGAAAACAATCCTTGTGGGAAAACAAACCTTGTGGGGAAACAAACCTTGTGGGAAAACAAACCTTGTGGGAAAACTAACCTTGTGGGAAGACAAACCTTGCGGGAAAACTAACCTTGTGGGAAAACAAACCCTGCGGGAAAACCAGCCTTCTGGGAAAACCAACCTTGTGGGGAAACAAACCTTTCGGGAAAACCAACCTTGTGGGAAAACAAACCTTGTGAGAAAACAAACATTGTGGGGAAACAAACCTTGTGGGAAAACCAGCCTTGCGGGAAAGCGAACCTTTTGGGAAAACCAAGACAGTGGGAAAACAAACCTTGTGGGGAAACAAACCTTGTGGGGAAACAAACCTTGTGGGAAAACTAACCTTGTGGGAAAACAAACCTTGCGGGAAAACTAACCTTGTGGGAAAACAAACCCTGCGGGAAAACCAGCCTTGTGGGAAAACCAACCTTGTGGGGAAACAAACCTTTCGGGGAAACCAACCTTGTGGGAAAACAAACCTTGTGAGAAAACAAACATTGTGGGGAAACAAACCTTGTTGGAAAACCAGCCTTGCGGGAAAGCGAACCTTTTGGGGAAACCAACCTTATGGGGAAAGCAACCCTGCGGGAAAACCAACCTTGTGGGAGAACCAACCTTGTGGGAAAACCAACCTTTTGGGAAAGCGAACCTTTTGGGAAAACCAACACAGTGGGAAAACAAACCTTGTGGGAAAACAAACCTTGTGGGGAAACAAACCTTGCGGGAAAACTAACCTTGTGGGAAAACAAACCCTGCGGGAAAACCAACCTTGTGGGGAAACAAACCTTGTGGGAAAACCAACCTTGTGAGAAAACTAACGCTGTGGGAAAACCAACCTTGTGGGAAAATCAACCTAGAGGAAAAACAAATTTTTGAGGGAAAACAAACCTTGTGGGAAAACAAACCTTGTGGGAAAGACAACCTTATGGGAAAACCAAAACAGTGGGAAAACAATACTTGTGGGGAAACAAACCCTGTGGGAAAACAAACCTTGTGGGAAAACTAACCTTGTGGGAAAACAAACCTTGCGGGAAAACGAACCTTGTGGGAAAACAAACCCTGCGGGAAAACCAACTTTGTGGGAAAACCAACCTTGTGGGGAAACAAACCTTTCGGGAAAACCAACCTTGTGGGAAAAAAAACCTTGTGGGAAAACAAACCTTGTGGGAAAACAAACCTTGTGGGAAAACAAACCTTGTGAGAAAACAAACCTTGTGGGGAAACAAACCTAGTGGGAAAACCAACCTTGGGGGAAAACAAACCTTGTGGGAAAACAAACCTTGTGGGGAAACAAACCTAGCGGGAAAACCAACCTTATGGGAAAACCAACCTTGCGGGAAAACCAACCTTGGGGGAAAACAAACCTTGTGGGTAAATAAACCTTGTGAGAAAACAATCCTTGTGGGAAAACAAACCTTGTGGGGAAACAAACCTTGTGGGGAAACAAACCTTGTGGGAAAACTAACCTTGTGGGAAAACAAACCTTGCGGGAAAACTAACCTTGTGGGAAAACAAACCCTGCGGGAAAACAAACCTTGTGGGAAAACCAACCTTGTGGGGAAACAAACCTTGTGGGAAATCAAACCTTGTGGGAAAACAAACCTTGTGAGAAAACAAGCCTTGTGGGGAAACAGACCTAGTGGGAAAACAAACCTTGTGAGAAAACAAACCTTGTGGGAAAACCAACCTTGCGGGAAAGCGAAACTTGCGGGAAAGCGAACCTCTTGGGAAAACCAACACAGTGGGAAAACAAACCTTGTGAGAAAACAATCCTTGTGGGAAAACAAACCTTGTGGGGAAACAAACCTTGTGGGGAAACAAACCTTGTGGGAAAACAAACCTTGCCGGAAAACTAACCTTGTGGGAAAACAAACCCTGCGGGAAAACCAGCCTTGTGGGAAAACCAACCTTGTGGGGAAACAAACCTTTCGGGAAAACCAACCTTGTGGGAAAACAAACCTTGTGAGAAAACAAACATTGTGGGGAAACAAACCTTGTGGGAAAACCAGCCTTGCGGGAAAGCGAACCTTTTGGGAAAACCAACCTTATGGGGAAAGCAACCCTGCGGGAAAACCAACCTTGTGGGAAAACCAACCTTGTGGGAAAACCAACCTTTTGGGAAAGCGAACCTTTTGGGAAAACCAACACAGTGGGAAAACAAACCTTGTGGGAAAACAAACCTTGTGGGGAAACAAACCTTGCGGGAAAACTAACCTTGTGGGAAAATAAACCCTGCGGGAAAACCAACCTTGTGGGAAAACCAACCTTGTGGGGAAACAAACCTTTCGGGAAAACCAACCTTTTGGGAAAACAAACCTTGTGGGGAAACAAACCTTGTGGGAAAACCAACCTTGCGGGAAAGCGAACCTTTTGGGAAAACCAACACAGTGGGAAAACAAACCTTGTGAGAAAACAAACATTGTGGGGAAACAAACCTTGTGGGAAAACCAGCCTTGCGGGAAAGCGAACCTTTTGGGGAAACCAACCTTATGGGGAAAGCAACCCTGTGGGAAAACCAACCTTGTGGGAAAACCAACCTTGTGGGAAAACCAACCTTTTGGGAAAGCGAACCTTTTGGGAAAACCAACACAGTGGGAAAACAAACCTTGTGGGAAAACAAACCTTGTGGGGAAACAAACCTTGCGGGAAAACTAACCTTGTGGGAAAACAAACCCTGCGGGAAAACCAACCTTGTGGGAAAACCAACCTTGTGGGGAAACAAACCTTTCGGGAAAACCAACCTTGTGGGAAAACAAACCTTGTGGGAAAACAAATCTTGTGGGGAAACAAACCTTGCGGGAAAGCGAACCTTTTGGGAAAACCAACACAGTGGGAAAACAAACCTTGTGGGTAAACCAACCTTGCGGGAAAACCAACCTTGGGGGAAAACAAAGCTTGTGGGAAAACAAACCTTGTGGGAAAACCAACCTAGTGGGAAAAACAACCTTGGGGGAAAACAAAGCTTGTGGGAAAACAAACCTTGTGGGAAAACCAACCTAGTGGGAAAAACAACCTGGTGGGAAAACAAACCTTGTGAGAAAACAAACCTTGTGGGAAAACCAACCTTATGGGGAAAGCAACCCTGCGGGAAAACCAACCTTGTGGGAAAACCAACCTTGTGGGAAAGCGAACCTTTTGGGAAACCAACACAGTGGGAAAACAAACCTTGTGGGAAAACAAACCTTGTGGGGAAACAAACCTTGCGGGAAAACTAACCTTGTGGGAAAACAAACCCTGCGGGAAAACCAACCTTGGGGGAAAACAAAGCTTGTGGGAAAACAAACCTTGTGGGAAAACCAACCTAGTGGGAAAAACAACCTAGTGGGAAAACAAACCTTGTGAGAAAACAAACATTGTGGGGAAACAAACCTTGTGGGAAAACCAGCCTTGCGGGAAAGCGAACCTTTTGGGAAAACCAACCTTATGGGGAAAGCAACCCTGCGGGAAAACCAACCTTGTGGGAAAACCAACCTTGTGGGAAAACCAACCTTTTGGGAAAGCGAACCTTTTGGGAAAACCAACACAGTGGGAAAACAAACCTTGTGGGAAAACAAACATTGTGGGGAAACAAACCTTGCGGGAAAACTAACCTTGTGGGAAAACAAACCCTGCGGGAAAACCAACCTTGTGGGAAAACCAACCTTGTGGGGAAACAAACCTTTCGGGAAAACCAACCTTGTGGGAAAACAAACCTTGTGGGGAAACAAACCTTGTGGGAAAACCAACCTTGCGGGAAAGCGAACCTTTTGGGAAAACCAACACAGTGGGAAAACAAACCTTGTGAGAAAACAAACATTGTGGGGAAACAAACCTTGTGGGAAAACCAGCCTTGCGGGAAAGCGAACCTTTTGGGGAAACCAACCTTATGGGGAAAGCAACCCTGTGGGAAAACCAACCTTGTGGGAAAACCAACCTTGTGGGAAAACCAACCTTTTGGGAAAGCGAACCTTTTGGGAAAACCAACACAGTGGGAAAAAAAACCTTGTGGGAAAACAAACCTTGTGGGGAAACAAACCTTGCGGGAAAACTAACCTTGTGGGAAAACAAACCCTGCGGGAAAACCAACCTTGTGGGAAAACCAACCTTGTGGGGAAACAAACCTTTCGGGAAAACCAACCTTGTGGGAAAACAAACCTTGTGGGAAAACAAACCTTGTGGGGAAACAAACCTTGTGGGAAAACCAACCTTGCGGGAAAGCGAACCTTTTGGGAAAACCAACACAGTGGGAAAACAAACCTTGTGGGTAAACCAACCTTGCGGGAAAACCAACCTTGGGGGAAAACAAAGCTTGTGGGAAAACAAACCTTGTGGGAAAACCAACCTAGTGGGAAAAACAACCTTGGGGGAAAACAAAGCTTGTGGGAAAACAAACCTTGTGGGAAAACCAACCTAGTGGGAAAAACAACCTAGTGGGAAAACAAACCTTGTGAGAAAACAAACCTTGTGGGAAAACCAACCTTATGGGGAAAGCAACCCTGCGGGAAAACCAACCTTGTGGGAAAACCAACCTTGTGGGAAAGCGAACCTTTTGGGAAACCAACACAGTGGGAAAACAAACCTTGTGGGAAAACAAACCTTGTGGGGAAACAAACCTTGCGGGAAAACTAACCTTGTGGGAAAACAAACCCTGCGGGAAAACCAACCTTGGGGGAAAACAAAGCTTGTGGGAAAACAAACCTTGTGGGAAAACCAACCTAGTGGGAAAAAAAACCTAGTGGGAAAACAAACCTTGTGAGAAAACAAACCTTGTGAGAAAACCAACCTTATAGGGAAAGCAACCCAGCGGGAAAACCAACGTTGTGCGAAAACCAACCTTGTGGGAAAACCAACCTTGTGGGAAAGCGAACCTTTTGGGAAAATCAACACAGTGGGAAAACAAACCTTGTGGGAAAACAAACCTTGTGGGGAAACAAACCTTGCGGGAAAACTAACCTTGTGGGAAAACAAACCCTGCGGGAAAACCAACTTTGTGGGAAAACCAACCTTGTGGGGAAACAAACCTTTCGGGAAAACCAACCATGTGGGAAAACAAACCTTGCGGGAAAACTAACCTTGTGGGAAAACAAACCCTGCGGGAAAACCAACCTTGTGGGAAAACCAACCTTGTGGGGAAACAAACCTTTCGGGAAAACAAACCTTGTGAGAAAACAAACCTTGTAGGAAAACCAACCTTGCGGGAAAGCGAACCTTGCGGGAAAGCGAACCTCTTGGGAAAACCAACACAGTGGGAAAACAAACCTTGTGAGAAAACAATCCTTGTGGAAAACAAATCTTGTGGGGAAACAAACCTTGTGGGGAAACAAACCTTGTGGGAAAACTAACCTTGTGGGAAAACAAACCTTGCGGGAAAACTAACCTTGTGGGAAAACAAACCCTGCGGGAAAACCAGCCTTGTGGGAAAACCAACCTTGTGGGGAAACAAACCTTTCGGGAAAACCAACCTTGTGGGAAAACAAACCTTGTGAGAAAACAAACATTGTGGGGAAACAAACCTTGTGGGAAAACCAGCCTTGCGGGAAAGCGAACCTTTTGGGAAAACCAACCTTATGGGGAAAGCAACCCTGCGGGAAAACCAACCTTGTGGGAAAACAAACCTTGTGGGAAAACAATCCTTGTGGGAAAACAAATCTTGTGGGGAAACAAACCTTGTGGGGAAACAAACCTTGTGGGAAAACCAGCCTTGCGGGAAAGCGAACCTTTTGGGAAAGCGAACCTTTTGGGAAAACCAACACAGTGGGAAAACAAACCTTGTGGGAAAACAAACCTTGTGGGAAAACTAACCTTGTGGGAAAACAAACCTTGCGGGAAAACGAACCTTGTGGGAAAACAAACCCTGCGGGAAAACCAACTTTGTGGGAAAACCAACCTTGTGGGGAAACAAACCTTTCGGGAAAACCAAGATTGTGGGAAAAAAAACCTTGTGGGGAAACAAACCTAGCGGGAAAACCAACCTTATGGGAAAACCAACCTTGCGGGAAAACCAACCTTGGGGGAAAACAAACCTTGTGGGTAAACAAACCTTGTGAGAAAACAATCCTTGTGGGAAAACAAACCTTGTGGGGAAACAAACCTTGTGGCGAAACAAACCTTGTGGGAAAACTAACCTTGTGGGAAAACAAACCTTGCGGGAAAACTAACCTTGTGGGAAAACAAACCCTGCGGGAAAACAAACCTTGTGGGAAAACCAACCTTGTGGGGAAACAAACCTTGTGGGAAATCAAACCTTGTGGGAAAACAAACCTTGTGATAAAACAAGCCTTGTGGGGAAACAGACCTAGTGGGAAAACAAACCTTGTGAGAAAACAAACCTTGTGGGAAAACCAACCTTGCGGGAAAGCGAAACTTGCGGGAAAGCGAGCCTCTTGGGAAAACCAACACAGTGGGAAAACAAACCTTGTGAGAAAACAATCCTTGTGGGAAAACAAACCTTGTGGGGAAACAAACCTTGTGGGGAAACAAACCTTGTGGGAAAACTAACCTTGTGGGAAAACAAACCTTGCCGGAAAACTAACCTTGTGGGAAAACAAACCCTGCGGGAAAACCAGCCTTGTGGGAAAACCAACCTTGTGGGGAAACAAACCTTTCGGGAAAACCAACCTTGTGGGAAAACAAACCTTGTGAGAAAACAAACATTGTGGGGAAACAAACCTTGTGGGAAAATCAGCCTTGCGGGAAAGCGAACCTTTTGGGAAAACCAACCTTATGGGGAAAGCAACCCTGCGGGAAAACCAACCTTGTGGGAAAACCAACCTTGTGGGAAAACCAACCTTTTGGGAAAGCGAACCTTTTGGGAAAACCAACACAGTGGGAAAACAAACCTTGTGGGAAAACAAACCTTGTGGGGAAACAAACCTTGCGGGAAAACTAACCTTGTGGGAAAACAAACCCTGCGGGAAAACCAACCTTGTGGGAAAACCAACCTTGTGGGGAAACAAACCTTTCGGGAAAACCAACCTTGTGGGAAAACAAACCTTGTGGGGAAACAAACCTTGTGGGAAAACCAACCTTGCGGGAAAGCGAACCTTTTGGGAAAACCAACACAGTGGGAAAACAAACCTTGTGAGAAAACAAACATTGTGGGGAAACAAACCTTGTGGGAAAACCAGCCTTGCGGGAAAGCGAACCTTTTGGGGAAACCAACCTTATGGGGAAAGCAACCCTGTGGGAAAACCAACCTTGTGGGAAAACCAACCTTGTGGGAAAACCAACCTTTTGGGAAAGCGAACCTTTTGGGAAAACCAACACAGTGGGAAAACAAACCTTGTGGGAAAACAAACCTTGTGGGGAAACAAACCTTGCGGGAAAACTAACCTTGTGGGAAAACAAACCCTGCGGGAAAACCAACCTTGTGGGAAAACCAACCTTGTGGGGAAACAAACCTTTCGGGAAAACCAACCTTGTGGGAAAACAAACCTTGTGGGAAAACAAACCTTGTGGGGAAACAAACCTTGTCGGAAAACCAACCTTGCGGGAAAGCGAACCTTTTGGGAAAACCAACACAGTGGGAAAACAAACCTTGTGGGCAAACCAACCTTGCGGGAAAACCAACCTTGGGGGAAAACAAAGCTTGTGGGAAAACAAACCTTGTGGGAAAACCAACCTAGTGGGAAAAACAACCTTGGGGGAAAACAAAGCTTGTGGGAAAACAAACCTTGTGGGAAAACCAACCTAGTGGGAAAAACAACCTAGTGGGAAAACAAACCTTGTGAGAAAACAAACCTTGTGGGAAAACCAACCTTATGGGGAAAGCAACCCTGCGGGAAAACCAACCTTGTGGGAAAACCAACCTTGTGGGAAAGCGAACCTTTTGGGAAAACCAACACAGTGGGAAAACAAACCTTGTGGGAAAACAAACCTTGTGGGGAAACAAACCTTGCGGGAAAACTAACCTTGTGGGAAAACAAACCCTGCGGGAAAACCAACCTTGGGGGAAAACAAAGCTTGTGGGGAAACAAACCTTGCGGGAAAACTAACCTTGTGGAAAAACAAACCCTGCGGGAAAACCAACCTTGTGGGAAAACCAACCTTGTGGGGAAACAAACCTTTCGGGAAAACCAACCTTGTGGGAAAACAAACCTTGCGGGAAAACTAACCTTGTGGGAAAACAAACCCTGCGGGAAAACCAACCTTGTGGGAAAACCAACCTTGTGGGGAAACAAACCTTTCGGGAAAACAAACCTTGTGAGAAAACAAACCTTGTGGGAAAACCAACCTTGCGGGAAAGCGAACCTTGCGGGAAAGCGAACCTCTTGGGAAAACCAACACAGTGGGAAAACAAACCTTGTGGGAAAACAAACATTGTGGGGAAACAAACCTTGCGGGAAAACTAACCTTGTGGGAAAACAAACCCTGCGGGAAAACCAACCTTGGGGGAAAACAAAGCTTGTGGGAAAACAAACCTAGTGGGAAAAACAACCTAGTGGGAAAACAAACCTTGTGAGAAAACAAACCTTGTGGGAAAACCAACCTTATAGGGAAAGCAACCCTGCGGGAAAACCTTATGGGAAAACAAACCTTGTGGGGAAACAAACCTTGTGGGAAAACCAACCTTGCGGGAAAGCGAACCTTTTGGGAAAACCAACACAGTGGGAAAACAAACCTTGTGGGAAAACCAACCTTGCGGGAAAACCAACCTTGGGGGAAAACAAAGCTTGTGGGAAAACAAACCTTGTGGGAAAACCAACCTAGTGGGAAAAAACAACATAGTGGGAAAACAAACCTTGTGAGAAAACAAACCTTGTGGGAAAACCAACCTTATGGGGAAAGCAACCCTGCGGGAAAACCAACCTTGTGGGAAAACTAACCTTGTGGGAAAGCAAACCTTTTGGGAAAACCAACACAGTGGGAAAACAAACCTTGTGGGAAAACCAACCTTGCGGGAAAATCAACCTTGGGGGAAAACAAACCTTGTGGGAAAACAAACCTTGTGGGGAAACAAACCTAGTGGGAAAACAATCCTTGTGGGAAAACAAACCTTGTGGGGAAACAAACCTTGCGGGAAAACTAAACTTGTGGGAAAACAAACCCTGCGAAAAATACCAACATTGTGGGAAAACCAACCTGGTGGGGAAACAAACCTTTCGGGAAAACAAACCTTGTGGGAAAACAAACCTTGTGTGAAAACAAACCTTGTGGGAAAACAAACCTTGTGGGAAAACAAACCTTGTGAGAAAACAAACCTTGTGGGGAAACAAACCTAGTGGGAAAACAAACCTTGTGAGAAAACAAACCTTGTGGGAAAACCAACCTTATGGGAAAACAAACCTAGTGGGAAAACAAACCTTGTGGGGAAACAAACCTTATGGGAAAACAAACCTTGTGGGGAAACAAACCTTGTGGGAAAACCAACCTTGCGGGAAAGCGAACCTTTTGGGAAAACCAACACAGTGGGAAAACAAACCTTGTGTTAAAACCAACCTTGCGGGAAAACCAACCTTGGGGGAAAACAAAGCTTGTGGGAAAACAAACCTTGTGGGAAAACCAACCTAGTGGGAAAAACAACCTAGTGGGAAAACAAACCTTGTGAGAAACAAACCTTGTGGGAAAACCAACCTTATGGGTAAAGCAACCCTGCGGGAAAACCAACCTTGTGGGAAAGCGAACCTTTTGGGAAAACCAACACAGTGGGAAAACAAACCTTGTGGGAAAACCAACCTTGCGGGAAAACCAACCTTGGGGGAAAGCAAACCTTGTGGGAAAACAAACCTTGTGGGGAAACAAACCTAGTAGGAAATCAAACCTTGTGAGAAAACAATCCTTGTGGGAAAACAAACCTTGTGGGGAAACAAACCTTGCGGGAAAACTAACCTTGTGGGAAAACAAACCCTGCGGGAAAACCAACTTTGTGGGAAAACCCACCTTGTGGGGAAACAAACCTTTCGGGAAAACTAACCTTGTGGGAAAACAAACCCTGCGGGAAAACCAACCTTGTGGGAAAACAAACCTTGTGGGAAAACAAACCTTGTGGGAAAACAAACCTTGTGGGAAAACAAACCTTGTGGGAAAACAAACCTTGTGAGAAAACAAACCTTGTGGGAAAACCAACCTTATGGGGAAACAAACCCTGCGGGAAAACCAACCTTGTGGGAAAACCAACCTTGCGAGAAAGCGAACCTTTTGGGAAAACCAACACAGTGGGAAAACAAACCTTGTGGGGAAACAAACCTTTTGGGGAAACAAACCTTGTGGGAAAACTAACCTTGTGGGAAAACAAACCTTGCGGGAAAACTAACCTTGTGGGAAAACAAAACCTGCGGGAAAACCAACCTTGTGGGAAAACCAACCTTGTGGGGAAACAAACCTTTCGGGAAAACCAACCTTGTGGGAAAACAAACCTTGTGGGAAAACCAACCTTGTGGGAAAACCAACCTTGTGGGAAAGCGAACCTTTTGGGAAAACCAACACAGTGGGAAAACAAACCTTGTGGGAAAACCAACCTTGCGGGAAAACCAACCTTGTGGGAAAACAAACCTTGTGGGAGAACAAACCTTGTGGGAAAACAAACCTTATGCTGAAAGCAACCCTGCGGGAAAACCAACCTTGTGGGAAAACCAACCATGTGGGAAAGCGAACCTTTTGGGAAAACCAACACAGTGGGAAAACAAACCTTGTGGGAAAACCAACCTTGCGGGAAAACCAACCTTGTGGGAAAACAAAACTTGTGGGAAAACAAACCTTGTGGGAAAACAAACCTTGTGGGAAAACAAACCTTGTGAGAAAACAAACCTTGTGGGAAAACAAACCTTGTGGGGAAACAAACCTTGTGGGGAAACAAACCTTGTGGGAAAACTAACCTTGTGGGAAAACAAACCTTGCGGGAAAACTAACCTTGTGGGAAAACAAACCCTGCGGGAAAACCAACCTTGTGGGAAAACCAACCTTGTGGGGGAACAAACCTTTCGTGAAAACAAACCTTGTGGGAAAACAAACCTTGTGGGAAAACAGACCTTGTGGGAAAACAAACCTTATGGGGAAAGCAACCCTGCGGGAAAACCAACCTTGTGGGAAAACCAACCTTGTGGAAAAGCGAACCTTTTGGGAAAACCAACACAGTGGGAACACAAACCTTGTGGGAAAACCAACCTTGCGGGAAAACCAACCTTGTGGGAAAACAAACCTTGTGGGAAAACAAACCTTGTGGGAAAACCAACCTTGTGGGAAAACCAACCTTGGGGGAAAACAAAGCTTGTGGGAAAACAAACTTGTGGGAAAACCAACCTAGTGGGAAAAAACAACCTAGTGGGAAAACAAACCTTGTGAGAAAACAAACCTTGTGGGAAAACCAACCTTATGGGGAAAGCAACCCTGCGGGAAAACCAACCTTGTGGGAAAACCAACCTTGTGGGAAAGCGAACCTTTTGGGAAAACCAACACAGTGGGAAAACAAACCTTGTGGGAAAACAAACCTTGTGGGGAAACAAACCTTGCGGGAAAACTAACCTTGTGGGAAAACAAACCCTGCGGGAAAACCAACCTTGGGGGAAAACAAAGCTTGTGGGAAAACAAACCTTGTGGGAAAACCAACCTAGTGGGAAAAACAACCTAGTGGGAAAACAAACCTTGTGAGAAAACAAACCTTGTGGGAAAACCAACCTTATAGGGAAAGCAACCCTGCGGGAAAACCAACCTTGTGCGAAAACCAACCTTGTGGGAAAACCAACCTTGTGGGAAAGCGAACCTTTTGGGAAAATCAACACAGTGGGAAAACAAACCTTGTGGGAAAACAAACCTTGTGGGGAAACAAACCTTGCGGGAAAACTAACCTTGTGGGAAAACAAACCCTGCGGGAAAACCAACCTTGTGGGAAAACCAACCTTGTGGGGAAACAAACCTTTCGGGAAAACCAACCTTGTGGGAAAACAAACCTTGCGGGAAAACTAACCTTGTGGGAAAACAAACCCTGCGGGAAAACCAACCTTGTGGGAAAACCAACCTTGTGGGGAAACAAACCTTTCGGGAAAACAAACCTTGTGAGAAAACAAACCTTGTGGGAAAACCAACCTTGCGGGAAAGCGAACCTTGCGGGAAAGCGAACCTCTTGGGAAAACCAACACAGTGGGAAAACAAACCTTGTGAGAAAACAATCCTTGTGGGAAAACAAACCTTGTGGGGAAACAAACCTTGTGGGGAAACATACCTTGTGGGAAAACTAACCTTGTGGGAAAACAAACCTTGCGGGAAAACTAACCTTGTGGGAAAACAAACCCTGCGGGAAAACCAGCCTTGTGGGAAAACCAACCTTGTGGGAAAACAAACCTTATGGGAAAACAAACCTTGTGGGGAAACAAACCTTGTGGAAAAACCAACCTTGCGGGAAAGCGAACCTTTTGGGAAAACCAACACAGTGGGAAAACAAACCTTGTGGGAAAACCAACCTTGCGGGAAAACCAACCTTGGGGGAAAACAAAGCTTGTGGGAAAACAAACCTTGTGGGAAAACCAACCTAGTGGGAAAAAACAACCTAGTGGGAAAACAAACCTTGTGAGAAAACAAACCTTGTGGGAAAACCAACCTTATGGGGAAAGCAACCCTACGGGAAAACCAACCTTGTGGGAAAACCAACCTTGTGGGAAAGCGAACCTTTTGGGAAAACCAACACAGTGGGAAAACAAACCATGTGGGAAAACAAACCTTGTGGGGAAACAAACCTTGCGGGAAAACTAACCTTGTGGGAAAACAAACCCTGCGGGAAAACCAACCTTGGGGGAAAACAAAGCTTGTGGGAAAACAAACCTTGTGGGAAAACCAACCTAGTGGGAAAAACAACCTAGTGGGAAAACAAACCTTGTGAGAAAACAAACCTTGTGGGAAAACCAACCTTATAGGGAAAGCAACCCTGCGGGAAAACCAACCTTGTGCGAAAACCAACCTTGTGGGAAAACCAACCTTGTGGGAAAGCGAACCTTTTGGGAAAGTCAACACAGTGGGAAAACAAACCTTGTGGGAAAACAAACCTTGTGGGGAAACAAACCTTGCGGGAAAACTAACCTTGTGGGAAAACAAACCCTGCGGGAAAACCAACCTTGTGGGAAAACCAACCTTGTGGGGAAACAAACCTTTCGGGAAAACCAACCTTGTGGGAAAACAAACCTTGCGGGAAAACTAACCTTGTGGGAAAACAAACCCTGCGGGAAAACCAACCTTGTGGGAAAACCAACCTTGTGGGGAAACAAACCTTTCGGGAAAACAAACCTTGTGAGAAAACAAACCTTGTGGGAAAACCAACCTTGCGGGAAAGCGAACCTTGCGGGAAAGCGAACCTCTTGGGAAAACCAACACAGTGGGAAAACAAACCTTGTGAGAAAACAATCCTTGTGGGAAAACAAACCTTGTGGGGAAACAAACCTTGTGGGGAAACAAACCTTGTGGGAAAACTAACCTTGTGGGAAAACAAACCTTGCGGGAAAACTAACCTTGTGGGAAAACAAACCCTGCGGGAAAACCAGCCTTGTGGGAAAACCAACCTTGTGGGGAAACAAACCTTTCGGGAAAACCAACCTTGTGGGAAAACAAACCTTGTGAGAAAACAAACATTGTGGGGAAACAAACCTTGTGGGAAAACCAGCCTTGCGGGAAAGCGAACCTTTTGGGAAAACCAACCTTATGGGGAAAGCAACCCTGCGGGAAAACCAACCTTGTGGGAAAACCAACCTTGTGGGAAAACCAACCTTTTGGGAAAGCGAACCTTTTGGGAAAACCAACACAGTGGGAAAACAAACCTTGTGGGAAAACAAACATTGTGGGGAAACAAACCTTGCGGGAAAACTAACCTTGTGGGAAAACAAACCCTGCGGGAAAACCAACCTTGGGGGAAAACAAAGCTTGTGGGAAAACAAACCTTGTGGGAAAACCAACCTACTGGGAAAAACAACCTAGTGGGAAAACAAACCTTGTGAGAAAACAAACCTTGTGGGAAAACCAACCTTATAGGGAAAGCAACCCTGCGGGAAAACCTTATGGGAAAACAAACCTTGTGGGGAAACAAACCTTGTGGGAAAACCAACCTTGCGGAAAAGAGAACCTTTTGGGAAAACCAACACAGTGGGAAAACAAACCTTGTGGGAAAACAAACCTTGTGGGGAAACAAACCTTGCGGGAAAACTAACCTTGTGGGAAAACAAACCCTGCGGGAAAACCAACCTTGTGGGAAAACCAACCTTGTGGGGAAACAAACCATTCGGGAAAACCAACCTTGTGGGGAAAACAATCCTTGTGGGAAAACAAACCTTGTGGGGAAACAAACCTTGTGGGAAAACCAACCTTGCGGGAAAGCGAACCTTTTGGGAAAACCAACACAGTGGGAAAACAAACCTTGTGAGAAAACAAACATTGTGGGGAAACAAACCTTGTGGGAAAACCAGCCTTGCGGGAAAGCCAACCTTTTGGGGAAACCAACCTTATGGGGAAAGCAACCTTGTGGGAAAACCAACCTTGTGGGAAAACCAACCTTTTGGGAAAGCGAACCTTTTGGGAAAACCAACACAGTGGGAAAACAAACCTTGTGGGAAAACAAACCTTGTCGGGAAACAAACCTTGCGGGAAAACTAACCTTGTGGGAAAACAAACCCTGCGGGAAAACCAACCTTGTGGGAAAACCAACCTTGTGGGGAAACAAACCTTTCGGGAAAACCAACCTTGTGGGAAAACAAACCTTGTGGGAAAACAAACCTTGTGGGGAAACAAACCTTGTGGGAAAACCAACCTTGCGGGAAAGCGAACCTTTTGGGAAAACCAACACAGTGGGAAAACAAACCTTGTGGGTAAACCAACCTTGCGGGAAAACCAACCTTGGGGGAAAACAAAGCTTGTGGGAAAACAAACCTTGTGGGAAAACCAACCTAGTGGGAAAACAACCTTGGGGGAAAACAAAGCTTGTGGGAAAACAAACCTTGTGGGAAAACCAACCTAGTGGGAAAAACAACCTAGTGGGAAAACAAACCTTGTGAGAAAACAAACCTTTTGGGAAAACCAACCTTATGGGGAAAGCAACCCTGCGGGAAAAAACAACCTTGTGGGAAAACCAACCTTGTGGGAAAGCGAACCTTTTGGGAAAACCAACACAGTGGGAAAACAAACCTTGTGGGAAAACAAACATTGTGGGGAAACAAACCCTGCGGGAAACCAACCTTGGGGGAAAACAAAGCTTGTGGGAAAACAAACCTTGTGGGAAAACCAACCTAGTGGGAAAAACAACCTAGTGGGAAAACAAACCTTGTGAGAAAACAAACCTTGTGGGAAAACCAACCTTATAGGGAAAGCAACCCTGCGGGGAAACCTTATCTGAAAACAAACCTTGTGGGGAAACAAGCCTTGTGGGAAAACCAACCTTGCGGGAAAGCGAACCTTTTGGGAAAACCAACACAGTGGGAAAACAAAACTTGTGGGAAAACCAACCTTGCGGGAAAACCAACCTTGGGGGAAAACAAAGCTTGTGGGAAAACAAACCTTGTGGGAAAACCAACCTAGTGGGAAAAAACAACATAGTGGGAAAACAAACCTTGTGAGAAAACAAACCTTGTGGGAAAACCAACCTTATGGGGAAAGCAACCCTGCGGGAAAACCAACCTTGTGGGAAAACCAACCTTGTGGGAAAGCGAACCTTTTGGGAAAACCAACACAGTGGGAAAACAAACCTTGTGGGAAAACCAACCTTGCGGGAAAACCAACCTTGGGGGAAAACAAACCTTGTGGGAAAACAAACCTTGTGGGGAAACAAACCTAGTGGGAAAACAATCCTTGTGGGAAAACAAACCTTGTGGGGAAACAAACCTTGCGGGAAAACTAAACTTGTGGGAAAACAAACCCTGCGAAAAATACCAACATTGTGGGAAAACCAACCTTGTGGGGAAACAAACCTTTCGGGAAAACAAACCTTGTGGGAAAACAAACCTTGTGTGAAAACAAACCTTGTGGGAAAACAAACCTTGTGGGAAAACAAACCTTGTGAGAAAACAAACCTTGTGGGGAAACAAACCTAGTGGGAAAACAAACCTTGTGAGAAAACAAACCTTGTGGGAAAACCAACCTTATGGGAAAACAAACCTAGTGGGAAAACAAACCTTGTGGGGAAACAAACCTTATGGGAAAACAAACCTTGTGGGGAAACAAACCTTGTGGGAAAACCAACCTTGCGGGAAAGCGAACCTTTTGGGAAAACCAACACAGTGGGAAAACAAACCTTGTGTTAAAACCAACCTTGCGGGAAAACCAACCTTGGGGGAAAACAAAGCTTGTGGGAAAACAAACCTTGTGGGAAAACCAACCTAGTGGGAAAAACAACCTAGTGGGAAAACAAACCTTGTGAGAAAACAAACCTTGTGGGAAAACCAACCTTATGGGTAAAGCAACCCTGCGGGAAAACCAACCTTGTGGGAAAACATTGTGGGGAAACAAACCTTGCGGGAAAACTAACCTTGTGGGAAAACAAACCCTGCGGGAAAACCAACCTTGGGGGAAAACAAAGCTTGTGGGAAAACAAACCTTGTGGGAAAACCAACCTACTGGGAAAAACAACCTAGTGGGAAAACAAACCTTGTGAGAAAACAAACCTTGTGGGAAAACCAACCTTATAGGGAAAGCAACCCTGCGGGAAAACCTTATGGGAAAACAAACCTTGTGGGGAAACAAACCTTGTGGGAAAACCAACCTTGCGGAAAAGAGAACCTTTTGGGAAAACCAACACAGTGGGAAAACAAACCTTGTGGGAAAACAAACCTTGTGGGGAAACAAACCTTGCGGGAAAACTAACCTTGTGGGAAAACAAACCCTGCGGGAAAACCAACCTTGTGGGAAAACCAACCTTGTGGGGAAACAAACCATTCGGGAAAACCAACCTTGTGGGGAAAACAATCCTTGTGGGAAAACAAACCTTGTGGGGAAACAAACCTTGTGGGAAAACCAACCTTGCGGGAAAGCGAACCTTTTGGGAAAACCAACACAGTGGGAAAACAAACCTTGTGAGAAAACAAACATTGTGGGGAAACAAACCTTGTGGGAAAACCAGCCTTGCGGGAAAGCCAACCTTTTGGGGAAACCAACCTTATGGGGAAAGCAACCTTGTGGGAAAACCAACCTTGTGGGAAAACCAACCTTTTGGGAAAGCGAACCTTTTGGGAAAACCAACACAGTGGGAAAACAAACCTTGTGGGAAAACAAACCTTGTCGGGAAACAAACCTTGCGGGAAAACTAACCTTGTGGGAAAACAAACCCTGCGGGAAAACCAACCTTGTGGGAAAACCAACCTTGTGGGGAAACAAACCTTTCGGGAAAACCAACCTTGTGGGAAAACAAACCTTGTGGGAAAACAAACCTTGTGGGGAAACAAACCTTGTGGGAAAACCAACCTTGCGGGAAAGCGAACCTTTTGGGAAAACCAACACAGTGGGAAAACAAACCTTGTGGGTAAACCAACCTTGCGGGAAAACCAACCTTGGGGGAAAACAAAGCTTGTGGGAAAACAAACCTTGTGGGAAAACCAACCTAGTGGGAAAACAACCTTGGGGGAAAACAAAGCTTGTGGGAAAACAAACCTTGTGGGAAAACCAACCTAGTGGGAAAAACAACCTAGTGGGAAAACAAACCTTGTGAGAAAACAAACCTTTTGGGAAAACCAACCTTATGGGGAAAGCAACCCTGCGGGAAAAAACAACCTTGTGGGAAAACCAACCTTGTGGGAAAGCGAACCTTTTGGGAAAACCAACACAGTGGGAAAACAAACCTTGTGGGAAAACAAACATTGTGGGGAAACAAACCCTGCGGGAAACCAACCTTGGGGGAAAACAAAGCTTGTGGGAAAACAAACCTTGTGGGAAAACCAACCTAGTGGGAAAAACAACCTAGTGGGAAAACAAACCTTGTGAGAAAACAAACCTTGTGGGAAAACCAACCTTATAGGGAAAGCAACCCTGCGGGGAAACCTTATCTGAAAACAAACCTTGTGGGGAAACAAGCCTTGTGGGAAAACCAACCTTGCGGGAAAGCGAACCTTTTGGGAAAACCAACACAGTGGGAAAACAAAACTTGTGGGAAAACCAACCTTGCGGGAAAACCAACCTTGGGGGAAAACAAAGCTTGTGGGAAAACAAACCTTGTGGGAAAACCAACCTAGTGGGAAAAAACAACATAGTGGGAAAACAAACCTTGTGAGAAAACAAACCTTGTGGGAAAACCAACCTTATGGGGAAAGCAACCCTGCGGGAAAACCAACCTTGTGGGAAAACCAACCTTGTGGGAAAGCGAACCTTTTGGGAAAACCAACACAGTGGGAAAACAAACCTTGTGGGAAAACCAACCTTGCGGGAAAACCAACCTTGGGGGAAAACAAACCTTGTGGGAAAACAAACCTTGTGGGGAAACAAACCTAGTGGGAAAACAATCCTTGTGGGAAAACAAACCTTGTGGGGAAACAAACCTTGCGGGAAAACTAAACTTGTGGGAAAACAAACCCTGCGAAAAATACCAACATTGTGGGAAAACCAACCTTGTGGGGAAACAAACCTTTCGGGAAAACAAACCTTGTGGGAAAACAAACCTTGTGTGAAAACAAACCTTGTGGGAAAACAAACCTTGTGGGAAAACAAACCTTGTGAGAAAACAAACCTTGTGGGGAAACAAACCTAGTGGGAAAACAAACCTTGTGAGAAAACAAACCTTGTGGGAAAACCAACCTTATGGGAAAACAAACCTAGTGGGAAAACAAACCTTGTGGGGAAACAAACCTTATGGGAAAACAAACCTTGTGGGGAAACAAACCTTGTGGGAAAACCAACCTTGCGGGAAAGCGAACCTTTTGGGAAAACCAACACAGTGGGAAAACAAACCTTGTGTTAAAACCAACCTTGCGGGAAAACCAACCTTGGGGGAAAACAAAGCTTGTGGGAAAACAAACCTTGTGGGAAAACCAACCTAGTGGGAAAAACAACCTAGTGGGAAAACAAACCTTGTGAGAAAACAAACCTTGTGGGAAAACCAACCTTATGGGTAAAGCAACCCTGCGGGAAAACCAACCTTGTGGGAAAACCAACCTTGTGGGAAAGCGAACCTTTTGGGAAAACCAACACAGTGGGAAAACAAACCTTGTGGGAAAACCAACCTTGCGGGAAAACCAACCTTGGGGGAAAGCAAACCTTGTGGGAAAACAAACCTTGTGGGGAAACAAACCTAGTAGGAAATCAAACCTTGTGAGAAAACAATCCTTGTGGGAAAACAAACCTTGTGGGGAAACAAACCTTGCGGGAAAACTAACCTTGTGGGAAAACAAACCCTGCGGGAAAACCAACCTTGTGGGAAAACCCACCTTGTGGGGAAACAAACCTTTCGGGAAAACTAACCTTGTGGGAAAACAAACCCTGCGGGAAAACCAACCTTGTGGGAAAACAAACCTTGTGGGAAAACAAACCTTGTGGGAAAACAAACCTTGTGAGAAAACAAACCTTGTGGGAAAACCAACCTTATGGGGAAACAAACCCTGCGGGAAAACCAACCTTGTGGGAAAACCAACCTTGCGAGAAAGCGAACCTTTTGGGAAAACCAACACAGTGGGAAAACAAACCTTGTGAGAAAACAATCCTTGTGGGAAAACAAACCTTGTGGGGAAACAAACCTTGTGGGGAAACAAACCTTGTGGGAAAACTAACCTTGTGGGAAAACAAACCTTGCGGGAAAACTAACCTTGTGGGAAAACAAAACCTGCGGGAAAACCAACCTTGTGGGAAAACCAACCTTGTGGGGAAACAAACCTTTCGGGAAAACCAACCTTGTGGGAAAACAAACCTTGTGGGAAAACAAACCTTGTGGGAAAACAAACCTTACGGGGAAAGCAACCCTGCGGGAAAACCAACCTTGTGGGAAAATCAACCTTTTGGGAAAGCGAACCTTTTGGGAAAACCAACACAGTGGGAAAACAAACCTTGTGGGAAAACCAACCTTGCGGGAAAACCAACCTTGTGGGAAAACAAACCTTGTGGGAGAACAAACCTTGTGGGAAAACAAACCTTATGCTGAAAGCAACCCTGCGGGAAAACCAACCTTGTGGGAAAACCAACCATGTGGGAAAGCGAACCTTTTGGGAAAACCAACACAGTGGGAAAACAAACCTTGTGGGAAAACCAACCTTGCGGGAAAACCAACCTTGTGGGAAAACAAAACTTGTGGGAAAACAAACCTTGTGGGAAAACAAACCTTGTGGGAAAACAAACCTTGTGAGAAAACAAACCTTGTGGGAAAACAAACCTTGTGGGGAAACAAACCTTGTGGGGAAACAAACCTTGTGGGAAAACTAACCTTGTGGGAAAACAAACCTTGCGGGAAAACTAACCTTGTGGGAAAACAAACCCTGCGGGAAAACCAACCTTGTGGGAAAACCAACCTTGTGGGGGAACAAACCTTTCGGGAAAACAAACCTTGTGGGAAAACAGACCTTGTGGGAAAACAAACCTTATGGGGAAAGCAACCCTGCGGGAAAACCAACCTTGTGGGAAAACCAACCTTGTGGAAAAGCGAACCTTTTGGGAAAACCAACACAGTGGGAACACAAACCTTGTGGGAAAACCAACCTTGCGGGAAAACCAACCTTGTGGGAAAACAAACCTTGTGGGAAAACAAACCTTGTGGGAAAACCAACCTTGTGGGAAAACAAACCTTATGGGAAAACAAACCTTGTGGGGAAACAAACCTTGTGGGAAAACCAACCTTGCGGGAAAGCGAACCTTTTGGGAAAACCAACACAGTGGGAAAACAAACCTTGTGGGAAAACCAACCTTGCGGGAAAACCAACCTTGGGGGAAAACAAAGCTTTTGGGAAAACAAACCTTGTGGGAAAACCAACCTAGTGGGAAAAAACAACCTAGTGGGAAAATAAACCTTGTGAGAAAACAAACCTTGTGGGAAAACCAACCTTATGGGGAAAGCAACACTGCGGGAAAACCAACCTTGTGGGAAAACCAACCTTG
The DNA here is from genome assembly GCA_023053575.1 of Branchinecta lynchi. Classification (NCBI taxonomy): domain Eukaryota; kingdom Metazoa; phylum Arthropoda; class Branchiopoda; order Anostraca; family Branchinectidae; genus Branchinecta; species Branchinecta lynchi. The sequence goes on from JAKZAP010000072.1 coordinate 63,497, forward strand.
TGGGAAAGCGAACCTTTTGGGAAAACCAACACAGTGGGAAAACAAACCTTGTGGGAAAACCAACCTTGTGGGGAAACAAACCTTTCGGGAAAACTAACCTTGTGGGAAAACAAACCCTGCGGGAAAACCAACCTTGTGGGAAAACAAACCTTGTGGGAAAACAAACCTTGTGGGAAAACAAACCTTGTGAGAAAACAAACCTTGTGGGAAAACCAACCTTATGGGGAAACAAACCCTGCGGGAAAACCAACCTTGTGGGAAAACCAACCTTGCGGGAAAGCGAACCTTTTGGGAAAACCAACACAGTGGGAAAACAAACCTTGTGAGAAAACAATCCTTGTGGGAAAACAAACCTTGTGGGGAAACAAACCTTGTGGGGAAACAAACCTTGTGGGAAAACTAATCTTGTGGGAAAACAAACCTTGCGGGAAAACTAACCTTGTGGGAAAACAAAACCTACGGGAAAACCAACCTTGTGGGAAAACCAACCTTGTGGGGAAACAAACCTTTCGGGAAAACCAACCTTGTGGGAAAACAAACCTTGTGGGAAAACAAACCTTGTGGGAAAACAAACCTTACGGGGAAAGCATCCCTGCGGGAAAACCAACCTTGTGGGAAAACCAACCTTGTGGGAAAGCGAACCTTTTGGGAAAACCAACACAGTGGGAAAACAAACCTTGTGGGAAAACCAACCTTGCGGGAAAACCAACCTTGTGGGAAAACAAACCTTGTGGGAGAACAAACCTTGTGGGAAAACAAACCTTATGCTGAAAGCAACCCTGCGGGAAAACCAACCTTGTGGGAAAACCAACCTTGTGGGAAAGCGAACCTTTTGGGAAAACCAACACAGTGGGAAAACAAACCTTGTGGGAAAACCAACCTTGCGGGAAAACCAACCTTGTGGGAAAACAAACCTTGTGGGAAAACAAACCTTGTGGGAAAACAAACCTTGTGGGAAAACAAACCTTGTGAGAAAACAAACCTTGTGGGAAAACAAACCTTGTGGGGAAACAAACCTTGTGGGGAAACAAACCTTGTGGGAAAACTAACCTTGTGGGAAAACAAACCTTGCGGGAAAACTAACCTTGTGGGAAAACAAACCCTGCGGGAAAACCAACCTTGTGGGAAAACCAACCTTGTGGGGGAACAAACCTTTCGGGAAAACAAACCTTGTGGGAAAACAAACCTTGTGGGAAAACAAACCTTGTGGGAAAACCAACCTTGTGGGAAAACAAACCTTATGGGAAAACAAACCTTGTGGGGAAACAAACCTTGTGGGAAAACCAACCTTGCGGGAAAGCGAACCTTTTGGGAAAACCAACACAGTGGGAAAACAAACCTTGTGGGAAAACCAACCTTGCGGGAAAACCAACCTTGGGGGAAAACAAAGCTTGTGGGAAAACAAACCTTGTGGGAAAACCAACCTAGTGGGAAAAAACAACCTAGTGGGAAAACAAACCTTGTGAGAAAACAAACCTTGTGGGAAAACCAACCTTATGGGGAAAGCAACCCTGCGGAAAAACCAACCTTGTGGGAAAACCAACCTTGTGGGAAAGCAAACCTTTTGGGAAAACCAACACAGTGGGAAAACAAACCTTGTGGGAAAACCAACCTTGCGGGAAAACCAACCTTGGGGGAAAACAAACCTTGTGGGAAAACAAACCTTGTGGGGAAACAAACCTAGTGGGAAAACAATCCTTGTGGGAAAACAAACCTTGTGGGGAAACAAACCTTGCGGGAAAACTAAACTTGTGGGAAAACAAACCCTGCGGGAATACCAACCTTGTGGGAAAACCAACCTTGTGGGGAAACAAACCTTTCGGGAAAACAAACCTTGTGGGAAAACAAACCTTGTGGGAAAACAAACCTTGTGGGAAAACAAACCTTGTGGGAAAACAAACCTTTTGAGAAAACAAACCTTGTGGGGAAACAAACCTAGTGGGAAAACAAACCTTGTGAGAAAACAAACCTTGTGGGAAAACCAACCTTATGGGAAAACAAACCTAGTGGGAAAACAAACCTTGTGGGGAAACAAGCCTTATGGGAAAACAAACCTTGTGGGGAAACAAACCTTGTGGGAAAACCAACCTTGCGGGAAAGCGAACCTTTTGGGAAAACCAACACAGTGGGAAAACAAACCTTGTGTTAAAACCAACCTTGCGGGAAAACCAACCTTGGGGGAAAACAAAGCTTGTGGGAAAACAAACCTAGTGGGAAAACCAACCTAGTGGGAATAACAACCTAGTGGGAAAACAAACCTTGTTTGAAAACAAACCTTGTGGGAAAACCAACCTTATGGGTAAAGCAACCCTGCGGGAAAACCAACCTTGTGGGAAAACCAACCTTGTGGGAAAGCGAACCTTTTGGGAAAACCAACCTCGTGGGAAAACAAACCTTGTGGGAAAACAAACCTTGTGGGAAAACAAACCTTATGGGAAAACAAACCTTGTGGGGAAACAAACCTTGTGGGAAAACCAACCTTGCGGGAAAGTGAACCTTTTGGGAAAACCAACACAGTGGGAAAACAAACCTTGTGGGAAAACCAACCTTGCGGGAAAACCAACCTTGGGGGAAAAAAAAGCTTGTGGGAAATCAAACCTTGTGGGAAAACCAACCTAGTGGGAAAAACAACCTAGTGGGAAAACAAACCTTGTGAGAAAACAAACCTTGTGGGAAAACCAACCTTATGGGAAAACAAACCTAGTGGGAAAACAAACCTTGTGGGGAAACAAACCTTATGGGAAAACAAACCTTGTGGGGAAACAAACCTTGTGGGAAAACCAACCTTGCGGGAAAGCGAACCTTTTGGGAAAACCAACACAGTGGGAAAACAAACCTTGTGTTAAAACCAACCTTGCGGGAAAACCAACCTTGGGGGAAAACAAAGCTTGTGGGAAAACAAACCTAGTGGGAAAACCAACCTAGTGGGAAAAACAACCTAGTGGGAAAATAAACCTTTCGGGAAAACCAACCTTGCGGGAAAACCAACCTTGGGGGAAAAAAAAGCTTGTGGGAAATCAAACCTTGTGGGAAAACCAACCTAGTGGGAAAAACAACCTAGTGGGAAAACAAACCTTGTGAGAAAACAAACCTTGTGGGAAAACCAACCTTATGGGAAAACAAACCTAGTGGGAAAACAAACCTTGTGGGGAAACAAACCTTATGGGAAAACAAACCTTGTGGGGAAACAAACCTTGTGGGAAAACCAACCTTGCGGGAAAGCGAACCTTTTGGGAAAACCAACACAGTGGGAAAACAAACCTTGTGTTAAAACCAACCTTGCGGGAAAACCAACCTTGGGGGAAAACAAAGCTTGTGGGAAAACAAAACCTACGGGAAAACCAACCTTGTGGGAAAACCAACCTTGTGGGGAAACAAACCTTTCGGGAAAACCAACCTTGTGGGAAAACAAACCTTGTGGGAAAACAAACCTTGTGGGAAAACAAACCTTACGGGGAAAGCAACCCTGCGGGAAAACCAACCTTGTGGGAAAACCAACCTTGTGGGAAAGCGAACCTTTTGGGAAAACCAACACAGTGGGAAAACAAACCTTGTGGGAAAACCAACCTTGCGGGAAAACCAACCTTGTGGGAAAACAAACCTTGTGGGAGAACAAACCTTGTGTGAAAACAAACCTTATGCTGAAAGCAACCCTGCGGGAAAACCAACCTTGTGGGAAAACCAACCTTGTGGGAAAGCGAACCTTTTGGGAAAACCAACACAGTGGGAAAACAAACCTTGTGGGAAAACCAACCTTGCGGGAAAACCAACCTTGTGGGAAAACAAACCTTGTGGGAAAACAAACCTTGTGGGAAAACAAACCTTGTGGGAAAACAAACCTTGTGAGAAAACAAACCTTGTGGGAAAACAAACCTTGTAGGGAAACAAACCTTGTGGGGAAACAAACCTTGTGGGAAAACTAACCTTGTGGGAAAACAAACCTTGCGGGAAAACTAACCTTGTGGGAAAACAAACCCTGCGGGAAAACCAACCTTGTGGGAAAACCAACCTTGTGGGGGAACAAACCTTTCGGGAAAACAAACCTTGTGGGAAAACAAACCTTGTGGGAAAACAAACCTTGTGGGAAAACCAACCTTGTGGGAAAACAAACCTTATGGGAAAACAAACCTTGTGGGGAAACAAACCTTGTGGGAAAACCAACCTTGCGGGAAAGCGAACCTTTTGGGAAAACCAACACAGTGGGAAAACAAACCTTGTGGGAAAACCAACCTTGCGGGAAAACCAACCTTGGGGGAAAACAAAGCTTGTGGGAAAACAAACCTTGTGGGAAAACCAACCTAGTGGGAAAAAACAACCTAGTGGGAAAACAAACCTTGTGAGAAAACAAACCTTGTGGGAAAACCAACCTTATGGGGAAAGCAACCCTGCGGGAAAACCAACCTTGTGGGAAAACCAACCTTGTGGGAAAGCAAACCTTTTGGGAAAACCAACACAGTGGGAAATCAAACCTTGTGGGAAAACCAACCTTGCGGGAAAACCAACCTTGGGGGAAAACAAACCTTGTGGGAAAACAAACCTTGTGGGGAAACAAACCTAGTGGGAAAACAATCCTTGTGGGAAAACAAACCTTGTGGGGAAACAAACCTTGCGGGAAAACTAAACTTGTGGGAAAACAAACCCTGCGGGAATACCAACCTTGTGGGAAAACCAACCTTGTGGGGAAACAAACCTTTCGGGAAAACAAACCTTGTGGGAAAACAAACCTTGTGGGAAAACAAACCTTGTGGGAAAACAAACCTTGTGGGAAAACAAACCTTTTGAGAAAACAAACCTTGTGGGGAAACAAACCTAGTGGGAAAACAAACCTTGTGAGAAAACAAACCTTGTGGGAAAACCAACCTTATGGGAAAACAAACCTAGTGGGAAAACAAACCTTGTGGGGAAACAAACCTTATGGGAAAACAAACCTTGTGGGGAAACAAACCTTGTGGGAAAACCAACCTTGCGGGAAAGCGAACCTTTTGGGAAAACCAACACAGTGGGAAAACAAACCTTGTGTTAAAACCAACCTTGCGGGAAAACCAACCTTGGGGGAAAACAAAGCTTGTGGGAAAACAAACCTAGTGGGAAAACCAACCTAGTGGGAAAAACAACCTAGTGGGAAAACAAACCTTGTTTGAAAACAAACCTTGTGGGAAAACCAACCTTATGGGTAAAGCAACCCTGCTTGAAAACCAACCTTGTGGGAAAACCAACCTTGTGGGAAAGCGAACCTTTTGGGAAAACCAACCTTGTGGGAAAACAAACCTTGTGGGAAAACAAACCTTGTGGGAAAACAAACCTTATGGGAAAACAAACCTTGTGGGGAAACAAACCTTGTGGGAAAACCAACCTTGCGGGAAAGTGAACCTTTTGGGAAAACCAACACAGTGGGAAAACAAACCTTGTGGGAAAACCAACCTTGCGGGAAAACCAACCTTGGGGAAAAAAAAAGCTTGTGGGAAATCAAACCTTGTGGGAAAACCAACCTAGTGGGAAAAACAACCTAGTGGGAAAACAAACCTTGTGAGAAAACAAACCTTGTGGGAAAACCAACCTTATGGGAAAACAAACCTAGTGGGAAAACAAACCTTGTGGGGAAACAAACCTTATGGGAAAACAAACCTTGTGGGGAAACAAACCTTGTGGGAAAACCAACCTTGCGGGAAAGCGAACCTTTTGGGAAAACCAACACAGTGGGAAAACAAACCTTGTGTTAAAACCAACCTTGCGGGAAAACCAACCTTGGGGGAAAACAAAGCTTGTGGGAAAACAAACCTAGTGGGAAAACCAACCTAGTGGGAAAAACAACCTAGTGGGAAAACAAACCTTGTTTGAAAACAAACCTTGTGGGAAAACCAACCTTATGGGTAAAGCAACCCTGCGGGAAAACCAGCCTTGTGGGAAAACCAACCTTGTGGGAAAGCGAACCTTTTGGGAAAACCAACCTTGTGGGAAAACAAACCTTGTGAGAAAACAAACCTTGTGGGAAAACAAACCTTATGGGAAAACAAACCTTGTGGGGAAACAAACCTTGTGGGAAAACCAATCTTGCGGGAAAGTGAAACTTTTGGGAAAACCAACACAGTGGGAAAACAAACCTTGTGGGAAAACCAACCTTGCGGGAAAACCAACCTTGGGGGAAAAAAAAGCTTGTGGGAAATCAAACCTTGTGGGAAAACCAACCTAGTGGGAAAAACAACCTAGTGGGAAAACAAACCTTGTGAGAAAACAAACCTTGTGGGAAAACCAACCTTATGGGGAAAGCAACCCTGCGGGAAAACCAACCTTGTGGGAAGACCAACCTTGTGGGAAAGCGAACCTTTTGGGAAAACCAACACAGTGGGAAAACAAACCTTGTGGGAAAACCAACCTTGCGGGAAGACCAACCTTGGGGGAAAACAAACCTTGTGGGAAAACAAACCTTGTGAGAAAACAAACCTTGTGGGGAAACAAACCTAGTGGGAAAACAAACCTTATGAGAAAACAAACCTTGTGGGAAAACCAACCTTATAGGAAAACAAACCTAGTGGGAAAACAAACCTTGTGGGGAAACAAACCTTATGGGAAAACAAACCTTGTGGGGAAACAAACCTTGTGGGAAAACCAACCTTGCGGGAAACCGAACCTTTTGGGAAAACCAACACAGTGGGAAAACAAACCTTGTGTTAAAACCAACCTTGCGGGAAAACCAACCTTGGGGGAAAACAAAGCTTGTGGGAAAACAAACCTAGTGGGAAAACCAACCTAGTGGGAAAAACAACCTAGTGGGAAAACAAACCTTGTGAGAAAACAAACCTTGTGGGAAAACCAACCTTATGGGTAAAGCAACCCTGCGGGAAAACCAACCTTGTGGGAAACCCAACCTTGTGGGAAAGCGAACCTTTTGGGAAAACCAACACAGTGGGAAAACAAACCTTGTGGGAAAACCAACCTTGCGGGAAAACCAACCTTGGGGGAAAGCAAACCTTGTGGGAAAACAAACCTTGTGGGAAAACAAACCTTGTGGTTAAACAAACCTTGCGGGAAAACTAAAATTGTGGGAAAACAAACCCTGCGGGAAAACCAACCTTGTGGGAAAACCCACCTTGTGGGGAAACAAACCTTTCGGGAAAACTAACCTTGTGGGAAAACCAACCTTGTGGGAAAACAAACCTTGTGGGAAAACAAACCTTGTGGGAAAACAAACCTTGTGAGAAAACAAACCTTGTGGGAAAACCAACCTTGTGGGAAAACAAACCTTGTGAGAAAACAAACCTTGTGGGGAAACAAACCTAGTGGGAAAACAAACCTTGTGGGAAAACAAACCTTGTGGGAAAACAAACCTTGTGGGAAAACAAACCTTGTGGGAAAACAAACCTTGTGAGAAAACAAACCTTGTGGGGAAACAAACCTAGTGGGAAAACAAACCTTGTGAGAAAACAAACCTTGTGGGAAAACCAACCTTATGGGAAAACAAACCTAGTGGGAAAACAAACCTTGTGGGGAAACAAACCTTATGAGAAAACAAACCTTGTGGGGAAACAAACCTTGTGGGAAAACCAACCTTGCGGGAAAACGAACCTTTTGGGAAAACCAACACAGTGGGAAAACAAACCTTGTGTTAAAACCAACCTTGCGGGAAAACCAACCTTGGGGGAAAACAAAGCTTGTGGGAAAACAAACCTTGTGGGAAAACCAACCTAGTCGGAAAAACAACCTAGTGGGAAAACAAACCTTGTGAGAAAACAAACCTTGTGGGAAAACCAACCTTATGGGTAAACCAACCTTGGGGGAAAACAAACCTTGTGGGAAAACAAACCTTGTGGGAAAACAAACCTTGTGGGGAAACAAACCTTGTGGGGAAACAAACCTTGTGGGAAAACTAACCTTGTGGGAAAACAAACCTTGCGGGAAATCTAACCTTGTGGGAAAACAAACCCTGCGGGAAAACCAACCTTGTGGGAAAACCAACCTTGTGGGGAAACAAACCCTGCGGGAAAACCAACCTTGTGGGAAAACCAACCTTGTGGGGAAACAAACCTTTCGGGAAAACCAACCTTGTGGGAAAACCAACCTTGTGGGAAAGCGAACCTTTTGGGAAAACCAACACAGTGGGAAAACAAACCTTGTGGGAAAACCAACCTTGCTGGAAAACCAACCTTGTGGGAAAACAAACCTTATGGGAAAACAAACCTTGTGGGGAAACAAACCTTGTGGGGAAACAAACCTTGCGGGAAAACTAACCTTGTGGGAAAACAAACCCTGCGGGAAAACCAACCTTGTGGGAAAACCCACCTTGTGGGGAAACAAACCTTTCGGGAAAACTAACCTTGTGGGAAAACCAACCTTGTGGGAAAACAAACCTTGTGGGAAAACAAACCTTGTGGGAAAACAAACCTTGTGAGAAAACAAACCTTGTGGGAAAACCAACCTTATGGGGAAACAAACCCTGCGGGAAAACCAACCTTGTGGGAAAACCAACCTTGCGGGAAAGCGAACCTTTTGGGAAAACCAACACAGTGGGAAAACAAACCTTGTGAGAAAACAATCCTTGTGGGAAAACAAACCTTGTGGGGAAACAAACCTTGTGGGGAAACAAACCTTGTGGGAAAACTAACCTTGTGGGAAAACAAACCTTGCGGGAAAACTAACCTTGTGGGAAAACAAAACCTGCGGGAAAACCAACCTTGTGGGAAAACCAACCTTGTGGGGAAACAAACCTTTCGGGAAAACCAACCTTGTGGGAAAACAAACCTTGTGGGAAAACAAACCTTGTGGGAAAACAAACCTTATGGGGAAAGCAACCCTGCGGGAAAACCAACCTTGTGGGAAAACCAACCTTGTGGGAAAACAAACCTTGTGGGAGAACAAACCTTGTGGGAAAACAAACCTTATGGGGAAAGCAACCCTGCGGGAAAACCAACCTTGTGGGAAAACCAACCTTGTGGGAAAGCGAACCTTTTGGGAAAACCAACCTTGTGGAAGAACAAACCTTGTGGGAAAACAAACCTTATGGGGAAAGCAACCCTGCGGGAAAACCAACCTTGTGGGAAAACCAACCTTGTGGGAAAGTGAACCTTTTGGGAAAACCAACACAGTGGGAAAACAAACCTTGTGGGAAAACCAACCTTGCGGGAAAACCAACCATGTGGGAAAACAAACCTTGTGGGAGAACAAACCTTGTGGGAAAACAAACCTTATGGGGAAAGCAACCCTGCGGGAAAACCAACCTTGTGGGAAAACCAACCTTGTGGGAAAGCGAACCTTTTGGGAAAACCAACACAGTGGGAAAACAAACCTTTTGGGAAAACCAACCTTGCGGGAAAACCAACCTTGTGGGAAAACAAACCTTGTGGGAGAACAAACCTTGTGGGAAAACAAACCTTGTGGGGAAACAAACCTTGTGGGAAAACCAACCTTGCGGGAAAACCAACCTTGGGGGAAAAAAAAGCTTGTGGGAAATCAAACCTTGTGGGAAAACCAACCTAGTGGGAAAAGCAACCCTGCGGGAAAACCAACCTTGTGGGAAGACCAACCTTGTGGGAAAGCGAACCTTTTGGGAAAACCAACACAGTGGGAAAACAAACCTTGTGGGAAAACCAACCTTGCGGTAAAACCAACCTTGGGGAAAAACAAACCTTGTGGGAAAACAAACCTTGTGGGGAAACAAGCCTAGTGGGAAAACAATCCTTGTGGGAAAACAAACCTTGTGGGGAAACAAACCTTGCGGGAAAACTAACCTTGTGGGAAAAGAAACCCTGCGGGAATACCAACCTTGTGGAAAAACCAACCTTGTGGGGAAACAAACCTTTCGGGAAAACCAACCTTGTGGGAAAACAAACCTTGTGGGAAAACAAACCTTGTGGGAAAACAAACCTTGTGGGAAAACAAACCTTGTGAGAAAACAAACCTTGTGGGGAAACAAACCTAGTGGGAAAACAAACCTTGTGAGAAAACAAACCTTGTGGGAAAACCAACCTTATGGGAAAACAAACCTAGTGGGAAAACAAACCTTGTGGGGAAACAAACCTTTCGGGAAAACCAACCTTGTGGGAAAACAAGCCTTGTGGGAAAACAAACCTTGTGGGAAAACAAACCTTGTGGGAAAACAAACCTTATGGGAAAACAAACCTTGTGGGGAAACAAACCTTGTGGCAAAACCAACCTTGCGGGAAAGCGAACTTTTTGGGAAAACCAACACAGTGGGAAAACAAACCTTGTGTTAAAACCAACCTTGCGGGAAAACCAACCTTGGGGGAAAACAAAGCTTGTGGGAAACAAACCTTGTGGGAAAACCAACCTAGTGGGAAAAACAACCTAGTGGGAAAACAAACCTTGTGAGAAAACAAACCTTGTGGGAAAACCAACCTTATGGGGTAAGCAACTGTGCGGGAAAACCAACCTTGTGGGAAAACCAACCTTGTGGGAAAACAAACCTTGTGGGAAAACAAACCTTGTGGGGAAACAAACCTAGTAGGAAAACAAACCTTGTGAGAAAACAATCCTTGTGGGAAAACAAACCTTGTCGGGAAACAAACCTTGCGGGAAAACTAACCTTGTGGGAAAACAAACCTTGTGGGAAAACAAACACAGTGGGAAAACAAACCTTGTGGGAAAACCAACCTTGCGGGAAAACAAACCTTGGGGGAAAACAAACCTTGTGGGAAAACAAACCTTGTGGGGAAACAAACCTAGTAGGAAAACAAACCTTGTGAGAAAACAATCCTTGTGGGAAAACAAACCTTGTCGGGAAACAAACCTTGCGGGAAAACTAACCTTGTGGAAAACAAACCCTGCGGGAAAACCAACCTTGTGGGAAAACCCACCTTGTGGGGAAACAAACCGTTCGGGAAAACTAACCTTGTGGGAAAACAAACCCTGCGGGAAAACCAACCTTGTGGGAAAACAAACCTTGTGGGAAAACAAACCTTGTGAGAAAACAAACCTTGTGGGAAAACTAACCTTGTGGGAAAACAAACCTTGTGGGGAAACAAACCTTGTGGGGAAAAAAACCTTGTTGGAAAACTAACCTTGTGGGAAAACAAACCTTGTGGGAAAACGAACCTTTTGGGAAAACCAACACAGTGGGAAAACAAACCTTGTGAGAAAACAATCCTTGTGGGAAAACAAACCTTGTGGGAAAACAAACCTTGTGGGGAAACAAACCTTGTGGGAAAACTAACCTTGTGGGAAAACAAACCTTGCGGGAAAGCGAACCTTTTGGGAAAACCAACACAGTGGGAAAACAAAGCTTGTGAGAAAACAATCCTTGTGGGAAAACAAACCTTGTGGGGAAACAAACCTTGTGGGGAAACAAACCTTGTGGGAAAACAAACCTTGTGGGAAAACCAACCTTATGGGGAAAGCAACCCTGCGGGAAAACCAACCTTGTGGGAAAACCAACCTTGTGGGAAAGCGAACCTTTTGGGAAAACCAACATAGTGGGAAAAAAACCTTGTGGGAAAACCAACCTTGCGGGAAAACCAACCTTGGGGGAAAACAAACCTTGTGGGAAAACAAACCTTGTGGGGAAACAAACCTAGTGGGAAAACAAACCTTGTGAGAAAACAATCCTTGTGGGAAAACAAACCTTGGGGGGAAACAAACCTTGCGGGGAAACTAACCTTGTGGGAAAACAAACCCTGTGGGAAAACCAACCTTGTGGGAAAACCAACCTTGTGGGGAAACAAACCTTTCGGGAAAACTAACCTTGTGGGAAAACAAACCCTGCGGGAAAACTAAACTTGTGGGAAAACAAACCCTGCTTGAATACCAACCTTGTGGGAAAACCAACCTTGTGGGGAAACAAACCTTTCGGGAAAACAAACCTTGTGGGAAAACAAACCTTGTGGGAAAACAAACCTTGTGGGAAAACAAACCTTGTGGGAAAACAAACCTTGTGAGAAAACAAACCTTGTGGGGAAACAAACCTAGTGGGAAAACAAACCTTGTGAGAAAACAAACCTTGTGGGAAAACCAACCTTATGGGAAAACAAACCTAGTGGGAAAACAAACCTTGTGGGGAAACAAACCTTATGAGAAAACAAACCTTGTGGGGAAACAATCCTTGTGGGAAAACCAACCTTGCGGGAAAACGAACCTTTTGGGAAAACCAACACAGTGGGAAAACAAACCTTGTGTTAAAACCAACCTTGCGGGAAAACCAACCTTGGGGGAAAACAAAGCTTGTGGGAAAACAAACCTTGTGGGAAAACCAACCTAGTCGGAAAAACAACCTAGTGGGAAAACAAACCTTGTGAGAAAACAAACCTTGTGGGAAAACCAACCTTATGGGTAAACCAACCTTGGGGGAAAACAAACCTTGTGGGAAAACAAACCTTGTGGGAAAACAAACCTTGTGGGGAAACAAACCTTGTGGGAAAACTAACCTTGTGGGAAAACAAACCTTGCGGGAAAACTAACCTTGTGGGAAAACAAACCCTGCGGGAAAACCAACCTTGTGGGAAAACCAACCTTGTGGGGAAACAAACCTTTCGGGAAAACCAACCTTGTGGGAAAACCAACCTTGTGGGAAAGCGAACCTTTTGGGAAAACCAACACAGTGGGAAAACAAACCTTGTGGGAAAACCAACCTTGCTGGAAAACCAACCTTGTGGGAAAACAAACCTTGTGGGAAAACAAACCTTGTGGGAAAACAAACCTTGTGGGAAAACAAACCTTATGGGAAAACAAACCTTGTGGGGAAACAAACCTTGTGGGAAAATCAACCTTGCGGGAAAGCGAACCTTTTGGGAAAACCAACACAGTGGGAAAACAAACCTTGTGGGAAAACCAACCTTGCGGGAAAACCAACCTTGGGGGAAAACAAAGCTTGTGGGAAAACAAACCTTGTGGGAAAAACAACCTAGTGGGAAAAACAACCTTGCGGGAAAGCGAACCTTGCGGGAAAGCGAACCTCTTGGGAAAACCAACACAGTGGGAAAACAAACCTTGTGAGAAAACAATCCTTGTGGGAAAACAAACCTTGTGGGGAAACAAACCTTGTGGGGAAACAAACCCTGCGGGAAAACCAGCCTTGTGGGAAAACCAACCTTGTGGTGAACAAACCTTTCGGGAAAACCAACCTTGTGGGAAAACAAACCTTGTGAGAAAACAAACATTGTGGGGAAACAAACCTTGTGGGAAAACCAGCCTTGCGGGAAAGCGAACCTTTTGGGAAAACCAACCTTATGGGGAAAGCAACCCTGCGGGAAAACCAACCTTGTGGGAAAACCAACCTTGTGGGAAAACCAAACTTTTGGGAAAGCGAACCTTTTGGGAAAACCAACACAGTGGGAAAACAAACCTTGTGGGAAAACAAACCTTGTGGGGAAACAAACCTTGCGGGAAAACTAACCTTGTGGGAAAACACACCCTGCGGGAAAACCAACCTTGTGGGAAAACCAACCTTGTGGGGAAACAAACCTTTCGGGAAAACCAACCTTGTGGGAAAACAAACCTTGTGGGAAAACAAACCTTGTGGGGAAACAAACCTTGTGGGAAAACCAACCTTGCGGGAAAGCGAACCTTTTGGGAAAACCAACACAGTGGGAAAACAAACCTTGTGGGAAAACCAACCTTATGGGGAAAGCAACCCTGCGGGACAAACAACCTAGTGGGAAAACAAACCTTGTGAGAAAACAAACCTTGTGGGAAAACCAACCTTATGAGGAAAGCAGCCCTGCGGGAAAACCAACCTTGTGGTTGGTTTTCAAAACAAACCCCACAAGGTTTGTTTTCCCACAAGGATTGTTTTCTCACAAGGTTTGTTTTCCCACTGTGTTGGTTTTCCCAAAAGGTTTGCTTTCCCGCAAGGTTGGTTTTCCCCCAAGGTTGGTTTTCCCGCAGGGTTTGTTTTCCCACAAGGTTAGTTTTCCCGCAAGGTTTGTTTCCCCACAAGGTTTGTTTTCCCACAAGGTTTGTTTTCCCACTGTGTTGGTTTTCCCAAAAGGTTCGCTTTCCCACAAGGTAGGTTTTCCCACAAGGTTGGTTTTCCCACAAGGTTGGTTTTCCCGCAGGGTTGCTTTCCCCATAAGGTTGGTTTTCCCACAAGGTTTGTTTTCTCACAAGGTTTGTTTTCCCACTAGGTTGTTTGTCCCGCAGGGTTGCTTTCCCCATAAGGTTGGTTTTCCCACAAGGTTTGTTTTCCCACTGTGTTGGTTTTCCCAAAAGGTTCGCTTTCCCGCAAGGTTGGTTTTCCCACAAGGTTTGTTTCCCCACAAGGTTTGTTTTCCCACAAGGTTTGTTTTCCCACAAGGTTGGTTTTCCCGAAAGGTTTGTTTCCCCACAAGATTGGTTTTCCCACAAGGTTGGTTTTCCCGCAGGGTTTGTTTTCCCACAAGGTTAGTTTTCCCGCAAGGTTTGTTTCCCCACAAGGTTTGTTTTCCCACAAGGTTTGTTTTCCCACTGTGTTGGTTTTCCCAAAAGGTTCGCTTTCCCAAAAGGTTGGTTTTCCCACAAGGTTGGTTTTCCCACAAGGTTGGTTTTCCCGCAGGGTTGCTTTCCCCATAAGGTTGGTTTTCCCAAAAGGTTCGCTTTCCCGCAAGGCTGGTTTTCCCACAAGGTTTGTTTCCCCACAATGTTTGTTTTCTCACAAGGTTTGTTTTCCCACAAGGTTGGTTTTCCCGAAAGGTTTGTTTCCCCACAAGGTTGGTTTTCCCACAAGGCTGGTTTTCCCGCAGGGTTTGTTTTCCCACAAGGTTAGTTTTCCCGCAAGGTTTGTTTTCCCACAAGGTTAGTTTTCCCACAAGGTTTGTTTCCCCACAAGGTTTGTTTCCCCACAAGGTTTGTTTTCCCACAAGGATTGTTTTCTCACAAGGTTTGTTTTCCCACTGTGTTGGTTTTCCCAAGAGGTTCGCTTTCCCGCAAGGTTCGCTTTCCCGCAAGGTTGGTTTTCCCACAAGGTTTGTTTTCTCACAAGGTTTGTGTTCCCACTAGGTTTGTTTTCCCACAAGGTTTGTTTCCTTACAAAGTTTGTTTTCCCACTAGGTTGTTTTTCCCCCTAGGTTGGTTTTCCCACAAGGTTTGTTTTCCCACAACCTTTTTTTCTCCCAAGGTTGGTTTTCCCGCAAGGTTGGTTTTCCCACAAGGTTTGTTTTCCCACTGTTTTGGTTTTCCCAAAAGGTTCGATTTCCCGGAAGGTTGGTTTTCCCACAAGGTTTGTTTTCCCATAAGGTTTGTTTTCCCACAAGGTTTGTTTTCCCACAAGGTTTGTTTTCCCACAAGGTTTGTTTTCCCACAAGGTTGGTTTTCCCGCAAGGTTGCTTTCCCCATAAGGTTTGTTTTCCCACAAGGTTTGTTTTCCCACAAGGTTTGTTTTCCCAGAAGGTTGGTTTTCCCGAAAGGTTTGTTTCCCCACAAGGTTGGTTTTCCCACAAGGTTGGTTTTCCCGCAGGGTTTGTTTTCCCACAAGGTTAGTTTTCCCGCAAGGTTTGTATTCCCACAAGGTTAGTTTTCCCACAAGGTTTGTTTCCACAAGGTTGGTTTTCCCACAAGGTTGGTTTTCCCGCAGGGTTTGTTTTCCCACAAGGTTAGTTTTCCCACAAGGTTGGTTTTCCCACAAGGTTGGTTTTCCCGCAGGGTTGCTTTCCCCATAAGGTTTGTTTTCCCACAAGGTTTGTTTTCCCACAAGGTTTGTTTTCCCACTGTGTTGGTTTTCCCAAAAGGTTCGCTTTCCCACAAGGTTTGTTTTCCCACAAGCTTTGTTTTCCCCCAAGGTTGGTTTTCCCGCAAGGTTGGTTTACCCAAAAGGTTTGTTTTCCCACTGTGTTGGTTTTCCCAAAAGGTTCTCTTTCCCAAAAGGTTCGCTTTCCCGCAAGGTTGGTTTTCCCACAAGGTTTGTTTCCCCACAAGGTTTGTTTTCCCACAAGGTTTGTTTTCCCACAAGGTTGGTTTTTCCGAAAGGTTTGTTTCCCCACAAGGTTGGTTTTCCCACAAGGTTGGTTTTCCCGCAGGGTTTGTTTTCCCACAAGGTTAGTTTTCCCTTAAGGTTTGTTTCCCCACAAGGTTTGTTTTCCCACAAGGTTTGTTTTCCCACAAGGTTGGTTTTCCCGAAAGGTTTGTTTCCCCACAAGGTTGGTTTTCCCACAAGGTTGGTTTTCCCGCAGGGTTTGTTTTCCCACAAGGTTAGTTTTCCCGCAAGGTTTGTCTCCCCACAAGGTTGGTTTTCCCGAAAGGTTGGTTTTCCCACAAAGTTTGTTTTCCCACTGTTAAGGTTTTCCCAAAAGGTTCGATTTCCCGGAAGGTTGGTTTTCCCACAAGGTTTGTTTCCCCACAAGGTTTGTTTTCCCATAAGGTTTGTTTTCCCACAAGGTTTGTTTTCCCACAAGGTTTGTTTTCCCACAAGGTTTGTTTTCCCACAAGGTTGGTTTTCCCGCAAGGTTGCTTTCCCCATAAGGTTTGTTTCCCCATAAGGTTGGTTTTCCCACAAGGTTTGTTTTCTCACAAGCTTTGTTTTCCCACTAGGTTTGTTTCCCCACAAGGTTTGTTTTCCCACAAGGTTTGTTTTCCCCCAAGGTTGGTTTTCCGCAAGGTTGGTTTTCCCACAAGGTTTGTTTTCCCACTGTGTTGGTTTTCCCAAAAGGTTCGCTTTCCCACAAGGTTGGTTTTCCCACAAGGTTGGTTTTCCCGCAGGGTTGCTTTCCCCATAAGGTTAGTTTTCCCACAAGGTTTGTTTTCTCACAAGGTTTGTTTTCCCACTAGGCTGTTTTTTCCCACTAGGTTGGTTTTCCCACAAGGTTTGTTTTCCCACAAGGTTTATTTTCCCCCAATGTTGGTTTTCCCGCAAGGTTGGTTTTCCCACAAGGTTTGTTTTCCCACTGTGTTGGTTTTCCCAAAAGGTTCGCTTTCCCGCAAGGTTTGTTTTCCCACAAGGTTTGTTTCCCCACAAGGTTTGTTTTCCCATAAGGTTTGTTTTCCCACAAGGTTTGTTTTCCCACAAGGTTTGTTTTCCCACAAGGTTTGTTTTCCCACAAGGTTGGTTTTCCCGCAAGGTTGGTTTTCCCACAAGGTTTGTGTTCCCACTGTGTTGGTTTTCCCAAAACGTTCGCTTTCCCACAAGGTTGGTTTTCCCACAAGGTTGGTTTTCCCGCAGGGTTGCTTTCCCCATAAGGTTTGTTTTCCCACAAGGTTTGTTTTCCCACAAGGTTTGTTTTCCCACAAGGTTTGTTTTCCCGAAAGGTTTGTTTCCCCACAAGGTTCGTTTTCCCACAAGGTTGGTTTTCCCGCAGGGTTTGTATTCCCACAAGGTTAGTTTCCCCGCAAGGTTTGTTTCCCCCCAAGGTTTGTTTTCCCACAAGGATTTTTTTCTCACAAGGTTTGTTTTCCCACTAGGTTTGTTTCCCCGCAAGGTTTCTTTTCCCACAAGGTTTGTTTTCCCCCAAGGTTGGTTTTCCCGCAAGGTTGGTTTTCCCACAAGGTTTTTTTTCCACTGTGTTGGTTTTCCCAAAAGGTTCGCTTTCCCACAAGGTTGGTTTTCCCGCAAGGTTGGTTTTCCCGCAGGGTTGCTTTCCCCATAAGGTTGGTTTTCCCACAAGGTTTGTTTTCTCACAAGGTTTGTTTTCCAACTAGGTTGTTTTTCCCACTAGGTTGGTTTTCCCACAAGGTTTGTTTTCCCACAAGCTTTGTTTTCCCCCAAGGTTGGTTTTCCGGCAAGGTTGGTTTTCCCACAAGGTTTGTTTTCCCACTGTGTTTGTTTCCCCACAAGGTTTGTTTTCCCATAAGATTTGTTTTCCCACAAGGTTTGTTTTCCCATAAGGTTTGTTTTCCCACAAGGTTTGTTTTCCCACAAGGTTGGTTTTCCCGAAAGGCTGGTTTTCCCACAAGGTTTGTTTTCTCACAAGGTTTGTTTTCCCACTAGGTTTGTTTCCCCACAAGGTTTGTTTTCTTACAAGGTTTGTTTTCCCACAAGGTTTGTTTCCCCACAAGGTTTGTTTCCCCACAAGGTTTGTTTTCCCACAAGGATTGTTTTATCACAAGGTTTGTTTTCCCACTGTGTTGGTTTTCCCAAGAGGTTCGCTTTCCCGCAAGGTTCGCTTTCCCGCAAGATGGTTTTCCCACAAGGTTTGTTTTCTCACAAGGTTTGTTTTCCCACTAGGTTTGTTTCCCCACAAGGTTTGTTTTCTCACAAGGTTTGTTTTCCCACAAGGTTTGTTTTCCCACAAGGTTTGTTTTCCCACAAGGTTTGTTTTCCCACAAGGTTTGTTTTGCCACAAGGTTGGTTTTCCAGAAAGGTTTGTTTCCCCACAAGGTTGGTTTTCCCACAAGGTTTGTTTCCCCACAAGGTTTGTTTTCCCACAAGGATTGTTTTCTCACAAGGTTTGTTTTCCCACTGTGTTGGTTTTCCCAAGAGGTTCGCTTTCCCGCAAGGTTTGTTTTCTCACAAGTTTTGTTTTCCCACTAGGTTTGTTTCCCCACAAGGTTTGTTTTCTCACAAGGTTTGTTTTCCCACAAGGTTTGTTTTCCCACAAGGTTTGTTTTCCCACAAGGTTTGCTTTGCCACAAGGTTGGTTTTCCAGAAAGGTTTGTTTCCCCACAAGGTTGGTTTTCCCACAAGGTTTGTTTCCCCACAAGGTTTGTTTTCCCACAAGGATTGTTTTCTCACAAGGTTTGTTTTCCCACTGTGTTGGTTTTCCCAAGAGGTTCGCTTTCCCGCAAGGTTCGCTTTCCCGCAAGGTTGGTTTTCCCACAAGGTTTGTTTTCTCACAAGGTTTGTTTTCCCACTAGGTTTGTTTCCCCACAAGGTTTGTTTTCTCACAAGGTTTGTTTTCCCACAAGGTTTGTTTCCCCACAAGGTTTGTTTCCCCACAAGGTT
This sequence comes from Branchinecta lynchi, assembly GCA_023053575.1. Lineage (NCBI taxonomy): Eukaryota > Metazoa > Arthropoda > Branchiopoda > Anostraca > Branchinectidae > Branchinecta > Branchinecta lynchi. The sequence goes on from JAKZAP010000072.1 coordinate 82,290, forward strand.
TGTTTTCCCACAAGGATTGTTTTCTCACAAGGTTTGTTTTCCCACTGTGTTGGTTTTCCCAAGAGGTTCGCTTTCCCGCAAGGTTCGCTTTCCCGCAAGGTTGGTTTTCCCACAAGGTTTGTTTTCTCACAAGGTTTGTTTTCCCACTAGGTTTGTTTCCCCACAAGGTTGGTTTTCCCACAAGGTTGGTTTTCCCACAAGGTTTGTTTTCCCGAAAGGTTTGTTTCCCCACAAGGTTGGTTTTCCCACAAGGTTGGTTTTCCCGCAGGGGTTGTTTTCCCACAAGGTTAATTTTCCCGCAAGGTTTGTTTTTTCCACAAGGTTAGTTTTCCCACAAGGTTTGTTTCCCCACAAGGTTTGTTTCCCCACAAGGTTTGTTTTCCCACAAGGATTGTTTTCTCACAAGGTTTGTTTTCCCACTGTGTTGGTTTTCCCAAAAGGTTCGCTTTCCCGCAAGGTTGGTTTTCCCACAAGGTTGGTTTTCCCGCAGGGTTTGTTTCCCCATAACGTTGGTTTTCCCACAAGGTTCGTTTTCCCGCAGGGTTTGTTTTCCCACAAGGTTAGTTTCCCCGAAAGGTTTGTTTCCCCACAAGGTTTGTTTTCCCACAAGGGTTGTTTTCTCACAAGGTTTGTTTTCCCACTAGGTTTGTTTCCCCACAAGGTGTGTTTTCCCACAAGGTTTGTTTTCCCCAAAGGTTGGTTTTCCCGCATGGTTGGTTTTCCCCCAAGGTTTGTTTTCCCACTGTGTTGGTTTTCCCAAAAGGTTCGCTTTCCCACAAGGTTGGTTTTCCCGAAGGGTTGCTTTCACCATAAGGTTGGTTTTCCCACAAGGTTTGTTTTCTCACAAGGTTTGTTTTCCCACTAGGTTGTTTTTCCCACTAGGTTGGTTTTCCCACAAGGTTTGTTTTCCCACAAGCTTTGTTTTCCCCCAAGGTTGGTTTTCCCGCAAGGTTGGTTTTCCCACACGGTTTGTTTTCCCACTGTGTTGGTTTTCCCAAAAGGTTCGCTTTCCCGCAAGGTTGGTTTTCCCACAAGGTTTGTTTCCCCGCAAGGTCTGTTTTCCCATAAGGTTTGTTTTCCCACAAGGTTTGTTTTCCCACAAGGTTTGTTTTCCCACAAGGTTTGTTTTCCCACTAGGTTGGTTTTCCCGAAAGGTTTGTTTCCCCACAAGGTTTCTTTCCCCATAAGGTTGGTTTTCCCACAAGGTTTGTTTTCTCACAAGGTTTGTTTTCCCACAAGGTTTGTTTTCCCACAAGGTTTGTTTTCCCAAAAGGTTCGCTTTCCCACAAGGTTGGTTTTCCCACAAGGTTGGTTTTCCCGCAGGGTTTCTTTCCCCATAAGGTTGGTTTTCCCACAAGGTTTGTTTTCTCACAAGGTTTGTTTTCCCACTAGGTTTGTTTCCCCACAAGGTTTGTTTTCCCACAAGGTTTGTTTTCCCCCAAGGTTGGTTTTCCCGCAAGGTTGGTTTTCCCACAAGGTTTGTTTTCCCACTGTGTTGGTTTTCCCAAAAGGTTCGCTTTCCCACAAGGTTGGTTTTCCCACAAGGTTGGTTTTCCCGCAGGGTTGCTTTCCCCATAAGGTTGGTTTTCCCACAAGGTTTGTTTTCTCACAAGGTTTGTTTTCCCACTAGGCTGTTTTTTCCCACTAGGTTGGTTTTCCCACAAGGTTTGTTTTCCCACAAGCTTTGTTTTCCCAAAAGGTTGGTTTTCCCGCAAGGTTGGTTTTCCCACAAGGTTTGTTTTCCCACTGTGTTGGTTTTCCCAAAAGGTTCGCTTTCCCGCAAGGTTGGTTTTCCCACAAGGTTTGTTTCCCCACAAGGTTTGTTTTCCCATAAGGTTTGTTTTCCCACAAGGTTTGTTTTCCCACAAGGTTTGTTTTCCCACAAGGTTTGTTTTCCCACAAGGTTGGTTTTCCCGCAAGGTTGGTTTTCCCACAAGGTTTGTGTTCCCACTGTGTTGGTTTTCCCAAAAGGTTCGCTTTCCCACAAGGTTGGTTTTCCCACAAGGTTGGTTTTCCCGCAGGGTTGCTTTCCCCATAAGGTTTGTTTTCCCACAAGGTTTGTTTTCCCACAAGGTTTGTTTTCCCACAAGGTTTGTTTTCCCGAAAGGTTTGTTTCCCCACATGGTTTGTTTTCCCACAAGGTTGGTTTTCCCGCAGGGTTTGTTTTCCCACAAGGTTAGTTTCCCCGCAAGGTTTGTTTCCCCCCAAGGTTTGTTTTCCCACAAGGATTTTTTTCTCACAAGGTTTGTTTTCCCACTAGGTTTGTTTCCCCGCGAGGTTTGTTTTCCCACAAGGTTTGTTTTCCCCCAAGGTTGGTTTTCCCGCAAGGTTGGTTTTCCCACAAGGTTTGTTTTCCCACTGTGTTTGTTTCCCCACAAGGTTTGTTTTCCCATAAAATTTGTTTTCCCACAAGGTTTGTTTTCCCATAAGGTTTGTTTTCCCACAAGGTTTGTTTTCCCACAAGGTTGGTTTTCCCGAAAGGTTGGTTTTCCCACAAGGTTCGTTTTCTCACAAGGTTTGTTTTTCCACAAGGTTTGTTTCCCCACAAGGTTTGTTTCCCCACAAGGTTTGTTTTCCCACAAGGATTGTTTTATCACAAGGTTTGTTTTCCCACTGTGTTGGTTTTCCCAAGAGGTTCGCTTTCCCGCAAGGTTCGCTTTCCCGCAAGGTTGGTTTTCCCACAAGGTTTGTTTTCTCACAAGGTTTGTTTTCCCACTAGGTTTGTTTCCCCACAAGGTTTGTTTTCCCACAAGTTTGTTTTCCCACAAGGTTGGTTTTCCCGCAAGGTTGGTTTTCCCACAAGGTTTGTGTTCCCACTGTGTTGGTTTTCCCAAAAGGTTCGCTTTCCCACAAGGTTGGTTTTCCCACAAGGTTGGTTTTCCCGCAGGGTTGCTTTCCCCATAAGGTTTGTTTTCCCACAAGGTTTGTTTTCCCACAAGGTTTGTTTTCCCACAAGGTTTGTTTTCCCGAAAGGTTTGTTTCCCCACAAGGTTGGTTTTCCCACAAGGTTGGTTTTCCCGCAGGGTTTGTTTTCCCACAAGGTTAGTTTCCCCGCAAGGTTTGTTTCCCCCCAAGGTTTGTTTTCCCACAAGGATTTTTTTCTCACAAGGTTTGTTTTCCCACTAGGTTTGTTTCCCCGCGAGGTTTGTTTTCTAAAGCGCCTAGTATATGATATGAAAACTAGTGCTTCTGGAAGTGACATTGTGTCTCTCAAGACTATAAAGTTCCTTTTACCAGTTATTCTACCTGTCTTAGTTGAGATGATCAACCTATGTTTGAAAGAGGGAGTATTCCCTTCTTTCTTTAAGGAAGCTAGAGTGACGCCTGTTCCTAAAGGAGGCGATACTAGTTGTCTTGGTAATTATAGACCAATTTCAGTGCTACCTGTCATGTCCAGAATTTTGGAAAAATGTTTCGCTAACCGTTTGCATAAGTACCTTCAAAATCAATGTGCGCTGAGCTCCACCCAATTTGGATTCAGATATGGACACACAACTGAACAAGCTTTAATATTTTTGACTAGCGTAATAAATGCAGCATTAGACCGAGGTTACAGAGTTGCAGCAATATTTTTGGATATAATAAAGGCATTTGACACGGTAGATCACGCAACTCTTATGGCAAAATGTGAATTTTATGGAATTCGAGGGCCAGCTCTGCAGTTCCTTCGTGATTTTCTCTCCGGTAGATCGCAGTTTGTAGAAATCAGAAATGCCAAGTCGCCTTCATTGCCTGTGGTGTGTGGGGTGCCACAAGGATCCGTCCTTGGACCTCTGTTGTTCCTGATATTTGTCAATGACCTGTCACGAGCTATCAGAGAAGTGAAAAGTAAGGTGAGCGAACTGTTTTGTGGTGAAAAAGACATCACAGTTCCAATGTTTGCTGATGACACTGCACTGATATGTATAGCCAGAACCGAGAGACTTTTAATGGGTTTATGTGAGCAATCACTGGAAGAAGTATCGCAATGGATGAGAGTGAATAAACTCCAACCAAATCCGATTAAGAGCTCTTTCGTGATATTCTCGCGCACGGCGAATTATTATCCCTGGATTCGGTGTATCAAATTTACTGAAGGTGAAATACAGCGAACACCAACGGTTAAGTATCTCGGAGTGAAGATTGATGAAACTCTTTGCTTCAAGAACCATACTGATGCTGTTTCCAAAATTTTATCTCGGAACCTGGGTATGCTACGAAAACTCAAGTTCTACGTTCCCAGGCAAATACTGCGGCTCTTGTATTTTTCGATAATCCATCCTTACATCTTATATTGTTCATCAGTTTGGCTTGGGACGTTTCCTTCCATTTTGACACCGATTAGAGTGCTGCAGAATAAAGCAATCCGGATAGTTTGCGGAAAAGAGGCGCGTGAATCGGTAAGAGAAATTTACCGTGAAGTTAAAATATTACCGGCTGCTGGTCTACGTGATTTATATTCCCTATGTTTTATGTACCAATATCAGAAGAAAACTTTACCGTCATGTTTTGAAAGCGTTTTTGTTGTTAATTCTGATGTTCATAGCCACGATACGCGTTCGAAAAATGACTTTTGTGCTCCATTGGCTGTGACGACCAGGTCTAAGTTTTCAATCATTTATAGAGGGATTAAATTGTGGAATGGGTTAGAAAAGGAATTACTGGAAAAGGAAAATATGAATGAGTTTAAGAATGCGATTAAAAATAAAATGTATGGTAAGTATGATTTCTAGCAAATATATTAAATTAGTAGTTTATTTTAGATTAAATTAAAAGATAAATTTTTTTTTTTTTTTTTTTTTTTGCCCAGGTGGAGGAGAGAAAGTTATTTTTGTTGAGTTGTTTTGGTTTGTTTGTCGTTGGAGGTTGATTCCACTGCTGACAACGTTATGTGATCGGTACTGTGCATTTAGTGGTCACCCCCAGGACAACCTGGACGCCCAGGTTCTCGGGTGACTGGTTTATCTGAAGATATATTGTTTAGTTCCTATGTTTTTTTGTTACAAGTTGTTTAATATTATTTTGTGTAAATAAAGAATAACCTAACCTAACCAAGGTTTGTTTTCCCCCAAGGTTGGTTTTCCCGCAAGGTTGGTTTTCCCACAAGGTTTTTTTTTCCACTGTGTTGGTTTTCCCAAAAGGTTCGCTTTCCCACAAGGTTGGTTTTCCCACAAGGTTGGTTTTCCCGCAGGGTTGCTTTCCCCATAAGGTTGGTTTTCCCACAAGATTTGTTTTCTCACAAGGTTTGTTTTCCAACTAGGTTGTTTTTCCCACTAGGTTGGTTTTCCCACAAGGTTTGTTTTCCCACAAGCTTTGTTTTCCCCCAAGGTTGGTTTTCCGGCAAGGTTGGTTTTCCCACAAGGTTTGTTTTCCCACTGTGTTTGTTTCCCCACAAGGTTTGTTTTCCCATAAGATTTGTTTTCCCACAAGGTTTGTTTTCCCATAAGGTTTGTTTTCCCACAAGTTTTGTTTTCCCACAAGGTTGGTTTTCCCGAAAGGTTGGTTTTCCCACAAGGTTTGTTTTCTCACAAGGTTTGTTTTCCCACTAGGTTTGTTTCCCCACAAGGTTTGTTTTCTCACAAGGTTTGTTTTTCCACAAGGTTTGTTTCCCCACAAGGTTTGTTTCCCCACAAGGTTTGTTTTCCCACAAGGATTGTTTTATCACAAGGTTTGTTTTCCCACTGTGTTGGTTTTCCCAAGAGGTTCGCTTTCCCGCAAGGTTCGCTTTCCCGCAAGGTTGGTTTTCCCACAAGGTTTGTTTTCTCACAAGGTTTGTTTTCCCACTAGGTTTGTTTCCCCACAAGGTTTGTTTTCTCACAAGGTTTGTTTTCCCACAAGGTTTGTTTTCCCACAAGGTTTGTTTTCCCACAAGGTTTGTTTTGCCACAAGGTTGGTTTTCCAGAAAGGTTTGTTTCCCCACAAGGTTGGTTTTCCCACAAGGTTTGTTTCCTCACAAGGTTTGTTTTCCCACAAGGATTGTTTTCTCACAAGGTTTGTTTTCCCACTGTGTTGGTTTTCCCAAGAGGTTCGCTTTCCCGCAAGGTTCGCTTTCCCGCAAGGTTTGTTTTCCCACAAGGTTTGTTTTCTCACAAGGTTTGTTTTCCCACTAGGTTTGTTTCCCCACAAGGTTTGTTTTCTCACAAGGTTTGTTTTCCCACAAGGTTTGTTTTCCCACAAGGTTTGTTTTCCCACAAGGTTTGTTTTGCCACAAGGTTGGTTTTCCAGAAAGGTTTGTTTCCCCACAAGGTTGGTTTTCCCACAAGGTTTGTTTCCCCACAAGTTTTGTTTTCCCACAAGGATTGTTTTCTCACAAGGTTTGTTTTCCCACTGTGTTGGTTTTCCCAAGAGGTTCGCTTTCCCGCAAGGTTCGCTTTCCCGCAAGGTTGGTTTTCCCACAAGGTTTGTTTTCTGACAAGGTTTGTTTTCCCACTAGGTTTGTTTCCCCACAAGGTTTGTTTTCTCACAAGGTTTGTTTTCCCGCAAGGATTGTTTTCTCACAAGGTTTGTTTTCCCACTGTGTTGGTTTTCCCAAGAGGTTCGCTTTCCCGCAAGGTTCGCTTTCCCGCAAGGTTGGTTTTCCCACAAGGTTTGTTTTCTCACAAGGTTTGTTTTCCCACTAGGTTTGTTTCCCCACAAGGTTGGTTTTCCCACAAGGTTGGTTTTCCCGCAGGGTTGCTTTCCCCATAAGGTTGGTTTTCCCACAAGGTTTGTTTTCTCACAAGGTTTGTTTTCCCACTAGGTTGTTTTTCCCACTAGGTTGGTTTTCCCACAAGGTTTGTTTTCCCACAAGCTTTGTTTTCCCCCAAGGTTGTTTTTCCCACTAGGTTGGTTTTCCCACAAGGTTTGTTTTCCCACAAGCTTTGTTTTCCCCCAAGGTTTGTTTTCCCGCAAGGTTGGTTTACCCACAAGGTTTGTTTTCCCACTGTGTTGGTTTTCCCAAAAGGTTCGCTTTCCCGCAAGGTTGGTTTTCCCACAAGGTTTGTTTCCCCACAAGGTTTGTTTTCCCACAAGGTTTGTTTTCCCACAAGGTTGGTTTTCCCGAAAGGTTTGTTTCCCCACAAGGTTGGTTTTCCCACAAGGTTGGTTTTCCCGCAGGGTTTGTTTTCCCACAAGGTTAGTTTTCCCGCAAGGTTTGTTTCCCCACAAAGTTTGTTTTCCCACAAGGTTTGTTTTCCCACTGTGTTGGTTTTCCCAAAAGGTTCGCTTTCCCAAAAGGTTGGTTTTCCCACAAGGTTGGTTTTCCCACAAGGTTGGTTTTCCCGCAGGGTTGCTTTCCCCATGAGGTTGGTTTTCCCAAAAGGTTCGCTTTCCCGCAAGGCTGGTTTTCCCACAAGGTTTGTTTCCCCACAATGTTTGTTTTCTCACAAGGTTTGTTTTCCCACAAGGTTGGTTTTCCCGAAAGGTTTGTTTCCCCACAAGGTTAGTTTTCCCACAAGGTTTGTTTCCCCACAAGGTTTGTTTCCCCACAAGGTTTGTTTTCCCACAAGGATTGTTTTCTCACAAGGTTTGTTTTCCCACTGTGTTGGTTTTCCCAAGAGGTTCGCTTTCCCGCAAGGTTCGCTTTCCCGCAAGGTTGGTTTTCCCACAAGGTTTGTTTTCTCACAAGGTTTGTTTTCCCACTAGGTTTGTTTCCCCACAAGGTTTGTTTTCTCACAAGGTTTGTTTTCCCACAAGGTTTGTTTTCCCACAAGGTTTATTTTCCCACAAGGTTTGTTTTGCCACAAGGTTGGTTTTCCAGAAAGGTTTGTTTCCCCACAAGGTTGTTTTCCCACAAGGTTTGTTTTCCCGCAGGGTTAGTTTTCCCAAAAGGTTTGTTTCCCCACAATGTTTGTTTTCTCACAAGGTTTGTTTCCCCACAAGGTTTGTTTCCCCACAAGGTTTGTTTTCCCACAAGGATTGTTTTCTCACAAGGTTTGTTTTCCCACTGTGTTGGTTTTCCCAAGAGGTTCGCTTTCCCGCAAGGTTCGCTTTCCCGCAAGGTTGGTTTTCCCACAAGGTTTGTGTTCTCACAAGGTTTGTTTTCCCACAAAGTTTGTTTTCCCACAAGGTTTGTTTTGCCACAAGGTTGGTTTTCCAGAAAGGTTTGTTTCCCCACAAGGTTGTTTTCCCACAAGGTTTGTTTTCCCGCAGGGTTAGTTTTCCCACAAGATTAGTTTTCCCACAAGGTTTGTTTCTCCACAAGGTTTGTTTCCCCACAAGGTTTGTTTTCCCACAAGGATTGTTTTCTCACAAGGTTTGTTTTCCCACTGTGTTGGTTTTCCCAAAAGGTTCGCTTTCCCGCAAGGTTGGTTTTCCCACAAGGCTGGTTTTCCCGCTGGGTTTGTTTCCCCATAAGGTTGGTTTTCCCAAAAGGTTTGTTTTCTCACAAGGTTTGTTTTCCCACTAGGTTGGTTTTCCCACAAGGTTTGTTTTCCCACAAGGTTGGTTTTCCCACAAGGTTTGTTTTCCCACAAGGTTTGTTTACCCACAATGTTTGTTTTCCCACAAGGTTGGTTTTCCCGAAAGGTTTGTTTCCCCACAAGGTTTGTTTTCCCACTGTGTTGGTTTTCCCAAAAGGTTCGCTTTCCCACAAGGTTGGTTTTCCCACAAGGTTGGTTTTCCCACAAGGTTGGTTTTCCCGCAGGGTTTGTTTTCTCACAAGGTTTGTTTTCCCACTAGGTTGTTTTTCCCACTAGGTTGGTTTTCCCACAAGGTTTGTTTTCCCACAAGCTTTGTTTTCCCCCAAGGTTGTTTTTCCCACTAGGTTGGTTTTCCCACAAGGTTTGTTTTCCCACAAGCTTTGTTTTCCCCCATGGTTTGTTTTCCCGCAAGGTTGGTTTACCCACAAGGTTTGTTTTCCCACTGTGTTGGTTTTCCCAAAAGGTTCGCTTTCCCGAAAGGTTGGTTTTCCCACAAGGTTTGTTTCCCCACAAGGTTTGTTTTCCCACAAGGTTTGTTTTCCCACAAGGTTGGTTTTCCCGAAAGGTTTGTTTCCCCACAAGGTTGGTTTTCCCACAAGGTTGGTTTTCCCGCAGGGTTTGTTTTCCCACAAGGTTAGTTTTCCCGCAAGGTTTGTTTCCCCACAAGGTTTGTTTTCCCACTGTGTTGGTTTTCCCCAAAGGTTCGCTTTCCCACAAGGTTGGTTTTCCCACAAGGTTGGTTTTCCCACAAGGTTGGTTTTCCCGCAGGGTTGCTTTCCCCATGAGGTTGGTTTTCCCACAAGGTTTGTTTTCTCACAAGGTTTGTTTTCCCACTAGGTTGTTTTTTCCACTAGGTTGGTTTTCCCACAAGGTTTGTTTTCCCACAAGCTTTGTTTTCCCCCAAGGTTGGTTTTCCCGCAGGGTTTGTTTTCCCACAAGGTTAGTTTTCCCGCAAGGTTTGTTTCACCACAAGGTTTGTTTTCCCACAAGGTTTGTTTTCCCACTGTGTTGGTTTTTCCAAAAGGTTCGCTTTCCCACAAGGTTGGTTTTCCCACAAGGTTGGTTTTCCCACAAGGTTGGTTTTCCCGCAGGGTTGCTTTCCCCATAAGGTTGGTTTTCCCACAAGGTTTTGTTTTCCCACAAGGTTTGTTTCCCCACAAGGTTTGTTTCCCCACAAGGTTTGTTTCCCCACAAGGTTTGTTTTCCCACAAGGATTGTTTTCTCACAAGGTTTGTTTTCCCACAAGGTTTGTTTCTCCACAAGGTTTGTTTCCCCACAAGGTTTGTTTTCCCACAAGGTTAGTTTTCCCACAAGGTTTGTTTCCCCACAAGGTTTGTTTCCCCACAAGGTTTGTTTTCCCACAAGGATTGTTTTCTCACAAGGTTTGTTTTCCCACTGTGTTGGTTTTCCCAAGAGGTTCGCTTTCCCGCAAGGTTCGCTTTCCCGCAAGGTTGGTTTTCCCACAAGGCTTGTTTTCTCACAAGGTTTGTTTTCCCACTAGGTTTGTTTCCCCACAAGGTTTGTTTTCTCACAAGGTTTTTTTTCCCACAAGGTTTGTTTCCCCACAAGGTTTGTTTCCCCACAAGGTTTGTTTTCCCACAAGGTTAGTTTTCCCACAAGGTTTGTTTCCCCACATGGTTTGTTTCCCCACAAGGTTTGTTTTCCAACAAGGATTGTTTTCTCACAAGGTTTGTTTTCCCACTGTGTTGGTTTTCCCAAGAGGTTCGCTTTCCCGCAAGGTTCGCTTTCCCGCAAGGTTGGTTTTCTCACAAGGTTTGTTTTCCCACAAGGTTTGTTTTCCCACAAGGTTTGTTTTCCCACAAGGTTTGTTTTGCCACAAGGTTGGTTTTCCAGAAAGGTTTGTTTCCCCACAAGGTTGGTTTTCCCACAAGGTTTGTTTTCCCGCAGGGTTTGTTTTCCCACAAGGTTTGTTTTCCCACTGTGTTGGTTTTCCCAAAAGGTTCGCTTTCCCGCAAGGTTGGTTTTCCCACAAGGTTGGTTTTCCCGCAGGGTTTGTTTCCCCATATGGTTGGTTTTCCCACAAGGTTTGTTTTCTCACAAGGTTTGTTTTCCCACTAGGTTGGTTTTCCCACAAGGTTTGTTTTCCCACAAGGTTTGTTTACCCACAAGGTTTGTTTTCCCCCAAGGTTGGTTTTCCCACAAGGTCTGATTAAACACAATGTTTGTTTTCCCACAAGGTTGGTTTTCCCGAAAGGTTTGTTTCCCCACAAGGTTGGTTTTCCCGCAACGTTAGTTTTCCCACAAGGTCTGATTAAACACAATGTTTGTTTTCCCACAAGGTTGGTTTTCCCGAAAGGTTTGTTTCCCCACAAGGTTGGTTTTCCCACAAGGTTGGTTTTCCCGCAGGGTTTGTTTTCCCACAAGGTTAGTTTTTCTGCAAGGTTTGTTTTCCCACAAGGTTGGTTTTCCCGAAAGGTTTGTTTCCCCACAAGGTTGGTTTTCCCACAAGGTTTGTTTTCCCGCAGGGTTTGTTTTCCCACAAGGTTAGTGTTCCCGCAAGGTTTGTTTCCCCACAAGGTTTGTTTTCCCACAAGGTTTGTTTTCCCACTGTGTTGGTTTTCCCAAAAGGTTCGCTTTCCCACAAGGTTGGTTTTCCCACAAGGTTGGTTTTCCCGCAGGGTTGCTTTCCCTATAAGGTTGGTTTTCCCACAAGGTTTTTTTTCTCACAAGGTTTGTTTTCCGAATAGGTTGTTTTTCCCTATAGGTTGGTTTTCCCACAAGGTTTGTTTTCCCACAAGCTTTGTTTTCCCCCAAGGTTGGTTTTCCCGCAGGGTTTGTTTTCCCACAAGGTTAGTTTTCCCGCAAGGTTTGTTTCCCCACAAGGTTTGTTTTCCCACAAGGTTTGTTTTCCCACTGTGTTGGTTTTCCCAAAAGGTTCACTTTCCCACAAGGTTGGTTTTCCCACAAGGTTGGTTTTCCCGCAGGGTTGCTTTCCCCATAAGGTTGGTTTTCCCACAAGGTTTGTTTTCTCACAAGGTTTGTTTTCCCACTAGGTTGTTTTTCCCACTAGGTTGGTTTTCCCACAAGGTTTGTTTTCCCACAAGCTTTGTTTTCCCCCAAGGTTGTTTTTCCCACTAGGTTGGTTTTCCCACAAGGTTTGTTTTCCCACAAGCTTTGTTTTCCCCCAAGGTTGGTTTTCCCGCAAGGTTGGTTTACCCACTAGGTTTGTTTTCCCACTGTGTTGGTTTTCCCAAAAGGTTCGCTTTCCCGCAAGGTTGGTTTTCCCACAAGGTTTGTTTACCCACAAGGTTTGTTTTCCCACAAGGTTTGTTTTCCCACAAGGTTGGTTTTCCCGAAAGGTTTGTTTCCCCACAAGGTTGGTTTTCCCACAAGGTTGGTTTTCCCGCAGGGTTTGTTTTCCCACAAGGTTAGTTTTCCCGCAAGGTTTGTTTCCCCACAAGGTTTGTTTTCCCACAAGGTTTGTTTTCCCACTGTGTTGGTTTTACCAAAAGTTTCTCTTTCCCAAAAGGTTGGTTTTCCCACAAGGTTGGTTTTCCCGCAGGGTTTGTTTCCCCATAAGGTTGGAATTCCCACAAGGTTTGTTTTCTCACAAGGTTTGTTTTCCCACTAGGTTGGTTTTCCCACAAGGTTTGTTTTCCCCAAAACCAACACAGTGGGAAAACAAACCTTGTGAGAAAACAATCCTTGTGGGAAAACAAACCTTGTGGGGAAACAAACCTTGTGGGGAAACAAACCTTGTGGGAAAACTAACCTTGTGGGAAAACAAACCTTGTGGGAAAACCAACCTTATGGGGAAAGCAACCCTGCGGGAAAACCAACCTTATGGGAAAACCAACCTTGTGGGAAAGCGAACCTTTTGGGAAAACCAACACAGTGGGAAAAAAACCTTGTGGGAAAACTAACCTTGTGGGAAAACAAACCTTGCGGGAAAACTAACCTTGTGGGAAAACAAAACCTGCGGTAAAACCAACCTTGTGGGAAAACCAACCTTGTGGGGAAACAAACCTTTCGGGAAAACCAACCTTGTGGGAAAACAAACCTTGTGGGAAAACAAACCTTGTGGGAAAACAAACCTTATGGGGAAAGCAGCCCTGCGGGAAAACCAACCTTGTGGGAAAACCAACCTTGTGGGAAAGCGAACCTTTTGGGAAAACCAACACAGTGGGAAAACAAACCTTGTGGGAAAACCAACCTTGCGGGAAAACCAACCTTGTGGGAAAACAAACCTTGTGGGAGAACAAACCTTGTGGGAAAACAAACCTTATGCTGAAAGCAACCCTGCGGGAAAACCAACCTTGTGGGAAAACCAACCTTGTGGGAAAGCGAACCTTTTGGGAAAACCAACACAGTGGGAAATCAAACCTTGTGGGAAAACCAACCTTGCGGGAAAACCAACCTTGCGGGAAAGCGAACCTTTTGGGAAAACCAACACAGTGGGAAAACAAACCTAGTGGGGAAACAAACCTTGTGGGAAAACCAACCTTGCGGGAAAGCGAACCTTTTGGGAAAACCAACACAGTGGGAAAACAAACCTTGTGGGAAAACCAACCTTGCGGGAAAACCAACCTTGGGGGAAAACAAAGCTTGTGGGAAAACAAACCTTGTGGGAAAACAAACCTTGTGGGAAAACAAACCTTATGGGAAAACAAACCTTGTGGGGAAACAAACCTTGTGGGAAAACCAACCTTGCGGGAAAGCGCACCTTTAGGGAAAACCAACACAGTGGGAAAACAAACCTTGTGGGAAAACCAACCTTGCGGGAAAACCAACCTTGGGGGAAAACAAAGCTTGTGGGAACACAAACCTTGTGGGAAAACCAACCTAGTGGGAAAAAACAACCTAGTGGGAAAACAAACCTTGGGGAAACAAACCTAGTGGGAACACAAACCTTGTGAGAAAACCAACCTTGTGGGAAAACCAACCTTGCGGGAAAGCGAACCTTGCGGGAAAGCGAACCTCTTGGGAAAACCAACACAGTGGGAAAACAAACCTTGTGAGAAAACAATCCTTGTGGGAAAACAAACCTTGTGGGGAAACAAACCTTGTGGGGAAACAAACCTTGTGGGAAAACTAACCTTGTGGGAAAACAAACCTTGTGGGAAAACCAACCTTATGGGGAAAGCAACCCTGCGGGAAAACCAACCTTATGGGAAAACCAACCTTGTGGGAAAGCGAACCTTTTGGGAAAACCAACACAGTGGGAAAAAAACCTTGTGGGAAAACTAACCTTGTGGGAAAACAAACCTTGCGGGAAAACTAACCTTGTGGGAAAACAAAACCTGCGGTAAAACCAACCTTGTGGGAAAACCAACCTTGTGGGGAAACAAACCTTTCGGGAAAACCAACCTTGTGGGAAAACAAACCTTGTGGGAAAACAAACCTTGTGGGAAAACAAACCTTATGGGGAAAGCAACCCTGCGGGAAAACCAACCTTGTGGGAAAACCAACCTTGTGGGAAAGCGAACCTTTTGGGAAAACCAACACAGTGGGAAAACAAACCTTGTGGGAAAACCAACCTTGCGGGAAAACCAACCTTGTGGGAAAACAAACCTTGTGGGAGAACAAACCTTGTGGGAAAACAAACCTTATGCTGAAAGCAACCCTGCGGGAAAACCAACCTTGTGGGAAAACCAACCTTGTGGGAAAGCGAACCTTTTGGGAAAACCAACACAGTGGGAAAACAAACCTTGTGGGAAAACCAACCTTGCGGGAAAACCAACCTTGCGGGAAAGCGAACCTTTTGGGAAAACCAACACAGTGGGAAAACAAACCTTGTGGGGAAACAAACCTTGTGGGAAAACCAACCTTGCGGGAAAGCGAACCTTTTGGGAAAACCAACACAGTGGGAAAACAAACCTTGTGGGAAAACCAACCTTGCGGGAAAACCAACCTTGGGGGAAAACAAAGCTTGTGGGAAAACAAACCTTGTGGGAAAACAAACCTTGTGGGAAAACAAACCTTATGGGAAAACAAACCTTGTGGGGAAACAAACCTTGTGGGAAAACCAACCTTGCGGGAAAGCGCACCTTTTGGGAAAACCAACACAGTGGGAAAACAAACCTTGTGGGAAAACCAACCTTGCGGGAAAACCAACCTTGGGGGAAAACAAAGCTTGTGGGAACACAAACCTTGTGGGAAAACCAACCTAGTGGGAAAAAACAACCTAGTGGGAAAACAAACCTTGGGGAAACAAACCTAGTGGGAACACAAACCTTGTGAGAAAACAAACCTTGTGGGAAAACCAACCTTGCGGGAAAGCGAACCTTGCGGGAAAGCGAACCTCTTGGGAAAACCAACACAGTGGGAAAACAAACCTTGTGAGAAAACAATCCTTGTGGGAAAACAAACCTTGTGGGGAAACAAACCTTGTGGGGAAACAAACCTTGTGGGAAAACTAACCTTGTGGGAAAACAAACCTTGCGGGAAAACTAACCTTGTGGGAAAACAAACCCTGCGGGAAAACCAGCCTTGTGTTAAAACCAACCTTGTGGGGAAACAAACCTTTCGGGAAAACCAACCTTGTGGGAAAACAAACCTTGTGAGAAAACAAACATTGTGGGGAAACAAACCTTGTGGGAAAACCAGCCTTGCGGGAAAGCGAACCTTTTGGGAAAACCAACCTTATGGGGAAAGCAACCCTGCGGGAAAACCAACCTTGTGGGAAAACCAACCTTGTGGGAAAACCAACCTTTTGGGAAAGCGAACCTTTTGGGAAAACCAACACAGTGGGAAAACAAACCTTGTGGGAAAACAAACCTTGTGGGGAAACAAACCTTGCGGGAAAACTAACCTTGTGGGAAAACAAACCCTGCGGGAAAACCAACCTTGTGGGAAAACCAACCTTGTGGGGAAACAAACCTTTCGGGAAAACCAACCTTGTGGGAAAACAAACCTTGTGGGAAAACAAACCTTGTGGGGAAACAAACCTTGTGGGAAAACCAACCTTGCGGGAAAGCGAACCTTTTGGGAAAACCAACACAGTGGGAAAACAAACCTTGTGGGTAAACTAACCTTGCGGGAAAACCAACCGTGGGGGAAAAACAACCTAGTGGGAAAACAAACCTTGTGAGAAAACAAACCTTGTGGGAAAACCAACCTAGTGGGAAAAAACAACCTAGTGGGAAAACAAACCTTGGGGAAACAAACCTAGTGGGAACACAAACCTTGTGAGAAAACCAACCTTGTGGGAAAACCAACCTTGCGGGAAAGCGAACCTTGCGGGAAAGCGAACCTCTTGGGAAAACCAACACAGTGGGAAAACAAACCTTGTGAGAAAACAATCCTTGTGGGAAAACAAACCTTGTGGGGAAACAAACCTTGTGGGGAAACAAACCTTGTGGGAAAACTAACCTTGTGGGAAAACAAACCTTGTGGGAAAACCAACCTTATGGGGAAAGCAACCCTGCGGGAAAACCAACCTTATGGGAAAACCAACCTTGTGGGAAAGCGAACCTTTTGGGAAAACCAACACAGTGGGAAAAAAACCTTGTGGGAAAACTAACCTTGTGGGAAAACAAACCTTGCGGGAAAACTAACCTTGTGGGAAAACAAAACCTGCGGTAAAACCAACCTTGTGGGAAAACCAACCTTGTGGGGAAACAAACCTTTCGGGAAAACCAACCTTGTGGGAAAACAAACCTTGTGGGAAAACAAACCTTGTGGGAAAACAAACCTTATGGGGAAAGCAACCCTGCGGGAAAACCAACCTTGTGGGAAAACCAACCTTGTGGGAAAGCGAACCTTTTGGGAAAACCAACACAGTGGGAAAACAAACCTTGTGGGAAAACCAACCTTGCGGGAAAACCAACCTTGTGGGAAAACAAACCTTGTGGGAGAACAAACCTTGTGGGAAAACAAACCTTATGCTGAAAGCAACCCTGCGGGAAAACCAACCTTGTGGGAAAACCAACCTTGTGGGAAAGCGAACCTTTTGGGAAAACCAACACAGTGGGAAAACAAACCTTGTGGGAAAACCAACCTTGCGGGAAAACCAACCTTGCGGGAAAGCGAACCTTTTGGGAAAACCAACACAGTGGGAAAACAAACCTTGTGGGGAAACAAACCTTGTGGGAAAACCAACCTTGCGGGAAAGCGAACCTTTTGGGAAAACCAACACAGTGGGAAAACAAACCTTGTGGGAAAACCAACCTTGCGGGAAAACCAACCTTGGGGGAAAACAAAGCTTGTGGGAAAACAAACCTTGTGGGAAAACAAACCTTGTGGGAAAACAAACCTTATGGGAAAACAAACCTTGTGGGGAAACAAACCTTGTGGGAAAACCAACCTTGCGGGAAAGCGCACCTTTTGGGAAAACCAACACAGTGGGAAAACAAACCTTGTGGGAAAACCAACCTTGCGGGAAAACCAACCTTGGGGGAAAACAAAGCTTGTGGGAACACAAACCTTGTGGGAAAACCAACCTAGTGGGAAAAAACAACCTAGTGGGAAAACAAACCTTGGGGAAACAAACCTAGTGGGAACACAAACCTTGTGAGAAAACAAACCTTGTGGGAAAACCAACCTTGCGGGAAAGCGAACCTTGCGGGAAAGCGAACCTCTTGGGAAAACCAACACAGTGGGAAAACAAACCTTGTGAGAAAACAATCCTTGTGGGAAAACAAACCTTGTGGGGAAACAAACCTTGTGGGGAAACAAACCTTGTGGGAAAACTAACCTTGTGGGAAAACAAACCTTGCGGGAAAACTAACCTTGTGGGAAAACAAACCCTGCGGGAAAACCAGCCTTGTATTAAAACCAACCTTGTGGGGAAACAAACCTTTCGGGAAAACCAACCTTGTGGGAAAGCAACCCTGCGGGAAAACCAACCTTGTGGGAAAACCAACCTTGTGGGAAAACCAACCTTTTGGGAAAGCGAACCTTTTGGGAAAACCAACACAGTGGGAAAACAAACCTTGTGGGAAAACAAACCTTGTGGGGAAACAAACCTTGCGGGAAAACTAACCTTGTGGGAAAACAAACCCTGCGGGAAAACCAACCTTGTGGGAAAACCAACCTTGTGGGGAAACAAACCTTTCGGGAAAACCAACCTTGTGGGAAAACAAACCTTGTGGGAAAACAAACCTTGTGGGGAAACAAACCTTGTGGGAAAACCAACCTTGCGGGAAAGCGAACCTTTTGGGAAAACCAACACAGTGGGAAAACAAACCTTGTGGGTAAACTAACCTTGCGGGAAAACCAACCGTGGGGGAAAAACAACCTAGTGGGAAAACAAACCTTGTGAGAAAACAAACCTTGTGGGAAAACCAACCTTATGGGGAAAGCAACCCTGCGGGAAAACCAACCTTGTGGGAAAACCAACCTTGTGGGAAAACCAACCTTGTGAGAAAGCGAACCTTTTGGGAAAACCAACACAGTGGGAAAACAAACCTTGTGGGAAAACAAACCTTTTGGGGAAACAAACCTTGCGGGAAAACTAACGTTGCGGGAAAACCAACCTTGTGGGAAAACCAACCTTGTGGGAAAACCCACCTTGTGGGAAAGCGAACCTTTTGGGAAAACCAACACAGTGGGAAAACAAACCTTGTGGGGAAACAAACCTTGTGGGGAAACAAACCTTGTGGGAAAACTAACCTTGTGGGAAAACAAACCTTGCGGGAAAACTAACCTTGTGGGAAAACAAACCCTGCGGGAAAACAAACCTTGTGGGAAAACCAACCTTATGGGGAAAGCAACCCTGCGGGAAAACCAACCTTGTGGGAAAACCAACCTTGTGGGAAAACCAACCTTGTGGGAAAGCGAACCTTTTGGGAAAACCAACAGAGTGGGAAAACAAACCTTGTGGGAAAACAAACCTTGCGGGAAAACTAACCTTGTGGGAAAACAAACCCTGCGGGAAAACAAACCTTGTGGGAAAACCAACCTTGTGGGGAAACAAACCTTTCTGGAAAAACAACCTTGTGGCAAAACAAACCTTGTGGGAAAACAAACCTTGTGGGAAAACCAACCTTGTGAGAAAACAAACCTTGTGGGGAAACAAACCTAGTGGGAAAACATACCTTGTGAGAAAACAAACCTTGTGGGAAAACCAACCTTGCGGGAAAGCGAACCTTGCGGGAAAGCGAACCTCTTGGGAAAACCAACACAGTGGGAAAACAAACCTTGTGATAAAACAATCCTTGTGGGAAAACAAACCTTGTGGGGAAACAAACCTTGTGGGGAAACAAACCTTGTGGGAAAACTAACCTTGTGGGAAAACAAACCTTGCGGAAAAACTAACCTTCTGGGAAAACAAAACCTGCGGGAAAACCAGCCTTCTGGGAAAACCAACCTTGTGGGGAAACAAACCTTTCGGGAAAACCAACCTTGTGGGAAAACAAACCTTGTGAGAAAACAAACATTGTGGGGAAACAAACCTTGTGGGAAAACCAGCCTTGCGGGAAAGCGAACCTTTTGGGAAAACCAAGACAGTAGGAAAACAAACCTTGTGAGAAAACAACCCTTGTGAGAAAACAAACCTTGTGGGGAAACAAACCTTGTGGGGAAACAAACCTTGTGGGAAAACTAACCTTGTGGGAAAACAAACCTTGCGGGAAAATTAACCTTGTGGGAAAACAAACCCTGCGGGAAAACCAGCCTTGTGGGAAAACCAACCTTGTGGGGAAACAAACCTTTCGGGAAAACCAACCTTGTGGGAAAACAAACCTTGTGAGAAAACAAACATTGTGGGTAAACAAACCTTGTGGGAAAACAAACCTTGTGGGAAAACAAACCTTGTGGGAAAACAAACCTTGTGGGAAAACAAACCTTATGGGAAAACAAACCTTGTGGGGAAACAAACCTTGTGGGAAAACCAACCTTGCGGGAAAGCGAACCTTTTGGGGAAACCAACCTTATGGGGAAAGCAACCCTGCGGGAAAACCAACCTTGTGGGAGAACCAACCTTGTGGGAAAACCAACCTTTTGGGAAAGCGAACCTTTTGGGAAAACCAACACAGTGGGAAAACAAACCTTGTGGGAAAACAAACCTTGTGGGGAAACAAACCTTGCGGGAAAACTAACCTTGTGGGAAAACAAACCCTGCGGGAAAATCAACCTTGTGGGGAAACAAACCTTGTGGGAAAACCAACCTTGTGAGAAAACTAACGCTGTGGGAAAACCAACCTTGTGGGAAAACCAACCTAGAGGAAAAACAAATCTTGAGGGAAAACAAACCTTGTGGGAAAACAAACCTTGTTTGAAAGACAACCTTATGGGAAAACCAAAACAGTGGGAAAACAATACTTGTGGGGAAACAAACCTTGTGGGAAAACAAACCTTGTGGGAAAACTAACCTTGTGGGAAAACAAACCTTGCGGGAAAACGAACCTTGTGGGAAAACAAACCCTGCGGGAAAACCAACCTTGTGGGAAAACCAACCTTGTGGGGAAACAAACCTTTCGGGAAAACCAACCTTGTGGGAAAAAAAACCTTGTGGGAAAACAAACCTTGTGGGAAAACAAACATTGTGGGAAAACAAACCTTGTGAGAAAACAAACCTTGTGGGGAAACAAACCTAGTGGGAAAACAAACCTTGGGGGAAAACAAACCTTGTGGGAAAACAAACCTTGTGGGGAAACAAACCTAGCGGGAAAACCAACCTTATGGGAAAACCAACCTTGCGGGAAAACCAACCTTGGGGGAAAACAAACCTTGTGGGTAAACAAACCTTGTGAGAAAACAATCCTTGTGGGAAAACAAACCTTGTGGGGAAAAAAACCTTGTGGGGAAACAAACCTTGTGGGAAAACTAACCTTGTGGGAAAACAAACCTTGCGGGAAAACTAACCTTGTGGGAAAACAAACCCTGCGGGAAAACAAACCTTGTGGGAAAACCAACCTTGTGGGGAAACAAACCTTTCTGGAAAACCAACCTTGTGGCAAAACAAACCTTGTGGGAAAAAAACCTTGTGGGAAAACAAACCTTGTGAGAAAACGAACCTTGTGAGAAACAAACCTAGTGGGAAAACAAACCTTGTGAGAAAACAAACCTTGTGGGAAAACCAACCTTGCGGGAAAGCGAACCTTGCGGGAAAGCGAACCTCTTGGGAAAACCAACACAGTGGGAAAACAAACCTTGTGAGAAAACAATCCTTGTGGGAAAACAAACCTTGTGGGGAAACAAACCTTGTGGGGAAACAAACCTTGTGGGGAAACAAACCTTGTGGGAAAACCAACCTTGTGAGAAAACTAACGATGTGGGAAAACCAACCTTGTGGGAAAACCAACCTAGAGGAAAAACAAATCTTGAGGGAAAACAAACCTTGTGGGAAAACAAACCTTGTTTGAAAGACAACCTTATGGGAAAACCAAAACAGTGGGAAAACAATACTTGTGGGGAAACAAACCTTGTGGGAAAACAAACCTTGTGGGAAAACTAACCTTGTGGGAAAACAAACCTTGCGGGAAAACGAACCTTGTGGGAAAACAACCTTGTTTGAAAGACAACCTTATGGGAAAACCAAAACAGTGGGAAAACAATACTTGTGGGGAAACAAACCTTGTGGGAAAACAAACCTTGTGGGAAAACTAACCTTGTGGGAAAACAAACCTTGCGGGAAAAAGAACCTTGTGGGAAAACAAACCCTGCGGGAAAACCAACCTTGTGGGAAAACCAACCTTGTGGGGAAACAAACCTTTCGGGAAAACCAACCTTGTGGGAAAAAAAACCTTGTGGGAAAACAAACCTTGTGGGAAAACAAACCTTGTGGGAAAACAAACCTTGTGAGAAAACAAACCTTGTGGGGAAACAAACCTAGTGGGAAAACCAACCTTGGGGGAAAACAAACCTTGTGGGAAAACAAACCTTGTGGGGAAACAAACCTAGCGGGAAAACCAACCTTATGGGAAAACCAACCTTGCGGGAAAACCAACCTTGGGGGAAAACAAACCTTGTGGGTAAACAAACCTTGTGAGAAAACAATCCTTGTGGGAAAACAAACCTTGTGGGGAAACAAACTTTTTGGGGAAACAAACCTTGTGGGAAAACTAACCTTGTGGGAAAACAAACCTTGCGGGAAAACTAACCTTGTGGGAAAACAAACCCTGCGGGAAAACAAACCTTGTGGGAAAACCAACCTTGTGGGGAAACAACCTTTCTGGAAAACCAACCTTGTGGCAAAACAAACCTTGTGGGAAAACAAACCTTGTGGGAAAACAAACCTTGTGGGAAAACAAACCTTGTGAGAAAACGAACCTTGTGGGGAAACAAACCTAGTGGGAAAACAAACCTTGTGAGAAAACAAACCTTGTGGGAAAACCAACCTTGCGGGAAAGCGAACCTTGCGGGAAAACGAACCTCTTGGGAAAACCAACACAGTGGGAAAACAAACCTTGTGAGAAAACAATCCTTGTGGGAAAACAAACCTTGTGGGGAAACAAACCTTGTGGGAAAACAAACCTTGCGGGAAAACTAACCTTGTGGGAAAACAAACCCTGCGGGAAAACCAGCCTTGTGGGAAAACCAACCTTGTGGGGAAACAAACCTTTCGGGAAAACCAACCTTGTGGAAAAACAAACCTTGTGAGAAAACAAACATTGTGGGGAAACAAACCTTGTGGGAAAACCAGCCTTGCGGGAAAGTGAACCTTTTGGGAAAACCAACCTTATGGGGAAAGCAACCCTGCGGGAAAACCAACCTTGTGGGAAAACCAACCTTGTGGGAAAACCAACCTTTTGGGAAAGCGAACCTTTTGGGAAAACCAACACAGTGGGAAAACAAACCTTTTGGGAAAACAAACCTTGTGGGGAAACCAACCTTATGGGGAAACAAACCCTGCGGGAAAACCAACCTTGTGGGAAAACCAACCTTGTGGGGAAACAAACCTTTCGGAAAACCAACCTTGTGGGAAAACAAACCTTGCGGGAAAACAAACCTTGTGGGGAAACAAACCTTGTGGGAAAACAAACCTTGCGGAAAAGCGAACCTTTTGGGAAAACCAACACAGTGGGAAAACAAACCTTGTGAGAAAACAAACATTGTGGGGAAACAAACCTTGTGGGAAAACCAGCCTTGCGGGAAAGCGAACCTTTTGGGGAAACCAACCTTATGGGGAAAGCAACCCTGTGGGAAAACCAACCTTGTGGGAAAACCAACCTTGTGGGAAAACCAACCTTTTGGGAAAGCGAACCTTTTGGGAAAACCAACACAGTGGGAAAACAAACCTTGTGGGAAAACAAACCTTGTGGGGAAACAAACCTTTCGGGAAAACCAACCTTGTGGGAAAACAAACCTTGTGGGAAAACAAACCTTGTGGGGAAACAAACCTTGTGGGAAAACAAACCTTGTGGGTAAACCAACCTTGCGGGAAAACCAACCTTGGGGGAAAACAAAGCTTGTGGGAAAACAGACCTTGTGGGAAAACCAACCTAGTGGGAAAAACAACCTTGGGGGAAAACAAAGCTTGTGGGAAAACCAACCTTGCGGGAAAGCGAACCTTTTGGGAAAACCAACACAATGGGAAAACAAACCTTGTGGGTAAACCAACCTTGCGGGAAAACCTTGGGGGAAAACAAAGCTTGTGGGAAAACAGACCTTGTGGGAAAACCAACCTAGTGGGAAAAACAACCTAGTGGGAAAACAAACCTTGTGAGAAAACAGACCTTGTGGGAAAACCAACCTTATGGGGAAAGCAACCCTGCGGGAAAACCAACCTTGTGGGAAAACCAACCTTATGGGGAAAGCAACCCTGCGGGAAAACCAACCTTGTGGGAAAACCAACCTTGTGGGAAAGCGAACCTTTTGGGAAAACCAACACAGTGGGAAAACAAACCTTGTGGGAAAACAAACCTTGTGGGGAAACAAACCTTGCGGGAAAACTAACCTTGTGGGAAAACAAACCCTGCGGGAAAACCAACCTTGGGGGAAAACAAAGCTTGTAGGAAAACAAACCTTGTGGGAAAACCAACCTAGTGGGAAAAACAACCTAGTGGGAAAACAAACCTTGTGAGAAAACAAACCTTGTGGGAAAACCAACCTTATAGGGAAAGCAACCCTGCGGGAAAACCAACCTTGTGCGAAAACCAACCTTGTGGGAAAGCGAACCTTTTGGGAAAACCAACACAGTGGGAAAACAAACCTTGTGGGAAAACAAACCTTGTGGGGAAACAAACCTTGCGGGAAAACTAACCTTGTGGGAAAACAAACCCTGCGGGAAAACCAACCTTGTGGGAAAACCAACCTTGTGGGGAAACAAACCTTTCGGGAAAACCAACCTTGTGGGAAAACAAACCTTGCGGGAAAACTAACCTTGTGGGAAAACAAACCCTGCGGGAAAACCAACCTTGTGGGAAAACCAACATTGTGGGGAAACAAACCTTTCGGGAAAACCAACCTTGTGGGAAAACAAACATTGTGTTAAATCAGACCTTGTGGTAAAACTAACCTTGCGGGAAAACCAACCTTGTGGGAAAACCAACCTTATGGGAAAACCAACCTTGCGGGAAAACCAACCTTGGGGGAAAACAAACCTTGTGGGTAAACAAACCTTGTGGGAAAACAAACCTTGTGGGAAAACCAACCTAGTGGGAAAACAAACCTTGTGAGAAAACAAACCTTATGGGGAAACAAACCCTGCGGGAAAACCAACCTTGTGGGAAAACCAACCTTGCGGGAAAGCGAACCTTTTGGGAAAACCAACACAGTGGGAAAACAAACCTTGTGAGAAAACAATCCTTGTGGGAAAACAAACCTTGTGGGGAAACAAACCTTGTGGGGAAAAAAACCTTGTGGGAAAACTAACCTTGTGGGAAAACAAACCTTGCGGGAAAATTAACCTTGTGGGAAAACAAACCCTGCGGGAAAACAAACCTTGTGGGAAAACCAACCTTGTGGGGAAACAAACCTTTCTGGAAAACCAACCTTGTGGCAAAACAAACCTTGTGGGAAAACAAACCTTGTGGGAAAACAAACCTTGTGAGAAAACAAACCTTGTGGGGAAACAAACCTAGTGGGAAAACAAACCTTGTGAGAAAACAAACCTTGTGGGAAAACCAACCTTGCGGGAAAGCGAACCTTGCGGGAAAGCGAACCTCTTGGGAAAACCAACACAGTGGGAAAACAAACCTTGTGAGAAAACAATCCTTGTGGGAAAACAAACCTTGTGGGGAAACAAACCTTGTGGGGAAACAAACCTTGTGGGAAAACAAACCTTGTGAGAAAACAAACCTTGTGGGGAAACAAACCTAGTGGGAAAACAAACCTTGTGAGAAAACAAACCTTGTGGGAAAACCAACCTTGCGGGAAAGCGAACCTTGCGGGAAAGCGAACCTCTTGGGAAAACCAACACAGTGGGAAAACAAACATTGTGAGAAAACAATCCTTGTGGGAAAACAAACCTTGTGGGGAAACAAACCTTGTGGGGAAACAAACCTTGTGGGAAAACTAACCTTGTGGGAAAACAAACCTTGTGGGGAAACAAACCTTGTGGGGAAACAAACCTTGTGGGAAAACAAACCTTGTGAGAAAACAATCCTTGTGGGAAAACATACCTTGTGGGGAAACAAACCTTGTGGGGAAACAAACCTTGTGGGGAAACAAACCTTGTGGGAAAACAAACCTTGTGGGAAAACCAACCTTATGGGGAAAGCAACCCTGCGGGAAAACCAACCTTGTGGGAAAACCAACCTTGTGGGAAAACCAACCTTGTGGGAAAGCGAACCTTTTGGGAAAACCAACAAAGTGGGAAAACAAACCTTGTGGGAAAACAAACCTTGTGGGGAAACAGACCTTGCAGGAAAACTAACCTTGTGGAAAAACAAACCCTGCGGGAAAACCAACCTTGGGGGAAAACAAAGCTTGTGGGAAAACAAACCTTGTGGGAAAACCAACCTAGTGGGAAAAACAACCTAGTGGGAAAACAAACCTTGTGAGAAAACAAACCTTGCGGGAAAACTAACCTCATGGGGAAAGCGACCCTGCGGGAAAACCAACCTTGTGGAAAAAACAACCTTGTGGGAAAACCAACCTTGTGGGAAAGCGAACCTTTTGGGAAAACCAACATAGTGGGAAAACAAACCTTGTGGGAAAACAAACCTTGTGGGGAAATAAACCTTGCGGGAAAACTAACCTTGTGTGAAAACAAACCCTGCGGGAAAACCAACCTTGTGGGAAAACCAACCTTGTGGGGAAACAAACCTTTCGGGAAAACCAACCTTGTGGGAAAACAAACCTTGCGGGAAAACTAGCCTTGTGGGAAAACAAACCCTGCGGGAAAACCAACCTTGTGGGAAAACCAGCCTTGTGGGGAAACAAACCTTTCGGGAAAACCAACCTTGTGGGAAAACAAACATTGTGTTAAATCAGACCTTGTGGGAAAACTAACCTTGCGGGAAAACCAACCTTGTGGGAAAACCAACCTTATGGGAAAACCAACCTTACGGGAAAACCAACCTTGGGGGAAAACAAACCTTGTGGGTAAACAAACCTTGCGGGAAAACAAACCTTGTGGGAAAACCAACCTAGTGGGAAAACAAACCTTGTGAGAAAACAAACCTTTTGGGAAAACCAACCTTATGGGGAAACAAACCCTGCGGGAAAACCAACCTTGTGGGAAAACCAACCTTGCGGGAAAGCGAACCTTTTGGGAAAACCAACACAGTGGGAAAACAAACCTTGTGGGAAAACAATCCTTGTGGGAAAACAAACCTTGTGGGGAAACAAACCTTGTGGGGAAACAAACCTTGTGGGAAAACTAACCTTGTGGGAAAACAAACCTTGCGGGAAAACTAACCTTGTGGGAAAACAAACCCTGCGGGAAAACAAACCTTGTGGGAAAACCAACCTTGTGGGGAAACAAACCTTTCTGGAAAATCAACCTTGTGGCAAAACAAACCTTGTGGGAAAACAAACCTTGTGGGAAAACAAACCTTGTGGGAAAACAAACCTTGTGGGAAAACCAACCTTGTGGGAAAACCAACCTTGCGGGAAAGCGAACCTTTTGGGAAAACCAACACAGTGGGAAAACAAACCTTGTGAGAAAACAATCCTTGTGGGAAAACAAACCTTGTGGGGAAACAAACCTTGTGGGGAAACAAAGCTTGTGGGAAAACCAACCTTGCGGGAAAGCGAACCTTTTGGGAAAACCAACACAATGGGAAAACAAACCTTGTGGGTAAACCAACCTTGCGGGAAAACCTTGGGGGAAAACAAAGCTTGTGGGAAAACAGACCTTGTGGGAAAACCAACCTAGTGAGAAAACAATCCTTGTGGGAAAACATACCTTGTGGGGAAACAAACCTTGTGGGGAAACAAACCTTGTGGGGAAACAAACCTTGTGGGAAAACAAACCTTGTGGGAAAACCAACCTTATGGGGAAAGCAACCCTGCGGGAAAACCAACCTTGTGGGAAAACCAACCTTGTGGGAAAACCAACCTTGTGGGAAAGCGAACCTTTTGGGAAAACCAACAAAGTGGGAAAACAAACCTTGTGGGAAAACAAACCTTGTGGGGAAACAGACCTTGCGGGAAAACTAACCTTGTGGAAAAACAAACCCTGCGGGAAAACCAACCTTGGGGGAAAACAAAGCTTGTGGGAAAACAAACCTTGTGGGAAAACCAACCTAGTGGGAAAAACAACCTAGTGGGAAAACAAACCTTGTGAGAAAACAAACCTTGCGGGAAAACTAACCTCATGGGGAAAGCGACCCTGCGGGAAAACCAACCTTGTGGAAAAAACAACCTTGTGGGAAAACCAACCTTGTGGGAAAGCGAACCTTTTGGGAAAACCAACATAGTGGGAAAACAAACCTTGTGGGAAAACAAACCTTGTGGGGAAATAAACCTTGCGGGAAAACTAACCTTGTGTGAAAACAAACCCTGCGGGAAAACAAACCCTGCGGGAAAACCAACCTTGTGGGAAAACCAACCTTGTGGGGAAACAAACCTTTCGGGAAAACCAACCTTGTGGGAAAACAAACGTTGCGGGAAAACTAGCCTTGTGGGAAAACAAACCCTGCGGGAAAACCAACCTTGTGGGAAAACCAGCCTTGTGGGGAAACAAACCTTTCGGGAAAACCAACCTTGTGGGAAAACAAACATTGTGTTAAATCAGACCTTGTGGGAAAACTAACCTTGCGGGAAAACCAACCTTGTGGGAAAACCAACCTTATGGGAAAACCAACCTTACGGGAAAACCAACCTTGGGGGAAAACAAACCTTGTGGGTAAACAAACCTTGCGGGAAAACAAACCTTGTGGGAAAACCAACCTAGTGGGAAAACAAACCTTGTGAGAAAACAAACCTTTTGGGAAAACCAACCTTATGGGGAAACAAACCCTGCGGGAAAACCAACCTTGTGGGAAAACCAACCTTGCGGGAAAGCGAACCTTTTGGGAAAACCAACACAGTGGGAAAACAAACCTTGTGGGAAAACAATCCTTGTGGGAAAACAAACCTTGTGGGGAAACAAACCTTGTGGGGAAACAAACCTTGTGGGAAAACTAACCTTGTGGGAAAACAAACCTTGCGGGAAAACTAACCTTGTGGGAAAACAAACCCTGCGGGAAAACAAACCTTGTGGGAAAACCAACCTTGTGGGGAAACAAACCTTTCTGGAAAATCAACCTTGTGGCAAAACAAACCTTGTGGGAAAACAAACCTTGTGGGAAAACAAACCTTGTGGGAAAACAAACCTTGTGGGAAAACAAACATTGTGAGAAAACAAACCTTGTGGGGAAACAAACCTAGTGGGAACACAAACCTTGTGAGAAAACAAACCTTGTGGGAAAACCAACCTTGCGGGAAAGCGAACCTTGCGGGAAAGCGAACCTGTTGGGAAAACCAACACAGTGGGAAAACAAACCTTGTGGGGAAACAAACCTTGTGGGAAAACTAACCTTGTGGGAAAACAAACCTTGCGGGAAAACTAACCTTGTGGGAAAACAAACCCTGCGGGAAAACAAACCTTGTGGGAAAACCAACCTTGTGGGGAAACAAACCTTTCTGGAAAACCAACCTTGTGGCAAAACAAACCTTGTGGGAAAACAAACCTTGTGGGAAAACAAACCTTGTGGGAAAACAAACCTTGTGGGAAAACAAACATTGTGAGAAAACAAACCTTGTGGGGAAACAAACCTAGTGGGAACACAAACCTTGTGAGAAAACAAACCTTGTGGGAAAACCAACCTTGCGGGAAAGCGAACCTTGCGGGAAAGCGAACCTCTTGGGAAAACCAACACAGTGGGAAAACAAACCTTGTGAGAAAACAATCCTTGTGGGAAAACAAACCTTGTGGGGAAACAAACCTTGTGGGGAAACAAACCTTGTGGGAAAACTAACCTTGTGGGAAA
Source organism: Branchinecta lynchi (assembly GCA_023053575.1). Taxonomy (NCBI): domain Eukaryota; kingdom Metazoa; phylum Arthropoda; class Branchiopoda; order Anostraca; family Branchinectidae; genus Branchinecta; species Branchinecta lynchi. Next base: position 110,932 of record JAKZAP010000072.1, read on the forward strand.
ACAAACCTTGCGGGAAAACTAACCTTGTGGGAAAACAAACCCTGCGGGAAAACCAGCCTTGTGGGAAAACCAACCTTGTGGGGAAACAAACCTTTCGAGAAAACCAACCTTGTGGGAAAACAAACCTTGTGAGAAAACAAACATTGTGGGGAAACAAACCTTGTGGGAAAACCAGCCTTGCGGGAAAGCGAACCTTTTGGGAAAACTAACCTTATGGGGAAAGCAACCCTGCGGGAAAACCAACCTTGTGGGAAAACCAACCTTGTGGGAAAACCAACCTTTTGGGAAAGCGAACCTTTTGGGAAAACCAACACAGTGGAAAAACAAACCTTGTGGGAAAACAAACCTTGTGGGGAAACAAACCTTGCGGGAAAACTAACCTTGCGGGAAAACAAACCCTGCGGGAAAACCAACCTTGTGAGAAAACAAACATTGTGGGGAAACAAACCTTGTGGGAAAACAAACCTTGTGAGAAAACAAACATTGTGGGGAAACAAACCTTGTGGGAAAACAAACCTTGTGGGAAAACCAACCTTATGGGGTTTCCCGCAAGGCTGGTTTTCCCACAAGGTTTCGACAACAAACCAAGGTTTCCACAACAAACCAGGTTTGTTTTCCCACAAGGTTTGTTTCCCCACAAACAAACCTTGTGGGAAAACCAGCCAGGAAAACAAACCTTGTGGGAAAACCAACCTTATGGGGTTTCCCGCAAGGCTGGTTTTCCCACAAGGTTTCCCACAACAAACCAAGGTTTCCACAACAAACCAGGTTTGTTTTCCCACAAGGTTTGTTTCCCCACAAACAAACCTTGTGGGAAAACCAGCCTTGCGGGAAACCCCATAAGGTTGGTTTTCCCACAAGGTTTGTTTTCCCACAAGGTTTGTTTCCCCACAATGTTTGTTTTCTCACAAGGTTTGTTTTCCCACAAGGTTGGTTTTCCCGAAAGGTTTGTTTCCCCACAAGGTTGGTTTTCCCACAAGGCTGGTTTTCCCGCAGGGTTTTTTTTTCCACAAGGTTAGTTTTCCCGCAAGGTTTGTTTTCCCACAAGGTTAGTTTTCCCACAAGGTTTGTTTCCCCACAAGGTTTGTTTCCCCACAAGGTTTGTTTTCCCACAAGGATTGTTTTCTCACAAGGTTTGTTTTCCCACTGTGTTGGTTTTCACAAAAGGTTCGCTTTCCTGCAAGGTTCGCTTTCCCACAAGGTTGGTTTTCCCACAAGGTTGGTTTTCCCGAAAGGTTTGTTTCCCCACAAGGATGGTTTTCCCACAAGGCTGGTTTTCCCGCAGGGTTTGTTTTCCCACAAGGTTAGTTTTCCCGCAAGGTTTGTTTTCCCACAATTTTAGTTTTCCCACAAGGTTTGTTTCCCCACAAGGTTTGTTTCCCCACAAGGTTTGTTTTCCCACAAGGTTAGTTTTCCCGCAAGGTTGGTTTTCCCAAAAGGTTCGCTTTCCCAAAAGGTTGGTTTTCCCACAAGGTTGGTTTTCCCACAAGGTTGGTTTTCCCGCAGGGTTGCTTTCCCCATAAGGTTGGTTTTCCCAAAAGGTTCGCTTTCCCGCAAGGCTGGTTTTCCCACAAGGTTTGTTTCCCCACAATGTTTGTTTTCTCACAAGGTTTGTTTTCTCACAAGGTTGGTTTTCCCGAAAGGTTTGTTTCCCCACAAGGTTGGTTTTCCCACAAGGCTGGTTTTCCCGCAGGGTTTGTTCTCCCACAAGGTTAGTTTTCCCACAAGGTTTGTTTTCCCACAAGGTTAGTTTTCCCACAAGGTTTGTTTCCCCACAAGGTTTGTTTCCCCACAAGGTTTGTTTTCCCACAAGGATTGTTTTCTCACAAGGTTTGTTTTCCCACTGTGTTGGTTTTCCCAAGAGGTTCGCTTTCCCGCAAGGTTCGCTTTCCCGCCAGGTTGGTTTTCCCACAAGGTTTGTTTTCTCACAAGGTTTGTGTTCCCACTAGGTTTGTTTCCCCACAAGGTTTGTTTTCTCACAAGGTTTGTTTTCCCACAAGGTTTGTTTTCCCACAAGGTTTGTTTTCCCACAAGGTTTGTTTTGCCACAAGGTTGGTTTTCCAGAAAGGTTTGTTTCCCCACAAGGTTGGTTTTCCCACAAGGTTTGTTTTTCCGCAGGGTTTGTTTTTCCACAAACCTTGTGAGAAAACAAACCTTGTGGGAAAACCAACCTTGCGGGAAAGCGAACCTTGCGGGAAAGCGAACCTCTTGGGAAAACCAACACAGTGGGAAAACAAACCTTGTGAGAAAACAATCCTTGTGGGAAAACAAACCTTGTGGGGAAACAAACCTTGTGGGGAAACAAACCTTGTGGGAAAACTAACCTTGTGGGAAAACAAACCTTGCGGGAAAACTAACCTTGTGGGAAAACAAACCCTGCGGGAAAACCAGCCTTGTGGGAAAACCAACCTTGTGGGGAAACAAACATTGTGGGGAAACAAACCTTGTGGGAAAACCAGCCTTGCGGGAAAGCGAACCTTTTGGGAAAACTAACCTTATGGGGAAAGCAACCCTGCGGGAAAACCAACCTTGTGGGAAAACCAACCTTGTGGGAAAACCAACCTTTTGGGAAAGCGAACCTTTTGGGAAAACCAACACAGTGGAAAAACAAACCTTGTGGGAAAACAAACCTTGTGGGGAAACAAACCTTGCGGGAAAACTAACCTTGCGGGAAAACAAACCCTGCGGGAAAACCAACCTTGTGAGAAAACAAACATTGTGGGGAAACAAACCTTGTGGGAAAACAAACCTTGTGAGAAAACAAACATTGTGGGGAAACAAACCTTGTGGGAAAACAAACCTTGTGGGAAAACCAACCTTATGGGGTTTCCCGCAAGGCTGGTTTTCCCACAAGGTTTCGACAACAAACCAAGGTTTCCACAACAAACCAGGTTTGTTTTCCCACAAGGTTTGTTTCCCCACAAACAAACCTTGTGGGAAAACCAGCCAGGAAAACAAACCTTGTGGGAAAACCAACCTTATGGGGTTTCCCGCAAGGCTGGTTTTCCCACAAGGTTTCCCACAACAAACCAAGGTTTCCACAACAAACCAGGTTTGTTTTCCCACAAGGTTTGTTTCCCCACAAACAAACCTTGTGGGAAAACCAGCCTTGCGGGAAACCCCATAAGGTTGGTTTTCCCACAAGGTTTGTTTTCCCACAAGGTTTGTTTCCCCACAATGTTTGTTTTCTCACAAGGTTTGTTTTCCCACAAGGTTGGTTTTCCCGAAAGGTTTGTTTCCCCACAAGGTTGGTTTTCCCACAAGGCTGGTTTTCCCGCAGGGTTTTTTTTTCCACAAGGTTAGTTTTCCCGCAAGGTTTGTTTTCCCACAAGGTTAGTTTTCCCACAAGGTTTGTTTCCCCACAAGGTTTGTTTCCCCACAAGGTTTGTTTTCCCACAAGGATTGTTTTCTCACAAGGTTTGTTTTCCCACTGTGTTGGTTTTCACAAAAGGTTCGCTTTCCTGCAAGGTTCGCTTTCCCACAAGGTTGGTTTTCCCACAAGGTTGGTTTTCCCGAAAGGTTTGTTTCCCCACAAGGATGGTTTTCCCACAAGGCTGGTTTTCCCGCAGGGTTTGTTTTCCCACAAGGTTAGTTTTCCCGCAAGGTTTGTTTTCCCACAATTTTAGTTTTCCCACAAGGTTTGTTTCCCCACAAGGTTTGTTTCCCCACAAGGTTTGTTTTCCCACAAGGTTAGTTTTCCCGCAAGGTTGGTTTTCCCAAAAGGTTCGCTTTCCCAAAAGGTTGGTTTTCCCACAAGGTTGGTTTTCCCACAAGGTTGGTTTTCCCGCAGGGTTGCTTTCCCCATAAGGTTGGTTTTCCCAAAAGGTTCGCTTTCCCGCAAGGCTGGTTTTCCCACAAGGTTTGTTTCCCCACAATGTTTGTTTTCTCACAAGGTTTGTTTTCTCACAAGGTTGGTTTTCCCGAAAGGTTTGTTTCCCCACAAGGTTGGTTTTCCCACAAGGCTGGTTTTCCCGCAGGGTTTGTTTTCCCACAAGGTTAGTTTTCCCACAAGGTTTGTTTTCCCACAAGGTTAGTTTTCCCACAAGGTTTGTTTCCCCACAAGGTTTGTTTCCCCACAAGGTTTGTTTTCCCACAAGGATTGTTTTCTCACAAGGTTTGTTTTCCCACTGTGTTGGTTTTCCCAAGAGGTTCGCTTTCCCGCAAGGTTCGCTTTCCCGCCAGGTTGGTTTTCCCACAAGGTTTGTTTTCTCACAAGGTTTGTGTTCCCACTAGGTTTGTTTCCCCACAAGGTTTGTTTTCTCACAAGGTTTGTTTTCCCACAAGGTTTGTTTTCCCACAAGGTTTGTTTTCCCACAAGGTTTGTTTTGCCACAAGGTTGGTTTTCCAGAAAGGTTTGTTTCCCCACAAGGTTGGTTTTCCCACAAGGTTTGTTTTTCCGCAGGGTTTGTTTTCCCACAAGGTTAGTTTTTCCGCAAGGTTTGTTTTCCCACAAGGTTAGTTTTCCCACAAGGTTTGTTACCCCACAAGGTTTGTTTACCCACAAGGTTTGTTTTCCCACAAGGATTGTTTTCCCACAAGGTTTGTTTTCCCACTGTGTTGGTTTTCCCAAAAGGTTCGCTTTCCCGCAAGGTTGGTTTTCCCACAAGGTTAGTTTTCCCGCAAGGTTTGTTTCCCCATAAGGTTGGTTTTCCCAAAAGGTTTGTTTTCTCACAAGGTTTGTTTTCCCACTAGGTTGGTATTCCCACAAGGTTTGTTTTCCCACAAGGTTTGTTTACCCACAAGGTTTGTCTTCCCCCAAGGTTGGTTTTCCCGCAAGGTTGGTTTTCCCATAAGGTTGGTTTTCCCACAAGGTTGGTTTTCCCGCAAGGTTAGTTTTCCCACAAGGTCTGATTTAACACAATGTTTGTTTTCCCACAAGGTTGGTTTTCCCGAAAGGTTTGTTTCCCCACAAGGTTGGTTTTCCCACAAGGTTGGTTTTCCCGCAGGGTTTGTTTTCCCACAAGGTTAGTTTTCCCGCAAGGTTTGTTTTCCCACAAGGTTGGTTTTCCCGAAAGGTTTGTTTCCCCACAAGGTTGGTTTTCCCACAAGGTTGGTTTTCCCGCAGGGTTTGTTTTCCCACAAGGTTAGTTTTCCCGCAAGGTTTGTTTCCCCACAAGGTTTGTTTTCCCACAAGGTTTGTTTTCCCACTGTGTTGGTTTTCCCAAAAGGTTCGCTTTCCCACAAGGTTGGTTTTCCCACAAGGTTTGTTTCCCACAAGGTTGGTTTTCCCGCAGTGTTGCTTTCCCCATAAGGTTGGTTTTCCCACAAGGTTTGTTTTCTCACAAGGTTTGTTTTCCCACTAGGTTGTTTTTCCCACTAGGTTGGTTTTCCCACTGTGTTGGTTTTCCCAAAAGGTTCGCTTTCCCGCAAGGTTCGCTTTCCCACAAGGTTGGTTTTCCCACAATGTTTGTTTTCTCACAAGGTTTGTTTTCCCAAAGGTTGGTTTCCCCACAAGGTTTGTTTTCTCACAAGGTTTGTTTTCCCACAAGGTTTGTTTTCCCACAAGGTTTGTTTTCCCACAAGGTTTGTTTTGCCACAAGGTTGGTTTTCCAGAAAGGTTTGTTTCCCCACAAGGCTGGTTTTCCCACAAGGTTTGTTTTCCCGCAGGGTTTGTTTTCCCACAAGGTTAGTTTTCCCGCAAGGTTTGTTTTCCCACAAGGTTTGTTTTACCACTGTGTTGGTTTTCCCAAAAGGTTCGCTTTCCCACAAGGTTGGTTTTCCCACAAGGTTGGTTTTCCCACAAGGTTGGTTTTCCCGCAGGGTTGCTTTCCCCATAAGGTTGGTTTTCCCACAAGGTTTGTTTTCCCGCAGGGTTTGTTTTCCCACAAGGTTAGTTTTCCCGCAAGGTTTGTTTTCCCACAAGGTTAGTTTTCCCACAAGGTTTGTTTCCCCACAAGGTTTGTTTCCCCACAAGGTTTGTTTTCCCACAAGGATTGTTTTCTCACAAGGTTTGTTTTCCCACTGTATTGGTTTTCCCAAAAGGTTCGCTTTCCCGCAAGGTTGGTTTTCCCCCAAGGTTGGTTTTCCCGCAGGGTTTGTTTTCACGCAAGGTTAGTTTTCCCGCAAGGTTTGTTTCCCCACAAGGTTTGTTTTCCCACAAGGTTTGTTTTCCCACTGTGTTGGTTTTCCCAAAAGGTTCGCTTTCCCACAAGGTTGGTTTTCCCACAAGGTTGGTTTTCCCACAAGGTTGGTTTTCCCGCAGGGTTGCTTTCCCCATAAGGTTGGTTTTCCCACAAGGTTTGTTTTCTCACAAGGTTTGTTTTCCCACTAGGTTGTTTTTCCCACTAGGTTGGTTTTCCCACAAGGTTTGTTTTCCCACAAGCTTTGTTTTCCCCCAAGGTTGTTTTTCCCACTAAGCTGGTTTTCTCACAAGGTTTGTTTTCCCACTGTGTTGGTTTTCCCAAAAGGTTCGCTTTCCCACAAGGTTGGTTTTCCCACAAGGTTGGTTTTCCCACAAGGTTGGTTTTCCCGCAGGGTTGCTTTCCCCATAAGGTTGGTTTTCCCACAAGGTTTGTTTTCTCACAAGGTTTGTTTTCCCACTAGGTTGTTTTTCCCACTAGGTTGGTTTTCCCACAAGGTTTGTTTTCCCACAAGCTTTGTTTTCCCCCAAGGTTGTTTTTCCCACTAAGTTGGTTTTCCCACAAGGTTTGTTTTCCCACAAGCTTTCTTTTCCCCCAAGGTTGGTTTTCCCGCAAGGTTGGTTTACCCACAAGGTTTGTTTTCCCACTGTGTTGGTTTTCCCAAAAGGTTCGCTTTCCCGCAAGGTTGGTTTTCCCACAAGGTTTGTTTCCCCACAAGGTTTGTTTTCCCACAAGGTTTGATTTCCCACAAGGTTGGTTTTCCCGAAAGGTTTGTTTCCCCACAAGGTTGGTTTTCCCACAAGGTTGGTTTTCCCGCAGGGTTTGTTTTCCCACAAGGTTAGTTTTCCCGCAAGGTTTGTTTCCCCACAAGGTTTGTTTTCCCACAAGGTTTGTTTTCCCACTGTGTTGGTTTTCCCAAAAGGTTCGCTTTCCCAAAAGGTTGGTTTTCCCACAAGGTTGGTTTTCCCACAAGGTTGGTTTTCCCGCTGGGTTAGTTTTCCCACAAGGTCTGATTTAACACAATGTTTGTTTTCCCACAAGGTTGGTTTTCCCGAAAGGTTTGTTTCCCCACAAGGTTGGTTTTCCCACAAGGTTGGTTTTCCCGCAGGGTTTGTTTTCCCACAAGGTTAGTTTTCCCACAAGGTCTGATTTAACACAATGTTTGTTTTCCCACAAGGTTGGTTTTCCCGAAAGGTTTGTTTCCCCACAAGGTTGGTTTTCCCACAAGGTTGGTTTTCCCGCAGGGTTTGTTTTCCCACAAGGTTAGTTTTCCCGCAAGGTTTGTTTTCCCACAAGGTTGGTTTTCCCGAAAGGTTTGTTTCCCCACAAGGTTGGTTTTCCCACAAGGTTGGTTTTCCCGCAGGGTTTGTTTTCCCACAAGGTTAGTTTTCCCGCAAGGTTTGTTTCCCCACAAGGTTTGTTTTCCCACAAGGTTTGTTTTCCCACTGTGTTGGTTTTCCCAAAAGGTTCGCTTTCCCACAAGGTTGGTTTTCCCACAAGGTTTGTTTCCCACAAGGTTGGTTTTCCCGCAGTGTTGCTTTCCCCATAAGGTTGGTTTTCCCACAAGGTTTGTTTTCTCACAAGGTTTGTTTTCCCACTAGGTTGTTTTTCCCACTAGGTTGGTTTTCCCACTGTGTTGGTTTTCCCAAAAGGTTCGCTTTCCCGCAAGGTTCGCTTTCCCACAAGGTTGGTTTTCCCACAATGTTTGTTTTCTCACAAGGTTTGTTTTCCCAAAGGTTGGTTTCCCCACAAGGTTTGTTTTCTCACAAGGTTTGTTTTCCCACAAGGTTTGTTTTCCCACAAGGTTTGTTTTCCCACAAGGTTTGTTTTGCCACAAGGTTGGTTTTCCAGAAAGGTTTGTTTCCCCACAAGGCTGGTTTTCCCACAAGGTTTGTTTTCCCGCAGGGTTTGTTTTCCCACAAGGTTAGTTTTCCCGCAAGGTTTGTTTTCCCACAAGGTTTGTTTTCCCACTGTGTTGGTTTTCCCAAAAGGTTCGCTTTCCCACAAGGTTGGTTTTCCCACAAGGTTGGTTTTCCCACAAGGTTGGTTTTCCCGCAGGGTTGCTTTCCCCATAAGGTTGGTTTTCCCACAAGGTTTGTTTTCCCGCAGGGTTTGTTTTCCCACAAGGTTAGTTTTCCCGCAAGGTTTGTTTTCCCACAAGGTTAGTTTTCCCACAAGGTTTGTTTCCCCACAAGGTTTGTTTCCCCACAAGGTTTGTTTTCCCACAAGGATTGTTTTCTCACAAGGTTTGTTTTCCCACTGTATTGGTTTTCCCAAAAGGTTCGCTTTCCCGCAAGGTTGGTTTTCCCCCAAGGTTGGTTTTCCCGCAGGGTTTGTTTTCACGCAAGGTTAGTTTTCCCGCAAGGTTTGTTTCCCCACAAGGTTTGTTTTCCCACAAGGTTTGTTTTCCCACTGTGTTGGTTTTCCCAAAAGGTTCGCTTTCCCACAAGGTTGGTTTTCCCACAAGGTTGGTTTTCCCACAAGGTTGGTTTTCCCGCAGGGTTGCTTTCCCCATAAGGTTGGTTTTCCCACAAGGTTTGTTTTCTCACAAGGTTTGTTTTCCCACTAGGTTGTTTTTCCCACTAGGTTGGTTTTCCCACAAGGTTTGTTTTCCCACAAGCTTTGTTTTCCCCCAAGGTTGTTTTTCCCACTAAGCTGGTTTTCTCACAAGGTTTGTTTTCCCACTGTGTTGGTTTTCCCAAAAGGTTCGCTTTCCCACAAGGTTGGTTTTCCCACAAGGTTGGTTTTCCCAAAAGGTTGGTTTTCCCGCAGGGTTGCTTTCCCCATAAGGTTGGTTTTCCCACAAGGTTTGTTTTCTCACAAGGTTTGTTTTCCCACTAGGTTGTTTTTCCCACTAGGTTGGTTTTCCCACAAGGTTTGTTTTCCCACAAGCTTTGTTTTCCCCCAAGGTTGTTTTTCCCACTAAGTTGGTTTTCCCACAAGGTTTGTTTTCCCACAAGCTTTCTTTTCCCCCAAGGTTGGTTTTCCCGCAAGGTTGGTTTACCCACAAGGTTTGTTTTCCCACTGTGTTGGTTTTCCCAAAAGGTTCGCTTTCCCGCAAGGTTGGTTTTCCCACAAGGTTTGTTTCCCCACAAGGTTTGTTTTCCCACAAGGTTTGATTTCCCACAAGGTTGGTTTTCCCGAAAGGTTTGTTTCCCCACAAGGTTGGTTTTCCCACAAGGTTGGTTTTCCCGCAGGGTTTGTTTTCCCACAAGGTTAGTTTTCCCGCAAGGTTTGTTTCCCCACAAGGTTTGTTTTCCCACAAGGTTTGTTTTCCCACTGTGTTGGTTTTCCCAAAAGGTTCGCTTTCCCAAAAGGTTGGTTTTCCCACAAGGTTGGTTTTCCCACAAGGTTGGTTTTCCCGCTGGGTTGCTTTCCCCATAAGGTTGGTTTTCCCAAAAGGTTCGCTTTCCCGCAAGGCTGGTTTTCCCACAAGGTTTGTTTCCCCACAAGGTTTGTTTTCCCACAAGGTTTGTTTTCCCACTGTGTTGGTTTTCCCAAAAGGTTCGCTTTCCCACAAGGTTGGTTTTCCCACAAGGTTGGTTTTCCCACAAGGTTGGTTTTCCCGCAGGGTTGCTTTCCCCATAAGGTTGGTTTTCCCACAAGGTTTGTTTTCTCACAAGGTTTGTTTTCCCACTAGGTTGTTTTTCCCACTAGGTTGGTTTTCCCACAAGGTTTGTTTTCCCACAAGCTTTGTTTTCCCCCAAGGTTGTTTTCCCACTAAGTTGGTTTTCCCACAAGGTTTGTTTTCCCACAATCTTTGTTTTCCCCCAAGGTTGGTTTTCCCGCAAGGTTGGTTTACCCACAAGGTTTGTTTTCCCACTGTGTTGGTTTTCCCAAAAGGTTCGCTTTCCCGCAAGGTTGGTTTTCCCACAAGGTTTGTTTCCCCACAAGGTTTGTTTTCCCACAAGGTTTGTTTTCCCATAAGATTTGTTTTCCCACAAGGTTTGTTTTCCCATAAGGTTTGTTTTCCCACAAGGTTTGTTTTCCCACAAGGTTGGTTTTCCCGAAAGGTTTGTTTCCCCACAAGGTTTGTTTTCCCACTAGGTTTGTTTTCCCATAAGGTTGGTTTTCCCACAAGGTTTGTTTTCCCACAAGGTTTGTTTTCCCTCAAGGTTGGTTTTCCCGCAAGTTTGGTTTTCCCACAAGGTTTGTTTTCCCACTGTGTTGGTTTTCCCAAAAGGTTCGCTTTCCCACAAGGTTGGTTTTCCCACAATGTTGGTTTTCCCGCAGGGTTGCTTTCCCCATAAGGTTGGTTTTCCCACAAGGTTTGTTTTCTCACAAGGTTTGTTTTCCCACTAGGTTGTTTTTCCCACTAGGTTGGTTTTCCCACAAGGTTTGTGTTCCCACAAGCTTTGTTTTCCCCCAAGGTTGGTTTTCCCGCAAGGTTGGTTTTCCCACAAGGTTTGTTTTCCCACTGTGTTGGTTTTCCCAAAAGGTTCGCTTTCCCGCAAGGTTGGTTTTCCCACAAGGTTTGTTTCCCCACAAGGTTTGTTTACCAATAAGGTTTGTTTTCCCACAAGGTTTGTTTTCCCACAAGGTTTGTTTTCCCACAAGGTTTGTTTTCCCAAAAGGTTGGTTTTCCCGCAAGGTTGGTTTTCCCACAAGGTTTGTTTTCCCACTGTGTTAGTTTTCCCAAAAGGTTCGCTTTCCCACAAGGTTGGTTTTCCCACAAGGTTGGTTTTCCCGCAGGGTTGCTTTCAGCATAAGGTTTGTTTTCCCACAAGGTTTTTTCTCCCACAAGGTTTGTTTTCCCACAAGGTTGGTTTTCCCGCAAGGTTGGTTTTCCCACAAGGTTTGTTTTCCCACTGTGTTGGTTTTCCCAAAAGGTTCGCTTTTCCACAAGGTCAGTTTTCCCACAAGGTTGGTTTTCCCGCAGGGTTGCTTTCCCCATAAGGTTTGTTTTCACACAAGGTTTGTTTTCCCACAAGGTTTGTTTTCCCACAAGGTTGGTTTTCCCGAAAGGTTTGTTTCCCCACAAGTTTGGTTTTCCCACAAGGTTGGTTTTACCGCAGGTTTTGTTTTCCCACAAGGTTAGTTTTCCCGCAAGGTTTGTTTTCCCAAAAGGTTCGCTTTCCCACAAGGTTGGTTTTCCCATAAGGTTGGTTTTCCCGCAGGGTTGCTTTCCCCATAAGATTGGTTTACCCACAAGGTTTGTTTTCCCACAAGGTTAGTTTTCCCACAAGGTTTGTTTCCCCACAAGGTTTGTTTCCCCACACGGTTTGTTTTCCCACAAGGATTGTTTTCTCACAAGGTTTGTTTTCCCACTGTGTTGGTTTTGGGGAAAACAAGCCTTGTGGGAAAACCAACCTAGTGGGAAAACAAACCTTGTGAGAAAACAAACCTTGTGGGAATTCCAACCTTATGGGGAAACAAACCCTGCGGGAAAACCAACCTTGTGGGAAAACCAACCTTGTGGGAAAACCAACCTTTTGGGAAAGCGAAACTTTTGGGAAAACCAACACAGTGGGAAAACAAACCTTGTGGGGAAACAAACCTTGCGGGAAAACTAACCTTGTGGGAAAACAAACCCTGCGGGAAAACCAACCTCGTGGGAAAACCAACCTTGTGGGGAAACAAACCTTTCGGGAAAACCAACCTTGTGGGAAAACAAACCTTGTGGGAAAACCAACCTTGCGGGAAAGCGAACCTTTTGGGAAAACCAACACAGTGGGAAAACAAACCTAGTGGGTAAACCAACCTTTCGGGAAAACCAACCTTGGGGGAAAACAAAGCTTGTGGGAAAACAAACCTTGTGGGAAAACCAACCTAGTGGGAAAAACAACCTTGGGGGAAAACAAAGCTTGTGGGAAAACAAACCTTGTGGGAAAACCAACCTAGTGGGAAAAACAACCTAGTGGGAAAACAAACCTTGTGAGAAAACAAACCTTGTGGGAAAACCAACCTTATGGGGAAAGCAACCCTGCGGGAAAACCAACCTTTGTGGGAAAACAAACCTTGTGGGAAAGTGAACCTTTTGGGAAAACCAACACAGTGGGAAAACAAACCTTGTGGGAAAACAAACCTTGTGGGGAAACAAACCTTGCGGGAAAACTAACCTTGTGGGAAAACAAACCCAGCGGGAAAACCAACCTTGGGGGAAAACAAAGCTTGTGGGAAAACAAACCTTGTGGGAAAACCAACCTAGTGGGAAAAACAACCTAGTGGGAAAACAAACCTTGTGAGAAAAAAAACCTTGTGGGAAAACCAACCTTATAGGGAAGCAACCCTGCGGGAAAACCAACCTTGTGGGAAAACCAACCTTGTGGGAAAACCAACCTTGTGGGAAAACCAACCTTGTGGGAAAGCGAACCTTTTGGGAAAACCAACACAGTGGGAAAGCAAACCTTGTGGGAAAACAAACCTTGTGGGGAAACAAACCTTGCGGGAAAACTAACCTTGTGGGAAAACAAACCCTGCGGGAAAACCAACCTTGTGGGAAAACCAACCTTGTGGGGAAACAAACCTTTCGGGAAAACCAACCTTGTGGGAAAACAAACCTTGCGGGAAAACTAACCTTGTGGGAAAACAAACCCTGCGGGAAAACCAACCTTGTGGGAAAACCAACCTTGTGGGGAAACAAACCTTTCGGGAAAACCAACCTTGTGGGAAAACAAACATTGTGTTAAATCAAACCTTGTGGGAAAACAAACCTTGTGGGGAAACAAACCTAGTGGGAAAACAAACCTTGTGAGAAAACAATCCTTGTGGGAAAACAAACCTTGTGGGGAAACATACCTTGCGGGAAAACTAACCTTGTGGGAAAACAAACCCTGCGGGAAAACCAACTTTGTGGGAAAACCAACCTTGTGGGGAAACAAACCTTTCGGGAAAACCAACCTTGTGGGAAAACAAACCTTGTGGGAAAACTAACCTTGTCTTAAAACAAACCTTGTGGGAATACAAACCTTGTGAGAAAACAAACCTTGTGGGGAAACAAACCTAGTGGGAAAACAAACCTTGTGAGAAAACGAACCTTGTGGGAAAACCAACCTTATGGGAAAACAAACCTAGTGGGAAAACAAACCTTGTGGGGAAACAAACCATTCGGGAAAACCAACCTTGTGGGAAAACAAACCTTGTGGGAAAGCAAACCTTGTGGGAAAACCAACCTAGTGGGAAAACAAACCTTGCGGGAAAACCAACCTTGGGGGAAAACAAACCTTGTGGGAAAACAAGCCTTGTGGGAAAACAAACCTTGTGGGAAAACCAACCTAGTGGGAAAACAAACCGTGTGAGAAAACAAACCTTGTGGGAAAACCAACCTTATGGGGAAAGCAACCCTGCGGGAAAACCAACCTTGTGGGAAAACCAGCCTTGTGGGAAAACCAACCTTGTGGGAAAGCGAACCTTTTGGGAAAACCAACACAGTGGGAAAACAAACCTTGTGGGAAAACAAACCTTGTGGGGAAACAAACCTTGGGGGAAAACTAACCTTGTGGGAAAACAAACCCTGCGGGAAAACCAACCTTGGGGGAAAACAAAGCTTGTGGGAAAACAAACCTTGTGGGAAAACCAACCTAGTGGAAAAAACAACCTAGTGGGAAAACAAACCTTGTGAGAAAACAAACCTTGTGGGAAAACCAACCTCATGGGCAAAGCAACCCTGTGGGAAAACCAACCTTGTGGGAAAACCAACCTTGTGGGAAAACCAACCTTGTGGGAAAGCGAACCTTTTGGGAAAACCAACACAGTGGGAAAACAAACCTTGTGGGGAAACAAACCTTGCGGGAAAACTAACCTTGTGGGAAAACAAACCCTGCGGGAAAACCAACCTTGTGGGAAAACCAACCTTGTGGGGAAACAAACCTTTCGGGAAAACCAACCTTGTGGGAAAAAAAACCTTGCGGGAAAACTAACCTTGTGGGAAAACAAACCCTGCGGGAAAACCAACCTTGTGGGAAAACCAACCTTGTGGGGAAACAAACCTTTCGGGAAAACCAACCTTGTGGGAAAACAAACATTGTGGGTAAACAAACCTTGTGGGAAAACAAACCTTGTGGGAAAACCAACCTTGTGGGAAAACAAACCTTGTGGGAAAACCAACCTAGTGGGAAAACAAACCTTGTGAGAAAACAAACCTTTTGGGAAAACCAACCTTATGGGGAAACAAACCCTGCGGGAAAACCAGCCTTGTGGGAAAACCAACCTTGCGGGAAAGCGAACCTTTTGGGAAAACCAACACAGTGGGAAAACAAACCTTGTGAGAAAACAATCCTTGTGGGAAAACAAACCTTGTGGGGAAACAAACCTTGTGGGAAAACAAACCTTGTGGGAAAACCAACCTTGTGGGGAAACAAACCTTTCTGGAAAACCAACCTTGTGGCAAAACAAACCTTGTGGGAAAACAAACCTTGTGGGAAAACAAACCTTGTGAGAAAACAAACCTTGTGGGGAAACAAACCTAGTAGGAAAACCATCCTTGTGGGAAAACAAACCTTGTGGGAAAACCAGCCTTGCGGGAAAGCGAACCTTTTGGGAAAACCAACCTTATGGGGAAAGCAACCCTGCGGGAAAACCAACCTTGTGGGAAAACCAACCTTTTGGGAAAGCGAACCTTTTGGGAAAACCAACACAGTGGGAAAACAAACCTTGTGGGAAAACAAACCTTGTGGGGAAACAAACCTTGCGGGAAAACTAACCTTGTGGGAAAACAAACCCTGCGGGAAAACAAACCTTGTGGGAAAACCAACCTTGTGGGGAAACAAACCTTTCGGGAAAACCAACCTTGTGGGAAAACAAACCTTGTGGGAAAACAAACCTTGTGGGGAACAAACCTTGTGGGAAAACCAACCTTGCGGGAAAGCGAACCTTTTGGGAAAACCAACACAGTGGGAAAACAAACCTTGTGGGTAAACCAACCTTGCGGGAAAACCAACCTTGTGGGAAAAAAAACCTTGCGGGAAAACTAACCTTGTGGGAAAACAAACCCTGCGGGAAAACCAACCTTGTGGGAAAACCAACCTTGTGGGGAAACAAACCTTTCGGGAAAACCAACCTTGTGGGAAAACAAACATTGTGGGTAAACAAACCTTGTGGGAAAACAAACCTTGTGGGAAAACCAACCTTGTGGGAAAACAAACCTTGTGGGAAAACCAACCTAGTGGGAAAACAAACCTTGTGAGAAAACAAACCTTTTGGGAAAACCAACCTTATGGGGAAACAAACCCTGCGGGAAAACCAGCCTTGTGGGAAAACCAACCTTGCGGGAAAGCGAACCTTTTGGGAAAACCAACACAGTGGGAAAACAAACCTTGTGAGAAAACAATCCTTGTGGGAAAACAAACCTTGTGGGGAAACAAACCTTGTGGGAAAACAAACCTTGTGGGAAAACCAACCTTGTGGGGAAACAAACCTTTCTGGAAAACCAACCTTGTGGCAAAACAAACCTTGTGGGAAAACAAACCTTGTGGGAAAACAAACCTTGTGAGAAAACAAACCTTGTGGGGAAACAAACCTAGTAGGAAAACCATCCTTGTGGGAAAACAAACCTTGTGGGAAAACCAGCCTTGCGGGAAAGCGAACCTTTTGGGAAAACCAACCTTATGGGGAAAGCAACCCTGCGGGAAAACCAACCTTGTGGGAAAACCAACCTTTTGGGAAAGCGAACCTTTTGGGAAAACCAACACAGTGGGAAAACAAACCTTGTGGGAAAACAAACCTTGTGGGGAAACAAACCTTGCGGGAAAACTAACCTTGTGGGAAAACAAACCCTGCGGGAAAACAAACCTTGTGGGAAAACCAACCTTGTGGGGAAACAAACCTTTCGGGAAAACCAACCTTGTGGGAAAACAAACCTTGTGGGAAAACAAACCTTGTGGGGAACAAACCTTGTGGGAAAACCAACCTTGCGGGAAAGCGAACCTTTTGGGAAAACCAACACAGTGGGAAAACAAACCTTGTGGGTAAACCAACCTTGCGGGAAAACAAACCTTGGGGGAAAACAAAGCTTGTGGGAAAACAAACCTTGTGGGAAAACCAACCTAGTGGGAAAAACAACCTTGGGGGAAAACAAAGCTTGTGGGAAAACAAACCTTGTGGGAAAACCAACCTAGTGGGAAAACCAACCTTGTGGGAAAACAAACCTTGTGGGAAAACTAACCTTGTCTTAAAACAAACCTTGTGGGAATACAAACCTTGTGAGAAAACAAACCTTGTGGGGAAACAAACCTAGTGGGAAAACAAACCTTGTGAGAAAACGAACCTTGTGGGAAAACCAACCTTATGGGAAAACAAACCTAGTGGGAAAACAAACCTTGTGGGGAAACAAACCATTCGGGAAAACCAACCTTGTGGGAAAACAAACCTTGTGGGAAAGCAAACCTTGTGGGAAAACCAACCTAGTGGGAAAACAAACCTTGCGGGAAAACCAACCTTGGGGGAAAACAAACCTTGTGGGAAAACAAGCCTTGTGGGAAAACAAACCTTGTGGGAAAACCAACCTAGTGGGAAAACAAACCGTGTGAGAAAACAAACCTTGGGGGGAAACAAACCTTGCGGGGAAACTAACCTTGTGGGAAAACAAACCCTGCGGGAAAACCAACCCTGTGGGAAAACCAACCTTGTGGGGAAACAAACCTTTTGGGAAAGCGAACCTTTTGGGAAAACCAACACAGTGGGAAAACAAACCTTGTGGGAAAACAAACCTTGTGGGGAAACAAACCTTGCGGGAAAACTAACCTTGTGGGAAAACAAACCCTGCGGGAAAACCAACCTTGTGGGAAAACCAACCTTGTGGGGAAACAAACCTTTCGGGAAAACCAACCTTGTGGGAAAAAAAACCTTGCGAGAAAACTAACCTTGTGGGAAAACAAACCCTGCGGGAAAACCAACCTTGTGGGAAAACCAACCTTGTGGGGAAACAAACCTTTCGGGAAAACCAACCTTGTGGGAAAACAAACATTGTGGGTAAACAAACCTTGTGGGAAAACAAACCTTGTGGGAAAACCAACCTTGTGGGAAAACAAACCTTGTGGGAAAACCAACCTAGTGGGAAAACAAACCTTGTGAGAAAACAAACCTTTTGGGAAAACCAACCTTATGGGGAAACAAACCCTGCGGGAAAACCAGCCTTGTGGGAAAACCAACCTTGCGGGAAAGCGAACCTTTTGGGAAAACCAACACAGTGGGAAAACAAACCTTGTGAGAAAACAATCCTTGTGGGAAAACAAACCTTGTGGGGAAACAAACCTTGTGGGAAAACAAACCTTGTGGGAAAACCAACCTTGTGGGGAAACAAACCTTTCTGGAAAACCAACCTTGTGGCAAAACAAACCTTGTGGGAAAACAAACATTGTGGGAAAACAAACCTTGTGAGAAAACAAACTTTGTGGGGAAACAAACCTAGTAGGAAAACCAACCTTGTGGGAAAACAAACCTTGTGGGAAAACCAGCCTTGCGGGAAAGCGAACCTTTTGGGAAAACCAACCTTATGGGGAAAGCAACCCTGCGGGAAAACCAACCTTGTGGGAAAACCAACCTTTTGGGAAAGCGAACCTTTTGGGAAAACCAACACAGTGGGAAAACAAACCTTGTGGGAAAACAAACCTTGTGGGGAAACAAACCTTGCGGGAAAACTAACCTTGTGGGAAAACAAACCCTGCGGGAAAACAAACCTTGTGGGAAAACCAACCTTGTGGGGAAACAAACCTTTCGGGAAAACCAACCTTGTGGGAAAACAAACCTTGTGGGAAAACAAACCTTGTGGGGAAACAAACCTTGTGGGAAAACCAACCTTGCGGGAAAGCGAACCTTTTGGGAAAACCAACACAGTGGGAAAACAAACCTTGTGGGTAAACCAACCTTGCGGGAAAACAAACCTTGGGGGAAAACAAAGCTTGTGGGAAAACAAACCTTGTGGGAAAACCAACCTAGTGGGAAAAACAACCTTGGGGGAAAACAAAGCTTGTGGGAAAACAAACCTTGTGGGAAAACCAACCTAGTGGGAAAAACAACCTAGTGGGAAAACAAACCTTGTGAGAAAACAAACCTTGTGGGAAAACCAACCTTATGGGGAAAGCAACCCTGCGGGAAAACCAACCTTGTGGGAAAACCAACCTTGTGGGGAAACAAACCTAGTGGGAAAACAAACCTTGTGAGAAAACAAACCTTGTGGGAAAACCAACCTTGCGGGAAAGCGAACCTTGCGGGAAAGCGAACCTCTTGGGAAAACCAACACAGTGGGAAAACAAACCTTGTGAGAAAACAATCCTTGTGGGAAAACAAACCTTGTGGGGAAACAAACCTTGTGGGAAAACCAACCTTGTGGGGAAACAAACCTTTCTGGAAAACCAACCTTGTGGCAAAACAAACCTTGTGGGAAAACAAACCTTGTGGGAAAACAAACCTTGTGGGAAAACAAACCTTGTGAGAAAACAAACCTTGTGGGGAAACAAACCTAGTGGGAAAACAAACCTTGTGAGAAAACAAACCTTGTGGGAAAACCAACCTTGCGGGAAAGCGAACCTTGCGGGAAAGCGAACCTCTTGGGAAAACCAACACAGTGGGAAAACAAACCTTGTGAGAAAACAATCCTTGTGGGAAAACAAACCTTGTGGGGAAACAAACCTTGTGGGAAAACCAACCTTGTGGGGAAACAAAACTTTCTGGAAAACCAACCTTGTGGCAAAACAAACCTTGTGGGAAAACAAACCTTGTGGGAAAACAAACCTAGTAGGAAAACCAACCTTGTGGGAAAACAAACCTTGTGGGAAAACCAGCCTTGCGGGAAAGCGAACCTTTTGGGAAAACCAACCTTATGGGGAAAGCAACCCTGCGGGAAAACCAACCTTGTGGGAAAACCAACCTTTTGGGAAAGCGAAACTTTTGGGAAAACCAACACAGTGGGAAAACAAACCTTGTGAGAAAACAATCCTTGTGGGAAAACAAACCTTGTGGGGAAACAAACCTTGTGGGAAAACAAACCTTGTGGGAAAACCAACCTTGTGGGGAAACAAACCTTTCTGGAAAACCAACCTTGTGGCAAAAGAAACCTTGTGGGAAAACAAACCTTGTGGGAAAACAAACCTTGTGAGAAAACAAACCTTGTGGGGAAACAAACCTAGTAGGAAAACCAACCTTGTGGGAAAACAAACCTTGTGGGAAAACCAGCCTTGCGGGAAAGCGAACCTTTTGGGAAAACCAACCTTATGGGGAAAGCAACCCTGCGGGAAAACCAACCTTGTGGGAAAACCAACCTTTTGGGAAAGCGAACCTTTTGGGAAAACCAACACAGTGGGAAAACAAACCTTGTGGGAAAACAAACCTTGTGGGGAAACAAACCTTGCGGGAAAACTAACCTTGTGGGAAAACAAACCCTGCGGGAAAACAAACCTTGTGGGAAAACCAACCTTGTGGGGAAACAAACCTTTCGGGAAAACCAACCTTGTGGGAAAACAAACCTTGTGGGAAAACAAACCTTGTGGGGAAACAAACCTTGTGGGAAAACCAACCTTGCGGGAAAGCGAACCTTTTGGGAAAACCAACACAGTGGGAAAACAAACCTTGTGGATAAACCAACCTTGCGGGAAAACAAACCTTGGGGGAAAACAAAGCTTGTGGGAAAACAAACCTTGTGGGAAAACCAACCAAGTTTGAAAAACAACCTTGGGGGAAAACAAAGCTTGTGGGAAAACAAACCTTGTGGGAAAACCAACCTAGTGGGAAAAACAACCTAGTGGGAAAACAAACCTTGTGAGAAAACAAACCTTGTGGGAAAACCAACCTTATGGGGAAACAAACCTAGTGGGAAAACAAACCTTGTGAGAAAACAAACCTTGTGGGAAAACCAACCTTGCGGGAAAGCGAACCTTGCGGGAAAGCGAACCTCTTGGGAAAACGAACACAGTGGGAAAACAAACCTTGTGAGAAAACAATCCTTGTGGGAAAACAAACCTTGTGGGGAAACAAACCTTGTGGGGAAACAAACCTTGTGGGAAAACAAACCTTGTGAGAAAACAAACCTTGTGGGGAAACAAACCTAGTGGGAAAACAAACCTTGTGAGAAAACAAACCTTGTGGGAAAACCAACCTTGCGGGAAAGCGAACCTTGCGGGAAAGCGAACCTCTTGGGAAAACCAACACAGTGGGAAAACAAACCTTGTGAGAAAACAATCCTTGTGGGAAAACAAACCTTGTGGGGAAACAAACCTTGTGGGAAAACCAACCTTGTGGGGAAACAAACCTTTCTGGAAAACCAACCTTGTGGCAAAACAAACCTTGTGGGAAAACAAACCTTGTGGGAAAACAAACCTTGTGGGAAAACAAACCTTGTGAGAAAACAAACCTTGTGGGGAAACAAACCTAGTGGGAAAACAAACCTTGTGAGAAAAAAAACCTTGTGGGAAAACCAACCTTGCGGGAAAGCGAACCTTGCGGGAAAGCGAACCTCTTGGGAAAACCAACACAGTGGGAAAACAAACCTTGTGAGAAAACAATCCTTGTGGGAAAACAAACCTTGTGGGGAAACAAACCTTGTGGGAAAACCAACCTTGTGGGGAAACAAACCTTTCTGGAAAACCAACCTTGTGGCAAAACAAACCTTGTGGGAAAACAAACCTTGTGGGAAAACAAACCTTGTGGCAAAACAAACCTTGTGAGAAAACAAACCTTGTGGGGAAACAAACCTAGTGGGAAAAACAAACCTTGTGAGAAAACAAACCTTGTGGGAAAACCAACCTTGCGGGAAAAAGAACCTTGCGGGAAAGCGAACCTCTTGGGAAAACCAACACAGTGGGAAAACAAACCTTGTGATAAAACAATCCTTGTGGGAAAACAAACCTTGTGGGGAAACAAACCTTGTGGGGCAAAAAAACTCGTGGGAAAACAAACCTTGTGAGAAAACAAACCTTGTGGGGAAACAAACCTAGTGGGAAAACAAACCTTGTGAGAAAACAAACCTTGTGGGAAAACCAACCTTTCGGGAAAACCAACCTTGTGGGAAAACAAACCTTGTGGGAAAACAAACCTTATGGGAAAACAAACCTTGTGGGAAAACAAATCTTATGGGAAAACAAACCTTGTGGGGAAACAAACACAGTGGGAAAACAAACCTTTTGGGAAAACCAACCTTGCCGGAAAACCAACCTTGGGGGAAAACAAAGCTTGTGGGAAAACAAACCTTGTGGGAAAACCAACATAGTGGGAAAAACAACCTAGTTGGAAAACAAACCTTGTTAGAAAACAAACCTTGTGGGAAAACCAACCTTATGGGGAAAGCAACCCTGCGGGAAAACCAACCTTGTGGGAAAACCAACCTTGTGGAAAAGCGAACCTTTTGGGAAAACCAACACAGTGGAAAAAAAAACCTTGTGGGAAAACCAACCTTGCGGGAAAACCAACCTTGGGGAAAAACAAACCTTGTGGGAAAACAAACCTTGTGGGGAAACAAACCTAGTGGGAAAACAAACCTTGTGAGAAAAAAATCCTTGTGGGAAAACAAACCTTGGGGGGAAACAAACCTTGCGGGGAAACTAACCTTGTGGGAAAACAAACCCTGCGGGAAAACCAACCCTGTGGGAAAACCAACCTTGTGGGGAAACAAACCTTTTGGGAAAGCGAACCTTTTGGGAAAACCAACACAGTGGGAAAACAAACCTTGTGGGAAAACAAACCTTGTGGGGAAACAAACCTTGCGGGAAAACTAACCTTGTGGGAAAACAAACCCTGCGGGAAAACCAACCTTGTGGGAAAACCAACCTTGTGGGGAAACAAACCTTTCGGGAAAACCAACCTTGTGGGAAAACAAATCTTGTGGGAAAACAAACCTTGTGGGGAAACAAACCTTGTGGGAAAACCAACCTTGCGGGAAAGCGAACCTTTTGGGAAAACCAACACAGTGGGAAAACAAACCTTGTGGGTAAACCAACCTTGCGGGAAAACAAACCTTGTGGGAAAACAAACCTTGTGGGAAAACCAACCTAGTGGGAAAAACAACCTAGTGGGAAAACAAACCTTGTGAGAAAACAAACCCTGCGGGAAAACCAACCTTGTGGGAAAACCAACCTTGTGGGGAAACAAACCTAGTGGGAAAACAAACCTTGTGAGAAAACAAACCTTGTGGGAAAACCAACCTTGCGGGAAAGCGAAACTTGCGGGAAAGCGAACCTCTTGGGAAAACCAACACAGTGGGAAAACAAACCTTGTGAGAAAACAATCCTTGTGGGAAAACAAACCTTGTGGGGAAACAAACCTTGTGGGGAAACAAACCTTGTGGGAAAACAAACCTTGTGAGAAAACAAACCTTGTGGGGAAACAAACCTAGTGGGAAAACAAACCTTGTGAGAAAACAAACCTTGTGGGAAAACAACCTTGCGGGAAAGTGAAACTTGCGGGAAAGCGAACCTCTTGGGAAAACCAACACAGTGGGAAAACAAACCTTGTGAGAAAACAATCCTTGTGGGAAAACAAACCTTGTGGGGAAACAAACCTTGTGGGGAAACAAACCTTGTGGGAAAACAAACCTTGTGAGAAAACAAACCTTGTGGGGAAACAAACCTAGTGGGAAAACAAACCTTGTGAGAAAACAAACCTTGTGGGAAAACCAACCTTGCGGGAAAGTGAACCTTGCGGGAAAGCGAACCTCTTGGGAAAACCAACACAGTGGGAAAACAAACCTTGTGAGAAAACAATCCTTGTGGGAAAACAAACCTTGTGGGGAAACAAACCTTGCGGGAAAGCGAAACTTGCGGGAAAGCGAACCTCTTGGGAAAACCAACACAGTGGGAAAACAAACCTTGTGAGAAAACAATCCTTGTGGGAAAACAAACCTTGTGGGGAAACAAACCTTGTGGGGAAACAAACCTTGTGGGAAAACAAACCTTGTGAGAAAACAAACCTTGTGGGGAAACAAACCTAGTGGGAAAACAAACCTTGTGAGAAAACAAACCTTGTGGGAAAACCAACCTTGCGGGAAAGTGAACCTTGCGGGAAAGCGAACCTCTTGGGAAAACCAACACAGTGGGAAAACAAACCTTGTGAGAAAACAATCCTTGTGGGAAAACAAACCTTGTGGGGAAACAAACCTTGTGGGAAAACCAACCTTGTGGGAAAACCAACCTTTCGGGAAAACCAACCTTGTGGGAAAACAAACCTTGTGGGAAAACAAACCTTATGGGAAAACAAACCTTGTGGGAAAACAATCCTTGTGGGAAAACAAACCTTGTGGGGAAACAAACCTTGTGGGAAAACCAACCTTGTGGGGAAACAAACCTTTCTGGAAAACCAACCTTGTGGCAAAACAAACCTTGTGGGAAAACAAACCTTGTGGGAAAACAAACCTTGTGGGAAAACAAACCTTGTGGGAAAACAAACCTTGTGGGGAAACAAACCTAGTGGGAAAACAAACCTTGTGAGAAAACAAACCTTGTGGGAAAACCAACCTTGCGGGAAAGCGAACCTTGCGGGAAAGCGAACCTCTTGGGAAAACCAACACAGTGGGAAAACAAACCTTGTGAGAAAACAATCCTTGTGGGAAAACAAACCTTGTGGGGAAACAAACCTTGTGGGAAAACCAACCTTGTGGGGAAACAAACCTTTCTGGAAAACCAACCTTGTGGCAAAACAAACCTTGTGGGAAAACAAACCTTGTGGGAAAACAAACCTTGTGGGAAAACAAACCTTGTGAGAAAACAAACCTTGTGGGGAAACAAACCTAGTGGGAAAAACAAACCTTGTGAGAAAACAAACCTTGTGGGAAAACCAACCTTGCGGGAAAGCGAACCTTGCGGGAAAGCGAACCTCTTGGGAAAACCAACACAGTGGGAAAACAAACCTTCTGATAAAACAATCCTTGTGGGAAAACAAACCTTGTGGGGAAACAAACCTTGTGGGGAAACAAACCTTGTGGGAAAGCAAACCTTGTGAGAAAACAAACCTTGTGGGGAAACAAACCTTGTGGGAAAACAAACCTTATGGGAAAACAAACCTTGTGGGAAAACAAATCTTATGGGAAAACAAACCGTGTGGGAAAACCAACCTTGCGGGAAAACCAACCTTGGGGGAAAACAAAGCTTGTGGGAAAACAAACCTTGTGGGAAAACCAACCTAGTGGGAAAAACAACCTAGTGGGAAAACAAACCTTGTCAGAAAACAAACCTTGTGGGAAAACCAACCTTATGGTGAAAGAAACCCTGCGGGAAAACCAACCTTGTGGGAAAACCAACCTTGTGGGAAAGCGAACCTTTTGGGAAAACCAACACAGTGGGAAAACAAACCTTGTGGGAAAACCAACCATGCGGGAAAACCAACCTTTGGGGAAAACAAACCTTGTGGGAAAACACACCTTGTGGGGAAACAAACCTAGTGGGAAAACAAACCTTGTGAGAAAACAACCCTTGTGGGAAAACAAACCTTGTGTGGAAACAAACCTTTCGGGAAAACTAACCTTGTGGGAAAACAAACCCTGCGGGAAAACGAACCTTGTGGGAAAACCAACCTTATGGGGAAACAAACCCTGCGGGAAAACCAACCTTGTGGGAAAACCAACCTTGCGGGAAAGCGAACCTTTTGGGAAAACCAACACAGTGGGAAAACAAACCTTGTGAGAAAACAATCCTTGTGGGAAAACAAACCTTGTGGGGAAACAAACCTTGTGGGGAAACAAACCTTGTGGGAAAACTAACCTTGTGGGAAAACAAACCTTGCGGGAAAACTAACCTTGTGGGAAAACAAACCCTGCGGGAAAAACAACCTTGTGGGAAAACCAACCTTGTGGGGAAACAAACCTTTCGGGAAAACAAACCTTGTGGGAAAACAAACCTTGTGGGAAAACAAACCTTGTGGGAAAACAAACCTTATGAGGAAAGCAACCCTGCGGGAAAACCAACCTTGTGGGAAAACCAACCTTGTGGGAAAGCGAACCTTTTGGGAAAACCAACACAGTGGGAAAACAAACCTTGTGGGAAAACCAACCATGCGGGAAAACCAACCTTTGGGGAAAACAAACCTTGTGGGAAAACACACCTTGTGGGGAAACAAACCTAGTGGGAAAACAAACCTTGTGAGAAAACAACCCTTGTGGGAAAACAAACCTTGTGGGGAAACAAACCTTTCGGGGAAACTAACCTTGTGGGAAAACAAACCCTGCGGGAAAACGAACCTTGTGGGAAAACCAACCTTATGGGGAAACAAACCCTGCGGGAAAACCAACCTTGTGGGAAAACCAACCTTGCGGGAAAGCGAACCTTTTGGGAAAACCAACACAGTGGGAAAACAAACCTTGTGAGAAAACAATCCTTGTGGGAAAACAAACCTTGTGGGGAAACAAACCTTGTGGGGAAACAAACCTTGTGGGAAAACTAACCTTGTGGGAAAACAAACCTTGCGGGAAAACTAACCTTGTGGGAAAACAAACCCTGCGGGAAAACCAACCTTGTGGGAAAACCAACCTTGTGGGGAAACAAACCTTTCGGGAAAACAAACTTTGTGGGAAAACAAACCTTGTGGGAAAACAAACCTTGTGGGAAAACAAACCTTATGGGGAAAGCAACCCTGCGGGAAAACCAACCTTGTGGGAAAACCAACCTTGTGGGAAAGCGAACCTTTTGGGAAAACCAACACAGTGGGAACACAAACCTTGTGGGAAAACCAACCTTGCGGGAAAACCAACCTTGTGGGAAAACAAACCTTGTGGGAAAACAAACCTTGTGGGAAAACAAACCTTGTGGGAAAACAAACCTTATGGGAAAACAAACCTTGTGGGGAAACAAACCTTGTGGGAAAACCAACCTTGCGGGAAAGCGAACCTTTTGGGAAAACCAACACAGTGGGAAAAAAAAACCTTGTGGGAAAACCAACCTTGCGGGAAAACCAACCTTGGGGGAAAACAAAGCTTGTGGGAAAACAAACCCTGCGGGAAAACCAACCTTGTGGGAAAACCAACCTTGTGGGGAAACAAACCTTTCGGGAAAACTAACCTTGTGGGAAAACAAACCCTGCGGGAAAACGAACCTTGTGGGAAAACAAACCTTGTGGGAAAACAAACCTTGTGAGAAAATAAACCTTGTGGGAAAACAAACCTTATGGGGAAACAAACCCTGCGGGAAAACCAACCTTGTGGGAAAACCAACCTTGCGGGAAAGCGAACCTTTTGGGAAAACCAACACAGTGGGAAAAAAACCTTGTGGGAAAACCAACCTTGCGGGAAAACCAACCTTGGGGGAAAAGAAACCTTGTGGGAAAACAAACCTTGTGGGGAAACAAACCTAGTGGGAAAACAAACCTTGTGAGAAAACAATCCTTGTGGGAAAACAAACCTTGGGGGGAAACAAACCTTGCGGGGAAACTAACCTTGTGGGAAAACAAACCCTGCGGGAAAACCAACCTTGTGGGGAAACAAACCTTTCGAGAAAACTAACCTTGTGGGAAAACAAACCCTGCGGGAAAACGAACCTTGTGGGAAAACAAACCTTGTGGGAAAACAAACCTTGTGGGAAAACAAACCTTGTGAGAAAACAAACCTTGTGGGAAAACCAACCTTATGGGGAAAGCAACCCTGCGGGAAAACCAACCTTGTGGGAAAACCAACCTTGTGGGAAAACCAACCTTGTGGGAAAGCGAACCTTTTGGGAAAACCAACACAGTGGGAAATAAACCTTGTGGGAAAACAAACCTTGTGGGGAAACAAACCTTGCGGGAAAGAGAACCTTTTGGGAAAACAAACACAGTGGGAAAACAAACCTTGTGAGAAAACAAACATTGCGGGAAAACTAACCTTGTGGGAAAACAAACCCTGCGGGAAAACCAGCCTTGTGGGAAAACCAACCTTGTGGGGAAACAAACCTTTCGGGAAAACCAGCCTTGCGGGAAAGCGAACCTTTTGGGAAATCCAACCTTATGGGGAAAGCAACCCTGCGGGAAATCAACCTTGTGGGAAAACCAACCTTGTGGGAAAACCAACCTTTTGGGAAAGCGAACCTTTTGGGAAAACCAACACAGTGGGAAAACAAACCTTGTGGGAAAACAAACCTTGTGGGGAAACAAACCTTGCGGGAAAACTAACCTTGTGGGAAAACAAACCCTGCGGGAAAACCAACCTTGTGGGAAAACCAACCTTGTGGGGAAACAAACCTTTCGGGAAAACCAACCTTGTGGGAAAACAAACCTTGTGGGAAAACAAACCTTGTGGGGAAACAAACCTTGTGGGAAAACCAACCTTGCGGGAAAGCGAACCTTTTGGGAAAACCAACACAGTGGGAAAACAAACCTTGTGGGTAAACCAACCTTGCGGGAAAACCAACCTTGGGGGAAAACAAAGCTTGTGGGAAAACAAACCTTGTGGGTAAACCAACCTTGCGGGAAAACCAACCTTGGGGGAAAACAAAGCTTGTGGGAAAACAAACCTTGTGGGAAAACCAACCTAGTGGGAAAACAAACCTTGTGAGAAAACAATCCTTGTGGGAAAACAAACCTTGTGGGGAAACAAACCTTGCGGGAAAACGAACCTTGTGGGAAAACAAACCCTGTGGGAAAACCAACCTTGTGGGAAAACCAACCTTGTGGGGAAACAACCTAGTGGGAAAAACAACTTTGGGGGAAAACAAAGATTGTGGGAAAACAAACCTTGTGGGAAAACCAACCTAGTGGGAAAAACAACCTAGTGGGAAAACAAACCTTGTGAGAAAACAAACCTTGTGGGAAAACCAACCTTATGGGGAAAGCAACCCTGCGGGAAAACCAACCTTGTGGGAAAACCAACCTTGTGGGAAAACCAACCTTGTGGGAAAGCGAACCTTTTGGGAAAACCAACACAGTGGCAAATAAACCTTGTGGGAAAACAAACCTTGTGGGGAAACAAACCTTGCGGGAAAACTAACCTTGTGGGAAAACAAACCCTGCGGGAAAACCAACCTTGGGGGAAAACCAACCTTGCGGGAAAGCGAACCTTTTGGGAAAACCAACACAGTGGGAAAACAAACCTTGTGGGAAAACCAACCTTGCGGTAAAACCAACCTTGGGGGAAAACAAACCTTGTGGGAAAACAAACCTTGTGGGGAAACAAACCTAGTGGGAAAACAAACCTTGTGAGAAAACAATCCTTGTGGGAAAACAAACCTTGTGGGGAAACAAACCTTGCGGGAAAACTAACCTTGTGGGAAAACAAACCCTGCGGGAAAACCAACCTTGTGGAAAAACCAACCTTGTGGGGAAACAAACCTTTCGGGAAAACCAACCTTGTGGGTAAACCAACCTTGCGGGAAAACCAACCTTGGGGGATAACCAACCTTGCGGGAAAGCGAACCTTTTGGGAAAACCAACACAGTGGGAAAACAAACCTTGTGGGAAAACCAACCTTGCGGGAAAACCAACATTGGGGGAAAACAAACCTTGTGGGAAAACAAACCTTGTGGGGAAACAAACCTAGTGGGAAAACAAACCTTGTGAGAAAACAATCCTTGTGGGAAAACAAACCTTGTGGGGAAACAAACCTTGCGGGAAAACGAACCTTGTGGGAAAACAAACCCTGCGGGAAAACCAACCTTGTGGGAAAACCAACCTTGTGGGGAAACAAACCTTTCGGGAAAACCAACCTTGTGGGAAAACAAACCTTGTGGGAAAACAAACCTTGTGGGAAAACAAACCTTGTGGGGAAACAAACCTTGTGGGAAAACCGACCTTGCGGGAAAGCGAACCTTTTGGGAAAACAAACACAGTGGGAAAACAAACCTTGTGGGAAAACCAACCTTGCGGGAAAACCAACTTCGGAGGAAAACAAACCTTGTGAGAAAACAAACATTGTGGGGAAACAAACCTTGTGGGAAAACCAGCCTTGCGGGAAAGCGAACCTTTTGGGAAAACCAACACAGTGGGAAAACAAACCTTGTGGGAAAACCAACCTTGCGGGAAAACCAACCTTGGGGGAAAACAAAGCTTGTGGGAAAACAAACCTTTTCGGAAAACCAACCTAGTGGGAAAAACAACCTAGTGGGAAAACCAACCTTGTGAGGAAACAAATCTTGTGGGAAAACCAACCTTATGGGGAAAGCAACCCTGCGGGAAAACCAACCTTGTGGGAAAACAAACCTTGTGGGAAAGCGAACCTTTTGGGAAAACCAACACAGTGGGAAAACAAACCTTGTGGGAAAACCAACCTTGCGGGAAAGCGAACCTTTTGGGAAAACCAACACAGTGGGAAAACAAACCTTGTGGGAAAACCAACCTTGCGGGAAAACCAACCTTGGGGGAAAACAAAGCTTGTGGGAAAACAAACCTTGTGGGGAAACAATCCTTGTGGGAAAACTAACCTTGTGGGAAAACAAACCTTGCGGGAAAACTAACCTTGTGGGAAAACAAACCCTGCGGGAAAACCAACCTTGTGGGAAAACCAACCTTGTGGGGAAACAAACCTTTCGGGAAAACCAACCTTGTGGGAAAACAAACCTTGTGGGAAAACAAACCTTGTGGGAAAACAAACCATGTGGGAAAACAAACCTTGTGAGAAAACAAACCTTGTGGGGAAACAAACCTTCTGGGAAAACCAACCATGCGGGAAAGCGAACTTTTGGGAAAACCAACACAGTGGGAAACCAAACCTTGTGGGAAAACCAACCTTGCGGGAAAACCAACCTTGGGAGAAAACAAAGCTTGTGGGAAAACAAACCTTGTGGGAAAACCAACCTAGTGGGAAAAACGACCTAGTGGGAAAACAAACCTTGTGAGAAAACAAACCTTGTGGGAAAACCAACCTTATGGGGAAAGCAACCCTGCGGGAAAACCAACCTTGTGGGAAAACCAACCTTGTGGGAAAGCGAAGCTTTTGGGAAAACCAACACAGTGGGAAAACAAAGCTTGTGGGAAAATAAACCTTGTGGGAAAACCAACCTAGTGGGAAAAACAACCTAGTGGGAAAACCAACCTTGTGAGAAAACAAATCTTGTGGGAAAACCAACCTTATGGGGAAAGCAACCCCGCGGGAAAACCAACCTTGTGGGAAAACCAACCTTGTGGGAAAGCGAACCTTTTGGGAAAACCAACACAGTGGGAGAACAAACCTTGTGGGAAAACCAACCTTGCGGGAAAGCGAACCTTTTGGGAAAACCAACACAGTGGGAAAACAAACCTTGTGGGAAAACCAACCTTGCGGGAAAACCAACCTTGGGGGAAAACAAAGCTTGTGGGAAAACAAACCTTGTGGGAAAACCAACCTAGTGGGAAAAACAACCTAGTGGGAAAACAAATCTTGTGAGAAAACAAACCCTGCGGGAAAACCAACCTTGTGGGAAAACCAACCTTGTGGGGAAACAAACCTTTCGGGAAAACCAACCTTGTGGGAAAACAAACCTTGTGGGAAAACAAACCTTGTGGGAAAACAAACCTTGTGGGAAAACAAACCTTGTGAGAAAACAAACCTTGTGGGAAAACCAACCTTATGGGGAAAGCAACCCTGCGGGAAAACCAACCTTGTGGGAAATCCAACCTTGTGGGAAAGCGAACCTTTTGGGAAAACCAACACAGTGGGAAAACAAACCTTGTGGGAAAACCAACCTTGCGGGAAAGCGAAACTTTTGGGAAAACCAACACAGTGGGAAAACAAACCTTGTGGGAAAACCAACCTTGCGGAAAAACCAACCTTGGGGGAAAACAAAGCTTGTGGGAAAACAAACCTTGTGGGAAAACCAACCTAGTGGGAAAACCAACCTAGTGGGAAAACAAACCTTGTGAGAAAACAAACCTCGTGGGAAAACCAACCGTATGGGAAAACAAACCTAGTGGGAAAAAAAACCTTGTGGGGAAACAAACCTTTCTGGAAAACCAACCTTGTGGGAAAACAAACCTAGTGGGAAAACAAACCTTGTGGGAAAACAAACCTTGTGGGAAAACAAACCTTGTGGGAAAACCAACCTTGCGGGAAAACCAACCTTGTGGGAAAACAAACCTTATGGGAAAACAAACCTTGTGGGGAAACAAACCTTGTGGGAAAACCAACATTGCGGGAAAGCGAACCTTTTGGGAAAACCAACACAGTGGGAAAACAAACCTTGTGGGAAAACCAACCTTCAGGGAAAACCAACCTTGGGGGAAAACAAAGCTTGTGGGAAAACAAACCTTGTGGGAAAACCAACCTAGTGGGAAAAACAACCTAGTGGGAAAACAAACCTTGTGAGAAAACAAACCTTGTGGGAAAACCAACCTTATGGGGAAAGCAACCCTGCGGGAAAACCAACCTTGTGGGAAAACCAACCTTGTGGGGAAACAAACCTTTCGGGAAAACTAACCTTGTGGGAAAACAAACCCTGCGGGAAAACGAACCTTGTGGGAAAACAAACCTTGTGGGAAAACAAACCTTGTGAGAAAATAAACCTTGTGGGAAAACAAACCTTATGGGGAAACAAACCCTGCGGGAAAACCAACCTTGTGGGAAAACCAACCTTGCGGGAAAGCGAACCTTTTGGGAAAACCAACACAGTGGGAAAAAAACCTTGTGGGAAAACCAACTTTGCGGGAAAACCAACCTTGGGGGAAAAGAAACCTTGTGGGAAAACAAACCTTGTGGGGAAAGAAACCTAGTGGGAAAACAAACCTTGTGAGAAAACAATCCTTGTGGGAAAACAAACCTTGGGGGGAAACAAACCTTGCGGGGAAACTAACCTTGTGGGAAAACAAACCCTGCGGGAAAACCAACCTTGTGGGGAAACAAACCTTTCGGGAAAACTAACCTTGTGGGAAAACAAACCCTGCGGGAAAACGAACCTTGTGGGAAAACAAACCTTGTGGGAAAACAAACCTTGTGGGAAAACAAACCTTGTGAGAAAACAAACCTTGTGGGAAAACCAACCTTATGGGGAAAGCAACCCTGCGGGAAAACCAACCTTGTGGGAAAACCAACCTTGTGGGAAAACCAACCTTGTGGGAAAGCGAACCTTTTGGGAAAACCAACACAGTGGGAAATAAACCTTGTGGGAAAACAAACCTTGTGGGGAAACAAACCTTGCGGGAAAGAGAACCTTTTGGGAAAACAAACACAGTGGGAAAACAAACCTTGTGAGAAAACAAACATTGCGGGAAAACTAACCTTGTGGGAAAACAAACCCTGCGGGAAAACCAGCCTTGTGGGAAAACCAACCTTGTGGGGAAACAAACCTTTCGGGAAAACCAGCCTTGCGGGAAAGCGAACCTTTTGGGAAATCCAACCTTATGGGGAAAGCAACCCTGCGGGAAATCAACCTTGTGGGAAAACCAACCTTGTGGGAAAACCAACCTTTTGGGAAAGCGAACCTTTTGGGAAAACCAACACAGTGGGAAAACAAACCTTGTGGGAAAACAAACCTTGTGGGGAAACAAACCTTGCGGGAAAACTAACCTTGTGGGAAAACAAACCCTGCGGGAAAACCAACCTTGTGGGAAAACCAACCTTGTGGGGAAACAAACCTTTCGGGAAAACCAACCTTGTGGGAAAACAAACCTTGTGGGAAAACAAACCTTGTGGGGAAACAAACCTTGTGGGAAAACCAACCTTGCGGGAAAGCGAACCTTTTGGGAAAACCAACACAGTGGGAAAACAAACCTTGTGGGTAAACCAACCTTGCGGGAAAACCAACCTTGGGGGAAAACAAAGCTTGTGGGAAAACAAACCTTGTGGGTAAACCAACCTTGCGGGAAAACCAACCTTGGGGGAAAACAAAGCTTGTGGGAAAACAAACCTTGTGGGAAAACCAACCTAGTGGGAAAACAAACCTTGTGAGAAAACAATCCTTGTGGGAAAACAAACCTTGTGGGGAAACAAACCTTGCGGGAAAACGAACCTTGTGGGAAAACAAACCCTGCGGGAAAACCAACCTTGTGGGAAAACCAACCTTGTGGGGAAACAACCTAGTGGGAAAAACAACTTTGGGGGAAAACAAAGATTGTGGGAAAACAAACCTTGTGGGAAAACCAACCTAGTGGGAAAAACAACCTAGTGGGAAAACAAACCTTGTGAGAAAACAAACCTTGTGGGAAAACCAACCTTATGGGGAAAGCAACCCTGCGGGAAAACCAACCTTGTGGGAAAACCAACCTTGTGGGAAAACCAACCTTGTGGGAAAGCGAACCTTTTGGGAAAACCAACACAGTGGCAAATAAACCTTGTGGGAAAACAAACCTTGTGGGGAAACAAACCTTGCGGGAAAACTAACCTTGTGGGAAAACAAACCCTGCGGGAAAACCAACCTTGGGGGAAAACCAACCTTGCGGGAAAGCGAACCTTTTGGGAAAACCAACACAGTGGGAAAACAAACCTTGTGGGAAAACCAACCTTGCGGTAAAACCAACCTTGGGGGAAAACAAACCTTGTGGGAAAACAAACCTTGTGGGGAAACAAACCTAGTGGGAAAACAAACCTTGTGAGAAAACAATCCTTGTGGGAAAACAAACCTTGTGGGGAAACAAACCTTGCGGGAAAACTAACCTTGTGGGAAAACAAACCCTGCGGGAAAACCAACCTTGTGGAAAAACCAACCTTGTGGGGAAACAAACCTTTCGGGAAAACCAACCTTGTGGGTAAACCAACCTTGCGGGAAAACCAACCTTGGGGGAAAACCAACCTTGCGGGAAAGCGAACCTTTTGGGAAAACCAACACAGTGGGAAAACAAACCTTGTGGGAAAACCAACCTTGCGGGAAAACCAACATTGGGGGAAAACAAACCTTGTGGGAAAACAAACCTTGTGGGGAAACAAACCTAGTGGGAAAACAAACCTTGTGAGAAAACAATCCTTGTGGGAAAACAAACCTTGTGGGGAAACAAACCTTGCGGGAAAACGAACCTTGTGGGAAAACAA
Source organism: Branchinecta lynchi (assembly GCA_023053575.1). NCBI lineage: Eukaryota > Metazoa > Arthropoda > Branchiopoda > Anostraca > Branchinectidae > Branchinecta > Branchinecta lynchi. Next base: position 144,766 of record JAKZAP010000072.1, read on the forward strand.
ACCCTGCGGGAAAACCAACCTTGTGGGAAAACCAACCTTGTGGGGAAACAAACCTTTCGGGAAAACCAACCTTGTGGGAAAACAAACCTTGTGGGAAAACAAACCTTGTGGGAAAACAAACCTTGTGGGGAAACAAACCTTGTGGGAAAACCAACCTTGCGGGAAAGCGAACCTTTTGGGAAAACCAACACAGTGGGAAAACAAACCTTGTGGGAAAACCAACCTTGCGGGAAAACCAACTTCGGAGGAAAACAAACCTTGTGAGAAAACAAACCTTTTCGGAAAACCAACCTAGTGGGAAAAACAACCTAGTGGGAAAACCAACCTTGTGAGAAAACAAATCTTGTGGGAAAACCAACCTTATGGGGAAAGCAACCCTGCGGGAAAACCAACCTTGTGGGAAAACAAACCTTGTGGGAAAGCGAACCTTTTGGGAAAACCAACACAGTGGGAAAACAAACCTTGTGGGAAAACCAACCTTGCGGGAAAGCGAACCTTTTGGGAAAACCAACACAGTGGGAAAACAAACCTTGTGGGAAAACCAACCTTGCGGGAAAACCAACCTTGGGGGAAAACAAAGCTTGTGGGAAAACAAACCTTGTGGGGAAACAATCCTTGTGGGAAAACTAACCTTGTGGGAAAACAAACCTTGCGGGAAAACTAACCTTGTGGGAAAACAAACCCTGCGGGAAAACCAACCTTGTGGGAAAACCAACCTTGTGGGGAAACAAACCTTTCGGGAAAACCAACCTTGTGGGAAAACAAACCTTGTGGGAAAACAAACCTTGTGGGAAAACAAACCATGTGGGAAAACAAACCTTGTGAGAAAACAAACCTTGTGGGGAAACAAACCTTGTGGGAAAACCAACCATGCGGGAAAGCGAACCTTTTGGGAAAACCAACACAGTGGGAAACCAAACCTTGTGGGAAAACCAACCTTGCGGGAAAACCAACCTTGGGAGAAAACAAAGCTTGTGGGAAAACAAACCTTGTGGGAAAACCAACCTAGTGGGAAAAACGACCTAGTGGGAAAACAAACCTTGTGAGAAAACAAACCTTGTGGGAAAACCAACCTTATGGGGAAAGCAACCCTGCGGGAAAACCAACCTTGTGGGAAAACCAACCTTGTGGGAAAGCGAAGCTTTTGGGAAAACCAACACAGTGGGAAAACAAAGCTTGTGGGAAAATAAACCTTGTGGGAAAACCAACCTAGTGGGAAAAACAACCTAGTGGGAAAACCAACCTTGTGAGAAAACAAATCTTGTGGGAAAACCAACCTTATGGGGAAAGCAACCCCGCGGGAAAACCAACCTTGTGGGAAAACCAACCTTGTGGGAAAGCGAACCTTTTGGGAAAACCAACACAGTGGGAGAACAAACCTTGTGGGAAAACCAACCTTGCGGGAAAGCGAACCTTTTGGGAAAACCAACACAGTGGGAAAACAAACCTTGTGGGAAAACCAACCTTGCGGGAAAACCAACCTTGGGGGAAAACAAAGCTTGTGGGAAAACAAACCTTGTGGGAAAACCAACCTAGTGGGAAAAACAACCTAGTGGGAAAACAAATCTTGTGAGAAAACAAACCCTGCGGGAAAACCAACCTTGTGGGAAAACCAACCTTGTGGGGAAACAAACCTTTCGGGAAAACCAACCTTGTGGGAAAACAAACCTTGTGGGAAAACAAACCTTGTGGGAAAACAAACCTTGTGGGAAAACAAACCTTGTGAGAAAACAAACCTTGTGGGAAAACCAACCTTATGGGGAAAGCAACCCTGCGGGAAAACCAACCTTGTGGGAAATCCAACCTTGTGGGAAAGCGAACCTTTTGGGAAAACCAACACAGTGGGAAAACAAACCTTGTGGGAAAACCAACCTTGCGGGAAAGCGAAACTTTTGGGAAAACCAACACAGTGGGAAAACAAACCTTGTGGGAAAACCAACCTTGCGGAAAAACCAACCTTGGGGGAAAACAAAGCTTGTGGGAAAACAAACCTTGTGGGAAAACCAACCTAGTGGGAAAACCAACCTAGTGGGAAAACAAACCTTGTGAGAAAACAAACCTCGTGATAAAACCAACCGTATGGGAAAACAAACCTAGTGGGAAAAAAAACCTTGTGGGGAAACAAACCTTTCTGGAAAACCAACCTTGTGGGAAAACAAACCTAGTGGGAAAACAAACCTTGTGGGAAAACAAACCTTGTGGGAAAACAAACCTTGTGGGAAAACCAACCTTGCGGGAAAACCAACCTTGTGGGAAAACAAACCTTATGGGAAAACAAACCTTGTGGGGAAACAAACCTTGTGGGAAAACCAACCTTGCGGGAAAGCGAACCTTTTGGGAAAACCAACACAGTGGGAAAACAAACCTTGTGGGAAAACCAACCTTCAGGGAAAACCAACCTTGGGGGAAAACAAAGCTTGTGGGAAAACAAACCTTGTGGGAAAACCAACCTAGTGGGAAAAACAACCTAGTGGGAAAACAAACCTTGTGAGAAAACAAACCTTGTGGGAAAACCAACCTTATGGGGAAAGCAACCCTGCGGGAAAACCAACCTTGTGGGAAAACCAACCTTGTGGGAAAGCGAACCTTTTGGGAAAACCAACACAGTGAGAAAACAAACCTTGTGGGAAAACCAACCTTGCGGGAAAACCAACCTTCGGGGAAAACAAACCTTGCGGGAAAACCAACCTTGGGGGAAAACAAACCTTGTGGGAAAACAAACCTTGTGGGGAAACAAACCTAGTGGGAAAACAATCCTTGTGGGAAAACCAACCTTGCGGGAAAGCGAACCTTTTGGGAAAACCAACACAGTGGGAAAACAAACCTTGTGAGAAAACAATCCTTGTGGGAAAACAAACCTTGTGGGGAAACAAACCTTGTGGGGAAACAAACCTTGTGGGAAAACTAACCTTGTGGGAAAACAAACCCTGCGGGAAAACCAACCTTGTGGGAAAACCAACCTTGTGGGGAAACAAACCTTTCGGGAAAACCAACCTTGTGGGAAAACAAACCTTGTGGGAAAACAAACGTTGTGGGAAAACAAACCTTATGGGGAAAGCAACCTTGCGGGAAAACCATCCTTGTGGGAAAACAAACCTTGTGGGAAAACAAACCTAGTGGGAAAACAAAACTTGTGGGAAAACCAACCTAGTGGGAAAAACAACCTAGTGGGAAAACAAACCTTGTGAGAAAACAAACCTTGTGGGAAATCCAACCTCATGGGGAAAGCAACCCTGCGGGAAAACCAACCTTGTGGGAAATCCAACCTTGTGGGAAAGCGAACCTTTTGGGAAAACCAACACAGTGGGAAAACAAACCTCGTGGGAAAACCAACCTTGCGGGAAAACCAACCTTCGGGGAAAACCAACCTTGCGGGAAAACCAACCTTGGGGGAAAACAAACCTTGTGGGAAAACAAACCTTGTGGGGAAACAAACTTAGTGGGAAAACAATCCTTGTGGGAAAACCAACCTTGCGGGAAAGCGAACCTTTTGGGAAAACCAACACAGTGGGAAAACAAACCTTGTGAGAAAACAATCCTTGTGGGAAAACAAACCTTGTGGGGAAACAAACCTTGTGGGGAAACAAACCTTTTGGGAAAACAAACCTTGTGGGAAAACAAACCTTGTGGGAAAACAAACCTTGTGGGGAAACAAACCTAGTGGGAAAACTAACCTTGTGGGAAAACAAACCTTGCGGGAAAACTAACCTTGTGGGAAAACAAACCCTGCGGGAAAACCAACCTTGTGGGAAAACCAACCTTGGGGGAAAACAAAGCTTGTGGGAAAACAAACCTTTTGGGAAAACAAACCTTGTGGGAAAACAAACCTTGTGGGAAAACAAACCTTGTGGGGAAACAAACCTTGTGGGAAAACTAACCTTGTGGGAAAACAAACCTTGCGGGAAAACTAACCTTGTGGGAAAAAAAACCCTGCGGGAAAACCAACCTTGTGGGAAAACCAACCTTGTGGGGAAACAAACCTTTCGGGAAAACCAACCTTGTGGGAAAACAAACCTTGTGGGAAAACAAACCTTGTGGGAAAACAAACCTTATGGGGAAAGCAACCTTGCGGGAAAACCAACCTTGTGGGAAAACAAACCTTGTGGGAAAACAAACCTTGTGGTAAAACAAATCTTGTGGTAAAACAAACCTTATGGGAAAACAAACCTTGTGGGGAAACAAACCTTGTGGGAAAACCAACCTTGCGGGAAATCGAACCTTTTGGGAAAACCAAAACAGTGGGAAAACAAACCTTGTGGGAAAACCAACCTTGCGGGAAAACCAACCTTGGGTGAAAAAAAAGCTTGTGGGAAAACAAACCTTGTGGGAAAACCAACCTAGTGGGAAAAACAACCTAGTGGGAAAACAAACCTTGTGAGGAAACAAACCTTGTGGGAAAACCAACCTTATGGGGAAAGCAACTCTGCGGGAAAACCAACCTTGTGGGAAAACCAACCTTGTGGGAAAGCGAACCTTTTGGGAAAAACCAACACAGTGGGAAAACAAACCTTGTGGGAAAACCAACCTTGCGGGAAAACCAACCTTGTGGGAAAACAAACCTTTTGGGAAAACAAACCTTGTGGGAAAACAAACCTTGTGGGAAAACAAACCTTGTGGGGAAACAAACCTTGTGGGAAAACTAACCTTGTGGGAAAACAAACCTTGCGGGAAAACTAACCTTGTGGGAAAACAAACCCTGCGGGAAAACCAACCTTGTGGGAAAACCAACCTTGTCCCACAAGGTTTGTTTCCCCACAAGGTTTGTTTCCCCACAAGGTTTGTTTTCCCACAAGGATTGTTTTCTCACAAGGTTTGTTTTCCCACTGTGTTGGTTTTCCCAAAAGGTTCGCTTTCCCGCAAGGTTGGTTTTCCCACAAGGTTGGTTTTCCCGCAGGTTGTTTCCCCATAAGGTTGGTTTTCCCACAAGGTTTCTTTTCTCACAAGGTTTGTTTTCCCACAAGGTTTGTTTTCCCATAAGGTTTGTTTTCCCACAAGGTTGGTTTTCCCGCAGGGTTAGTTTTCCCACAAGGTCTAGTTTTCCCGAAAGGCTTGTTTCCCCACAAGGTTGGTTTTCCCACAAGGTTGGTTTTCCCGCAGGGTTTGTTTTCCCACAAGGTTAGTTTTCCCGCAAGGTTTGTTTCCCCACAAGGTTTGTTTTCCCACAAGGATTGTTTTCTCACAAGGTTTGTTTTCCCACAAGGTTTGTTTCCCCACAAGGTTTGTTTTCCCCCAAGGTCGGTTTTCCCGCAAGGTTGGTTTTCCCACAAGGTTTTTTTTCCCACTGTGTTGGTTTTCCCAAAAGGTTCGCTTTCCCACAAGGTTGGTTTTCCTACAAGGTTGGTTTTCCCGCAGGGTTGCTTTCCCCATAAGGTTGGTTTTATCACAAGGTTTGTTTTCTCACAAGGTTTGTTTTCCCACTAGGTTGTTTTTCCCACTAGGTTGGTTTTCCCACAAGGTTTGTTTTCCCACAAGCTTTGTTTTCCCCCAAGGTTGGTTTTCCCGCAAGGTTGGTTTTCCCACAAGGTTTGTTTTCCCACTGTGTTGGTTTTCCCAAAAGGTTCGCTTTCCCGCAAGGTTGGTTTTCCCACAAGGTTTGTTTCCCCACAAGGTTTGTTTTCCCATAAGATTTGTTTTCCCACAAGGTTTGTTTTCCCACAAGGTTTGTTTTCCCACAAGGTTTGTTTTCCCACAAGGTTTGTTTTCCCACAAGGTTGGTTTTCCCGAAAAGTTTGTTTCCCCACAAGGTTTGTTTTCCCACTAGGTTTGTTTTCCCATAAGGTTGGTTTTCCCACTAGGTTGTTTTTCCCACTAGGTTGGTTTTCCCACAAGGTTTGTTTTCCCACAACCTTTGTTTTCCCCCAAGGTTGGTTTTCCCGCAAGGTTGGTTTTCCCACAAGGTTGGTTTTCCCGAAAGGTTTGTTTCCCCACAAGGTTTGTTTTCCCACTAGGTTTGTTTTCTCACAAGGTTGGTTTTCCCACTAGGTTGTTTTTCCCACTAGGTTGGTTTTCCCACAAGGTTTGCTTTCCCACAAGCTTTGTTTTCCCCCAAGGTTGGTTTTCCCGCAAGGTTGGTTTTCCCACAAGGTTTGTTTTCCCACTGTGTTGGTTTTCCCAAAAGGTTCGCTTTCCCGCAAGGTTGGTTTTTTCACAAGGTTTGTTTCCCCACAAGGTTTGTTTTGACATAAAGGTGTGTTTTCCCACAAGGTTTGTTTTCCCACAAGGTTTGTTTTCCCACTAGGTTTGTTTTCCCACAAGGTTGGTTTTCCAGAAAGGTTTGTTTCCCCACAAGGTTTGTTTTCCCACTAGGTTTGTTTTCCCATAAGGTTGGTTTTCCCACGAGGTTTGTTTTCTCACAAGGTTTGTTTTCCCACTAGGTTGTTTTTCCCACTAGGTTGGTTTTCCAACAAGGTTTGTTTTCCCACAAGCTTTCTTTTCCCCCAAGATTGGTTTTCCCGCAAGGTTGGTTTTCCCACAAGGTTTGTTTTCCCACTGTGTTGGTTTTCCCAAAAGGTTCGCTTTCCCGCAAGGTTGGTTTTCCCACAAGGTTTGTTTCCCCACAAGGTTTGTTTTCTCACAAGGTTTGTTTTCCCACAAGGTTTGTTTTCCCACAAGGTTTGTTTTCCCACAAGGTTTGTTTTCCCGAAAGGTTTGTTTCCCCACAAGGTTGGTTTTCCCACAAGGTTGGTTTTCCCCCAGGGTTTGTTTTCTCACAATATTTGTTTTCCCACTAGGTTGTTTTTCCCACTAGGTTGGTTTTCCCACAAGGTTTGTTTTCCCACAAGCTTTGTTTTCCCCCAAGGTTGGTTTTCCCGCAAGGTTGGTTTTCCCACAAGGTTTGTTTTCCCACTGTGTTGGTTTTTCCAAAAGGTTCCCACAAGGTTTGTTTTCCCACAAGGTTGGTCTTCCCGAAAGGTTTGTTTCCCCACAAGGTTTGTTTTCCCACTAGGTTTGTTTTCCCATAAGGTTGGTTTTCCCACAAGGTTTGTTTTCTCACAAGGTTTGTTTTCCCACTAGGTTTGTTTCCCCACAAGGTTTCTTTTCTCACAAGGTTTGTTTTCCCACAAGGTTTGTTTTCCCACAAGGTTGGTTTTCCCGAAAGGTTTGTTTCCCCACAAGGTCGGTTTTCCCACAAGGTTGGTTTTCCCGCAGGGTTTGTTTTCCCACAAGGTTAGTTTTCCCGCAAGGTTTGTTTCCCCACAAGGTTTGTTTTCCCACAAGGATTGTTTTCTCACAAGGTTTGTTTTCCCACTAGGTTTGTTTCCCCATAAGGTTTGTTTTCCCACAAGGTTTGTTTTCCCCCAAGGTTGGTTTTCCCGCAAGGTTGGTTTTCCCACAAGGTTTGTTTTCCCACTGTGTTGGTTTTCCCAAAAGGTTTGCTTTCCCACAAGGTTGGTTTTCCCACAAGGTTTGTTTTCTCACAAGGTTTGTTTTCCCACTAGGTTGTTTTCCCACTAGGTTGGTTTTCCTACAAGGTTTGTTTTCCCACAAGCTTTGTTTTCCCCCAAGGTTGGTTTTCCCGCAAGGTTGGTTTTCCCACAATGTTTGTTTTCCCACTGTGTTGGTTTTCCCAAAAGGTTCGCTTTCCCGCAAGGTTGGTTTTCCCACAAGGTTTGTTTCCCCACAAGGTTTGTTTTCCCATAAGGTTTGTTTTCCCACAAGGTTTGTTTTCCCACAAGATTTGTTTTCCCACAAGGTTTGTTTTCCCACAAGGTTGGTTTTCCCGAAAGGTTGGTTTTCCCACAAGGTTTGTTTTGTGACTGTGTTGGTTTTCCCAAAAGGTTCGCTTTCCCACAAGGTTGGTTTTCCCACAAGGTTGGTTTTCCCGCAGTGTTGCTTTCCCCATAAGGTTTGTTTTCCCACAAGGTTGGTTTTCCCACAAGGTTTGTTTTCCCACAAGGTTGGTTTTCCCGAAAGGTTTGTTTCCCCACAAGATTGGTTTTCCCACAGGCTTGGTTTTCCCGCAGGGTTTGTTTTCCCACAAGTTTAGTTTTCCCGCAAGGTTTGTTTTCCCACAAGGTTAGTTTTCCCACAAGGTTTGTTTCCCCACAAGGTTTGTTTCCCCACAAGGTTTTTTTTCCCACTGTGTTGGTTTTCCCAAAAGGTTCGCTTTCCCACAAGGTTGGTTTTCCTACAAGGTTGGTTTTCCCGCAGGGTTGCTTTCCCCATAAGGTTGGTTTTATCACAAGGTTTGTTTTCTCACAAGGTTTGTTTTCCCACTAGGTTGTTTTTCCCACTAGGTTGGTTTTCCCACAAGGTTTGTTTTCCCACAAGCTTTGTTTTCCCCCAAGGTTGGTTTTCCCGCAAGGTTGGTTTTCCCACAAGGTTTGTTTTCCCACTGTGTTGGTTTTCCCAAAAGGTTCGCTTTCCCGCAAGGTTGGTTTTCCCACAAGGTTTGTTTCCCCACAAGGTTTGTTTTCCCATAAGATTTGTTTTCCCACAAGGTTTGTTTTCCCACAAGGTTTGTTTTCCCACAAGATTTGTTTTCCCACAAGGTTGGTTTTCCCGAAAAGTTTGTTTCCCCACAAGGTTTGTTTTCCCACTAGGTTTGTTTTCCCATAAGGTTGGTTTTCCCACTAGGTTGTTTTTCCCACTAGGTTGGTTTTCCCACAAGGTTTGTTTTCACACAACCTTTGTTTTCCCCCAAGGTTGGTTTTCCCGCAAGGTTGGTTTTCCCACAAGGTTGGTTTTCCCGAAAGGTTTGTTTCCCCACAAGGTTTGTTTTCCCACTAGGTTTGTTTTCTCACAAGGTTGGTTTTCCCACTAGGTTGTTTTTCCCACTAGGTTGGTTTTCCCACAAGGTTTGCTTTCCCACAAGCTTTGTTTTCCCCCAAGGTTGGTTTTCCCGCAAGGTTGGTTTTCCCACAAGGTTTGTTTTCCCACTGTGTTGGTTTTCCCAAAAGGTTCGCTTTCCCGCAAGGTTGGTTTTTTCACAAGGTTTGTTTCCCCACAAGGTTTGTTTTGACATAAAGGTGTGTTTTCCCACAAGGTTTGTTTTCCCACAAGGTTTGTTTTCCCACTAGGTTTGTTTTCCCACAAGGTTGGTTTTCCAGAAAGGTTTGTTTCCCCACAAGGTTTGTTTTCCCACTAGGTTTGTTTTCCCATAAGGTTGGTTTTCCCACGAGGTTTGTTTTCTCACAAGGTTTGTTTTCCCACTAGGTTGTTTTTCCCACTAGGTTGGTTTTCCAACAAGGTTTGTTTTCCCACAAGCTTTGTTTTCCCCCAAGGTTGGTTTTCCCGCAAGGTTGGTTTTCCCACAAGGTTTGTTTTCCCACTGTGTTGGTTTTCCCAAAAGGTTCGCTTTCCCGCAAGGTTGGTTTTCCCACAAGGTTTGTTTCCCCACAAGGTTTGTTTTCTCACAAGGTTTGTTTCCCACAAGGTTTGTTTTCCCACAAGGTTTGTTTTCCCACAAGGTTTGTTTTCCCGAAAGGTATGTTTCCCCACAAGGTTGGTTTTCCCACAAGGTTGGTTTTCCCCCAGGGTTTGTTTTCTCACAATATTTGTTTTCCCACTAGGTTGTTTTCCCACTAGGTTGGTTTTCCTACAAGGTTTGTTTTCCCACAAGCTTTGTTTTCCCCCAAGGTTGGTTTTCCCGCAAGGTTGGTTTTCCCACAAGGTTTGTTTTCCCACTGTGTTGGTTTTCCCAAAAGGTTTGTTTCCCCACAAGGTTTGTTTTCCCACTAGGTTTGTTTTCCCATAAGGTTGGTTTTCCCACAAGGTTTGTTTTCTCACAAGGTTTGTTTTCCCACTAGGTTTGTTTCCCCACAAGGTTTCTTTTCTCACAAGGTTTGTTTTCCCACAAGGTTTGTTTTCCCACAAGGTTGGTTTTCCCGAAAGGTTTGTTTCCCCACAAGGTCGGTTTTCCCACAAGGTTGGTTTTCCCGCAGGGTTTGTTTTCCCACAAGGTTAGTTTTCCCGCAAGGTTTGTTTCCCCACAAGGTTTGTTTTCCCACAAGGATTGTTTTCTCACAAGGTTTGTTTTCCCACTAGGTTTGTTTCCCCATAAGGTTTGTTTTCCCACAAGGTTTGTTTTCCCCCAAGGTTGGTTTTCCCGCAAGGTTGGTTTTCCCACAAGGTTTGTTTTCCCACTGTGTTGGTTTTCCCAAAAGGTTTGCTTTCCCACAAGGTTGGTTTTCCCACAAGATTGGTTTTCCCGCAGGGTTGCTTTCCCCATAAGGTTGGTTTTCCCACAAGGTTTGTTTTCTCACAAGGTTTGTTTTCCCACTAGGTTGTTTTCCCACTAGGTTGGTTTTCCTACAAGGTTTGTTTTCCCACAAGCTTTGTTTTCCCCCAAGGTTGGTTTTCCCGCAAGGTTGGTTTTCCCACAATGTTTGTTTTCCCACTGTGTTGGTTTTCCCAAAAGGTTCGCTTTCCCGCAAGGCTGGTTTTCCCACAAGGTTTGTTTCCCCACAAGGTTTGTTTTCCCATAAGGTTTGTTTTCCCACAAGGTTTGTTTTCCCACAAGATTTGTTTTCCCACAAGGTTTGTTTTCCCACAAGGTTGGTTTTCCCGAAAGGTTGGTTTTCCCACAAGGTTTGTTTTGTGACTGTGTTGGTTTTCCCAAAAGGTTCGCTTTCCCACAAGGTTGGTTTTCCCACAAGGTTGGTTTTCCCGCAGTGTTGCTTTCCCCATAAGGTTTGTTTTCCCACAAGGTTGGTTTTCCCACAAGGTTTGTTTTCCCACAAGGTTGGTTTTCCCGAAAGGTTTGTTTCCCCACAAGATTGGTTTTCCCACAGGCTTGGTTTTCCCGCAGGGTTTGTTTTCCCACAAGTTTAGTTTTCCCGCAAGGTTTGTTTTCCCACAAGGTTAGTTTTCCCACAAGGTTTGTTTCCCCACAAGGTTTGTTTCCCCACAAGGTTTGTTTTCCCACAAGGATTGTTTTCTCACAAGGTTTGTTTTCCCACTGTGTTGGTTTTCCCAAAAGGTTCGCTTTCCCGCAAGGTTGGTTTTCCCACAAGGTTGGTTTTCCCGCAGGGTTTGTTTCCCCATAAGGTTGGTTTTCCCACAAGGTTTGTTTTCTCACAAGGTTTGTTTTCCCACAAGGTTTGTTTTCCCACAAGGTTTGTTTTCCCACAAGGTTGGTTTTCCCGCAGGGTTTGTTTTCCCACAAGGTTAGTTTTCCCGAAAGGTTTGTTTCCCCACTAGGTTTGTTTTCCCATAAGGTTGGTTTTCCCACAAGGTTTGTTTTCTCACAAGGTTTGTTTTCCCACTAGGTATGTTTCCCCACAAGGTTTGTTTTCTCACAAGGTTTGTTTTCCCACAAGGTTTGTTTTCCCACAAGGTTTGTTTTCCCACAAGGTTTGTTTTCCCACAAGGTTGGTTTTCCCGAAAGGTTTGTTTCCCCACAAGGTTGGTTTTCCCACAAGGTTGGTATTCCCGCAGGGTTTGTTTTCCCACAAGGTTAGTTTTCCCGCAAGGTTTGTTTCCCCACAAGGTTTGTTTTCCCACAAGGATTTTGTCCCCACTAGGTTTGTTTCCCCACAAGGTTTGTTTTCCCCCAAGGTTGGTTTTCCCGCAAGGTTGGTTTTCCCACAAGGTTTGTTTTCCCACTGTGTTGGTTTTCCCAAAAGGTTCGCTTTCAAACAAGGTTGGTTTTCCCACAAAGTTGGTTTTCCCGCTGGGTTGCTTTCCCCATAAGGTTGGTTTTCCCACAAGGTTTGTTTTCTCACAAGGTTTGTTTTCCCACTAGGTTGTTTTTCCCACTAGGTTGGTTTTCCCACAAGGTTTGTTTTCCCACAAGCTTTGTTTTCCCCCAAGGTTGGTTTTCCCGCAAGGTTGGTTTTCCCACAAGGTTTGTTTTCCCACTGTGTTGGTTTCCCCACTAGGTTGGTTTTCCCGTAAGGTTTGTTTTCCCACAAGCTTTGTTTTCCCCCAAGGTTGGTTTTCCCGCAAGGTTGGTTTTCCCACAATGTTTGTTTTCCCACTTTGTTGGTTTTCCCAAAAGGTTCGCTTTCCCGCAAGGTTGGTTTTCCCACAAGGTTTGTTTCCCCACAAGGTTTGTTTTCCCATAAGGTTTTTTTTCCCACAAGGTTTGTTTTCCCACATGGTTTGTTTTCCCACAAGGTTTGTTTTCCCACAAGGTTGGTTTTCCCGCAAGGTTGGTTTTCCCACAAGTTTTGTTTTCCCACTGTGTTGGTTTTCCCAAAAGGTTCGCTTTCCCACAAGGTTGGTCTTCCCACAAGGTTGGTTTTCCCGCAGGGTTGCTTTCCCCATGCAAGGATTGTTTTCTCACAAGGTTTGTTTTCCCACTAGGTTGTTTTTCCCACTAGGTTGGTTTTCCCACAAGGTTTGTTTTCCCACAAGCTTTGTTTTCCCCCAAGGTTGGTTTTCCCGCAAGGTTGGTTTTCCCACAAGGTTTGTTTTCCCACTGTGTTGGTTTTCCCAAAAGGGTCGCTTTCCCGCAAGGTTGGTTTTCCCACAAGGTTTGTTTCCCCACAAGGTTTGTTTTCCCATAAGGTTTGTTTGCCCACAAGGATTGTTTTCTCACAAGGTTTGTTTTCCCACTAGGTTTGTTTCCCCACAAGGTTTGTTTTCCCACAAGGTTTGTTTTCCCCCAAGGTTGGTTTTCCCGCAAGGTTGGTTTTCCCACAAGGTTTGTTTTCCCACTGTGTTGGTTTTCCCAAAAGGTTTGCTTTCCCACAAGGTTGGTTTTCCCATAAGATTGGTTTTCCCACAAGGTTTGTTTTCTCACAAGGTTTGTTTTCCCACTAGGTTGTTTTCCCACTAGGTTGGTTTTCCTACAAGGTTTGTTTTCCCACAAGCTTTGTTTTCCCCCAAGGTTGGTTTTCCCGCAAGGTTGGTTTTCCCACAATGTTTGTTTTCCCACTGTGTTGGTTTTCCCAAAAGGTTCGCTTTCCCGCAAGGTTGGTTTTCCCACAAGGTTTGTTTCCCCACAAGGTTGGTTTTCCCACAAGGTTGGTATTCCCGCAGGGTTTGTTTTCCCACAAGGTTAGTTTTCCCGCAAGGTTTGTTTCCCCACAAGGTTTGTTTTCCCACAAGGATTGTTTTCCCACTAGGTTTGTTTCCCCACAAGGTTTGTTTTCCCACAAGGTTTGTTTTCCCCCAAGGTTGGTTTTCCCACAAGGTTGGTTTTCCCACAAGGTTTGTTTTCCCACTGTGTTGGTTCTCCCAAAAGGTTCGCTTTCCCACAAGGTTGGTCTTCCCACAAGGTTGGTTTTCCCGCAGGGTTGCTTTCCCCATAAGGTTGGTTTTCCCACAAGGTTTGTTTTCTCACAAGGTTTGTTTTCCCACTAGGTTGTTTTTCCCACTAGGTTGGTTTTCCCACAAGGTTTGATTTCCCACAAGCTTTTTTTTCCCCCAAGGTTGGTTTTCCCGCAAGGTTGGTTTTCCCACAAGGTTTGTTTTCCCACTGTGTTGGTTTTCCCAAAAGGTTCGCTTTCCCACAAGGTTGGTTTTCCCACAAGGTTTGTTTCCCCACAAGGGTTGTTTTCCCATAAGGTTTGTTTTCCCACAAGGTTTGTTTTCCCACAAGGTTTGTTTTCCCACAAGGTTTGTTTTCCCACAAGGTTGGTTTTCCCGCAAGGTTGGTTTTCCCACAAGGTTTGTTTTCCCACTGTGTTGGTTTTCCCAAAAGGTTCGCTTTCCCACAAGGTTGGTTTTCCCACAAGGTTGGTTTTCCCGCAGGGTTGCTTTCAGCATAAGGTTTGTTTTCCCACAAGGTATGTTCTCCCACAAGGTTTGTTTTCCCACAAGGTTGGTTTTCCCGCAAGGTTGGTTTTCCCACAAGGTTTGTTTTCCCACTGTGTTGGTTTTCCCAAAAGGTTCGCTTTTCCCACAAGGTTGGTTTTCCCACAAGGTTGGTTTTCCCGCAGGGTTGCTTTCCCCATAAGGTTTGTTTTCCCACAAGGTTTGTTTTCCCACAAGGTTTGTTTTCCCACAAGGTTGGTTTTCCTGAAAGGTTTGTTTCCCCACAAGGTTGATTTTCCCACAAGGTTGGTTTTCCCGCAGGTTTTGTTTTCCCACAAGGTTAGTTTTCCCGCTAGGTTTGTTTTCCCACAAGGTTAGTTCTCCCACAAGGTTTGTTTCCCCACAAGGTTTGTTTCCCCACAAGGTTTGTTTTCCCACAAGGATTGTTTTCTCACAAGGTTTGTTTTCCCACTGTGTTGGTTTTCCCAAAAGGTTCGCTTTCCCGCAAGGTTGGTTTTCCCACAAGGTTGGTTTTCCCGCAGGGTTTGTTTCCCCATAAGGTTGGTTTTCCCACAAGGTTTGTTTTCTCACAAGGTTTGTTTTCCCACAAGGTTTGTTTTCCCACAAGGTTTGTTTTCCCACAAGGTTGGTTTTCCCGCAGGGTTTGTTTTCCCACAAGGTTAGTTTTCCCGAAAGGTTTGTTTCCTCACAAGGTTGGTTTTCCCACAAGGTCGGTTTTCCCGCAGGGTTTGTTTTCCCACAAGGTTAGTTTTCCCGCAAGGTTTGTTTCCCCACAAGGTTTGTTTTCCGACAAGGATTGTTTTCTCACAAGGTTTGATTTCCTACTAGGTTTGTTTCCCCACAAGGTTTGTTTTCCCACAAGGTTTGCTTTCCCCCAAGGTTGGTTTTCCCGCAAGGTTGGTTTTCCCACAAGGTTTGTTTTCCCACTGTGTTGGTTTTCCCAAAAGGTTCGCTTTCCCACAAGGTTGGTTTTCCCACAAGGTTGGTTTTCCCGCAGGGTTGCTTTACCCATAAGGTTGGTTTTCCCACAAGGTTTGTTTTCTCACAAGGTTTGTTTTCCCACTAGGTTGTTTTTCCCACTAGGTTGGTTTTCCCACTAGGTTTGTTTTCCCACAAGCTTTGTTTTCCCCCAAGGTTTGTTTTCCCGCAAGGTTGGTTTTAACACAAGGTTTGTTTTCCCACTGTGTTGGTTTTCCCAAAAGGTTCGCTTTCCCGCAAGGTTGGTTTTCCCACAAGGTTTGTTTCCCCACAAGGTTTGTTTTCCCATAAGATTTGTTTCCCCACAAGGTTTGTTTTCCCACTAGGTTTGTTTTCCCATAAGGTTGGTTTTCCCACAAGGTTTGTTTTCTCACAAGGTTTGTTTTCCCACTAGGTTTGTTTCCCCACAAGGTTTGTTTTCTCACAAGGTTTGTTTTCCCACAAGGTTTGTTTTCCCACAAGGTTTGTTTTCCCACAAGGTTTGTTTTCCCACAAGGTTTGTTTTCCCGAAAGGTTTGTTTCCCCACAAGGTTGGTTTTCCCACAAGGTTGGTTTTCCCACAAGGTTGGTTTTCCCGCAGGGTTTGTTTTCCCACAAGGTTAGTTTTCCCGGAAGGTTTGTTTTCCCACAAGGATTGTTTTCCCACTAGGTTTGTTTCCCCACAAGGTTTGTTTTCCCACAAGGTTTGTTTTCCCCCAAGGTTGGTTTTCTCGCAAGGTTGGTTTTCCCACAAGGTTTGTTTTCCCACTGTGATGGTTTTCCAAAAAGGTTCGCTTTCCCACAAGGTTGGTTTTCCCACAAGGTTGGTTTTCCCGCAGGGTTGCTTTCCCCATAAGGTTGGTTTTCCCACAAGGTTTGTTTTCTCATAAGGTTTGTTTTCCCACTAGGTTGTTTTTTCCCACTAGGTTGGTTTTCCCACAAGGTTTGTTTTCCCACAAGCTTTGTTTTCCCCCAAGGTTGGTTTTCCCGCAAGGTTGGTTTTCCCACAAGGTTTGTTTTCCCACTGTGTTGGTTTTCCCAAAAGGTTCGCTTTCCCGCAAGGTTGGTTTTCCCACAAGGTTTGTTTCCCCACAAGGTTTGTTTTCCCATAAGGTTTGTTTTCCCACAAGGTTTGTTTTCCCACAAGGTTTGTTTTCCCACAAGGTTTGTTTTCCCACAAGGTCTGTTTTCCCACAAGGTTTGTTTTCCCACAAGGTTTGTTTTCCCGAAAGGTTTGTTCCCCCACAAGGTTGGTTTTCCCACAAGGTTGGTTTTCCCGCAGGGTTTGTTTTCCCACAAGGTTAGTGTTGTGTCGGTCTCTATGTCAAGTGCTTAACTAACTATATGTACATACCGAAGTGAACGTAATCCTTTGGTACTTCGTAGAATCTAACTGCACAAATGAAGACTCAGAACTAAACAACATCCTGTTAAACTGAAGTCCACGTCAGCTGGATATTGCTAAATTCCATACTACGTCGACATCAGATAGTTTCCGGTCAGGAAGCTAAATTGTATGTTACGTCAGGACCTTCACTTGTGCAGTTAGGAGTATATAAGCTCTTTCCAGTCTTAGCGCTGGGTCTTTCGTCATTCGTCTTTCATGTTTTGTAAGTCACACATGACTTAGTCTATTATCGTTATCGATCGTGATATTATTTACCCGGATTGGGATTGCCTTTATAAAGAGTAAGTCGGAAATAAAACCACTATATGTTAACGTAAACCTTGTCTACTACCGCCCTTACTTACCCACCGCCTTACACGCTACGGTTACGCTACCTCAAGTTATAGGCTACTATCACCCGTAGTTACCCTAAGCTCCAACCCCAGTTACAACAGTGGTGGCAGCGGTGGGATAGCAAAGAACACCAGAGAGTAGTAGTAAGCTTCCTGAGAAATAAAACGAGGCGTCGTAATCGGCAGTGGCATCGTAGAACTGACCAGCGATCGGTCCTCCAGCGGTGGCGGCGATTCCAGAGAACATAAGGAGGAGACCAAATGCGTTTGTTAACTTCTCTAAGCCGAGCAGCTCAACCAGCAGGACAGAACGAAGAGACGCAAAGGCAGAAATTGCTAGTCCAAATACCACAGCGTAGGTGATTAGCATTGTGTATGTGCTGAAGAACGGACACAATATTGTAACAATTCCACCCAGGGTTAAGGCGATGTTGTTGACTAGCAATGCGTTAACTTTAGGATGGTCAGCCAGCGCTCCACATAAAACTCTGCCAACTGTATTCGCAATGCCAATGACCGACACTAGAAGAGCAGCTTCGTCTCGCGTCATGTCAGGGTTCGACAGCAGCGCCTTGTCGGTCAAGTACATGAAAGGAACGAAGAATCCCATCAGAGTGAAAAAACTGGAGACGGATATAATGACAAAACTGGGCGACGATAGAAGATCAACATGAGTCATCCTTGCCAACACATGACGCGACTCTATCGGTAAACAAGTGCAGCATCCGCATGGTGCGTTGTCGGAGTCCTCGCCAGGTGACTCTGGGATGGGTGTTGGTAGTCGGGTAACCGACGCGTGATATTTGGATGAGTCCTGAGTGGTGTACTGTGGAAGACGTAGTAGACTTGCACTATAAAATATATCATCACGATACATGGGACGGGATCCGTCCAACTGCGTTCTTGACCCCCTAGAACTTCTTCTTGACGCCATACTGTGCGCGACACTAACTCTGCTTTCATTCCGCGCGAAGGAACTACTTCGCAGATTTCTATCTTCACCATTTTCATCATCTTCCTCGTCTTCATAAATAACTGCCTCACTGGGTGAAATTTGAATATTTGGAACGGAGGTGATATTGTTCAAAGGAAGAACCCCGTTTTCAGGGATCGGTTCGAACTGGTTCACTGATAGCGATGACATCTGTCGGTGGGCGTCTGTCATTTGAACTTCATTGGCAGAGCAGCGGGATTGAGATCGCATTCGTCCACCCTGTGTCTGTCCGCTCTGAAAGCTAGCGACTGAATCACAATGGAGCATTTTCTCATCTCGGGCTCTCTTGATTCTCTGGAGGAGTGGAGTTCCAGGCTCCTCGGGCTCCAAATATGTTGGCTCCAGTGGACGGAAAAGCGCGCCAAAAACCCCGCAATTTAAAACGAGACCTGCCTGGATGAGGAGAGCTCCCCGCCAGCCGTATTCGCTAATCAGGTACGACGTAAAAGGCGCCATGAGGAAAGTTCCAATACCGGATCCGCAAACTGCGATTCCGGTAGCTAATGCTCTTTTCTTCTCAAAGTAAAATCCAACGGCAATTACGGCTGGTACGTAAACCAAACCGAAGCCAATGCCTCCTATAACGCCATATGTGATGCAGAGGAACTCAATACTGGTGGCAAAAGAAGACGCCACAAATCCGACACAGCCTATTACACTGCCTGCGACAGCTACCGCGCGAAATCCGAATTTGTTTGCCAGGGCACTGACGAAAGGGCCCATCAGGAGGTAAAATCCGGATAAGAGGGATCCAACTAAAGCTACTCTCGACGTGGACTCGTTAAAGGAATCCACCAGGTGGTTCATCAATATTCCGAAGGAAAATATGATCCCATCGACAACCAGGTTGCAGAAAAAAGACGCTGCGACGATCACCCAGCCCCAGCCGCCATCTGGAGGCACAACAAAGCTCGGCCCCACTGCGGGTTCATCCTCATCATGCCTCGCATCTCCTATAAAGAACTCGGTCTTTTCTTTCGGATCGGCCGACTTCTCATCTTTATCCGTAACGCCGTTTACCTTCCGTGCCATTCCGATATCTCGTCAACTTTACGTCAGATCCATTCCCATCTCAACCAAAACTCCCAAGCTGTACAAAACCTCCCTGGGCCTTAGATTTCTACCTGGGCACTGCCACTGATTTCTCTCTCTCTCTCTGAGAACGGTGCGTATTGTTGCTCGTCTTCGCTTACTAGTAGCATTTCAGTGGGGGGTTTAATACTTATCATGACTTTGGTTTGTCCGACAGGGGTTGGCAAACTGTTTATCGTGAATAATTTGAACTTTTGTGCTGGGTCCACTAACGGTATTAATAACACCGAAAAGAGGTGTCGGTCGACTACTACGAGGTTAGTCTTCATTCTCAAATAATAGAGGAGCATGCTATCACGGGATAAAGGGATAGGGAGGCGTATGCCGTAGGGGATCTTCTGATTTATTTCGGAAAGAATTTCAAATAATGTCTGAGGGCTAATAAAATCCGTGCTGAGTTTACCATTCAAAAGGCTGAGGAGGGCAAGTTCTATTTTACTGAGGTCTGTGGCGATATTTAGGAGGGATGCTGAGATGATTTCGAGTGAAGTGGTCATTAGGGCGTTCAGAGAACCTAATTGGTAGGTTTCCACGCGTAATTCCTCCAAGTTTGTCGCTGTCGTTCGAACTTGCTGGGTTAAAGACTCCAGTCTCTCGCTTTGCTTGCTGGATATACTCGTAAACATTTTTTGTATGTGAAGAGTGCTGTTTGTCACTGATTGTAAGTCAAGTACTGAGTCCCGTAAAGTCTTTATTTCGTCGTCAGTTGCTAGAGAGAATATTTTGCTTATTACTTGCCCGGCGAATGGGAAAATCCCGGCTTCCCTTTTCGTTCGGTCTAGATTTGACCCTTTCCTGAAAAAAGTGATTTGAATCCTTTTTACTACGTCCTGAATTTTCGCACATTCGCTTTCGTATAAGTCGAATAAAATTGAAAGTCGCTTCGTCATGATACTCTCCAGACTGCTATTTTCGGGTCCGACATGTACGTTCCCGTGCCTATGGATAATCGCTGTCCCTGCCATTTTTGTGAGTTCATTTTTCAAGGGGCTTAGTGCACTTCTTACTTTTGAAATCTCGAATTCCAACTGATTTAGGGGGTCACCATCAAGTCGCAAGAAAATCTTCCAAGATATCGTCGATAGAGCAAGTTCTCCGTTTTGTGTGAAAATCAATCCGTGATTTACCTTTGTTCCGGCGGAAGGTGTCAAATTTATTATGCGAAGTAGAACCAAAATGCTGATCTGGGACTTCCAGGTTAACATCCTCCTGGAAAAGAAATCAGCAGATTGACTTCCTGTTCGAAATTTGCGTTTACGTATCTGATTCCCAAGGATTTGTCAGTTTTGTTTTGTAGTTGCTTGAAGTGTGTTGAAGTGTGTTGCTTGAATTTTTTTTCTACCATGAATGCCGAGAAGATGTTCACGGCCGAGGAGTTCGCGACTTTGACTGCTTCTTTGCGGTCGGTTGAGACCGCATTGAAGGGACAAGTCGAGTCTCTTCAGCGAGAGAATCGCCGTTTGAGTCATCGGCTTGCCAATTTGCAAGCCGAGACAGCCGATAGTGCTCAAAAAACACGAGCTGATTTGATGGATTGGACAAGGATTGTTTTCTCACAAGGTTTGATTTCCTACTAGGTTTGTTTCCCCACAAGGTTTGTTTTCCCACAAGGTTTGCTTTCCCCCAAGGTTGGTTTTCCCGCAAGGTTGGTTTTCCCACAAGGTTTGTTTTCCCACTGTGTTGGTTTTCCCAAAAGGTTCGCTTTCCCACAAGGTTGGTTTTCCCACAAGGTTGGTTTTCCCGAAGGTTGGTTTTCCCGCAAGGTTGGTTTTCCCACAAGGTTTGTTTTCCCACTGTGTTGGTTTTCCCAAAAGGTTCGCTTTCCCACAAGGTTGGTTTTCCCACAAGGTTGGTTTTCCCGCAGGGTTGCTTTACCCATAAGGTTGGTTTTCCCACAAGGTTTGTTTTCTCACAAGGTTTGTTTTCCCACTAGGTTGTTTTTCCCACTAGGTTGGTTTTCCCACTAGGTTTGTTTTCCCACAAGCTTTGTTTTCCCCCAAGGTTTGTTTTCCCGCAAGGTTGGTTTTAACACAAGGTTTGTTTTCCCACTGTGTTGGTTTTCCCAAAAGGTTCGCTTTCCCGCAAGGTTGGTTTTCCCACAAGGTTTGTTTCCCCACAAGGTTTGTTTTCCCATAAGATTTGTTTCCCCACAAGGTTTGTTTTCCCACTAGGTTTGTTTTCCCATAAGGTTGGTTTTCCCACAAGGTTTGTTTTCTCACAAGGTTTGTTTTCCCACTAGGTTTGTTTCCCCACAAGGTTTGTTTTCTCACAAGGTTTGTTTTCCCACAAGGTTTGTTTTCCCACAAGGTTTGTTTTCCCACAAGGTTTGTTTTCCCACAAGGTTTGTTTTCCCGAAAGGTTTGTTTCCCCACAAGGTTGGTTTTCCCACAAGGTTGGTTTTCCCACAAGGTTGGTTTTCCCGCAGGGTTTGTTTTCCCACAAGGTTAGTTTTCCCGGAAGGTTTGTTTTCCCACAAGGATTGTTTTCCCACTAGGTTTGTTTCCCCACAAGGTTTGTTTTCCCACAAGGTTTGTTTTCCCCCAAGGTTGGTTTTCTCGCAAGGTTGGTTTTCCCACAAGGTTTGTTTTCCCACTGTGATGGTTTTCCAAAAAGGTTCGCTTTCCCACAAGGTTGGTTTTCCCACAAGGTTGGTTTTCCCGCAGGGTTGCTTTCCCCATAAGGTTGGTTTTCCCACAAGGTTTGTTTTCTCATAAGGTTTGTTTTCCCACTAGGTTGTTTTTTCCCACTAGGTTGGTTTTCCCACAAGGTTTGTTTTCCCACAAGCTTTGTTTTCCCCCAAGGTTGGTTTTCCCGCAAGGTTGGTTTTCCCACAAGGTTTGTTTTCCCACTGTGTTGGTTTTCCCAAAAGGTTCGCTTTCCCGCAAGGTTGGTTTTCCCACAAGGTTTGTTTCCCCACAAGGTTTGTTTTCCCATAAGGTTTGTTTTCCCACAAGGTTTGTTTTCCCACAAGGTTTGTTTTCCCACAAGGTTTGTTTTCCCACAAGGTCTGTTTTCCCACAAGGTTTGTTTTCCCACAAGGTTTGTTTTCCCGAAAGGTTTGTTCCCCCACAAGGTTGGTTTTCCCACAAGGTTGGTTTTCCCGCAGGGTTTGTTTTCCCACAAGGTTAGTGTTGTGTCGGTCTCTATGTCAAGTGCTTAACTAACTATATGTACATACCGAAGTGAACGTAATCCTTTGGTACTTCGTAGAATCTAACTGCACAAATGAAGACTCAGAACTAAACAACATCCTGTTAAACTGAAGTCCACGTCAGCTGGATATTGCTAAATTCCATACTACGTCGACATCAGATAGTTTCCGGTCAGGAAGCTAAATTGTATGTTACGTCAGGACCTTCACTTGTGCAGTTAGGAGTATATAAGCTCTTTCCAGTCTTAGCGCTGGGTCTTTCGTCATTCGTCTTTCATGTTTTGTAAGTCACACATGACTTAGTCTATTATCGTTATCGATCGTGATATTATTTACCCGGATTGGGATTGCCTTTATAAAGAGTAAGTCGGAAATAAAACCACTATATGTTAACGTAAACCTTGTCTACTACCGCCCTTACTTACCCACCGCCTTACACGCTACGGTTACGCTACCTCAAGTTATAGGCTACTATCACCCGTAGTTACCCTAAGCTCCAACCCCAGTTACAACAGTGGTGGCAGCGGTGGGATAGCAAAGAACACCAGAGAGTAGTAGTAAGCTTCCTGAGAAATAAAACGAGGCGTCGTAATCGGCAGTGGCATCGTAGAACTGACCAGCGATCGGTCCTCCAGCGGTGGCGGCGATTCCAGAGAACATAAGGAGGAGACCAAATGCGTTTGTTAACTTCTCTAAGCCGAGCAGCTCAACCAGCAGGACAGAACGAAGAGACGCAAAGGCAGAAATTGCTAGTCCAAATACCACAGCGTAGGTGATTAGCATTGTGTATGTGCTGAAGAACGGACACAATATTGTAACAATTCCACCCAGGGTTAAGGCGATGTTGTTGACTAGCAATGCGTTAACTTTAGGATGGTCAGCCAGCGCTCCACATAAAACTCTGCCAACTGTATTCGCAATGCCAATGACCGACACTAGAAGAGCAGCTTCGTCTCGCGTCATGTCAGGGTTCGACAGCAGCGCCTTGTCGGTCAAGTACATGAAAGGAACGAAGAATCCCATCAGAGTGAAAAAACTGGAGACGGATATAATGACAAAACTGGGCGACGATAGAAGATCAACATGAGTCATCCTTGCCAACACATGACGCGACTCTATCGGTAAACAAGTGCAGCATCCGCATGGTGCGTTGTCGGAGTCCTCGCCAGGTGACTCTGGGATGGGTGTTGGTAGTCGGGTAACCGACGCGTGATATTTGGATGAGTCCTGAGTGGTGTACTGTGGAAGACGTAGTAGACTTGCACTATAAAATATATCATCACGATACATGGGACGGGATCCGTCCAACTGCGTTCTTGACCCCCTAGAACTTCTTCTTGACGCCATACTGTGCGCGACACTAACTCTGCTTTCATTCCGCGCGAAGGAACTACTTCGCAGATTTCTATCTTCACCATTTTCATCATCTTCCTCGTCTTCATAAATAACTGCCTCACTGGGTGAAATTTGAATATTTGGAACGGAGGTGATATTGTTCAAAGGAAGAACCCCGTTTTCAGGGATCGGTTCGAACTGGTTCACTGATAGCGATGACATCTGTCGGTGGGCGTCTGTCATTTGAACTTCATTGGCAGAGCAGCGGGATTGAGATCGCATTCGTCCACCCTGTGTCTGTCCGCTCTGAAAGCTAGCGACTGAATCACAATGGAGCATTTTCTCATCTCGGGCTCTCTTGATTCTCTGGAGGAGTGGAGTTCCAGGCTCCTCGGGCTCCAAATATGTTGGCTCCAGTGGACGGAAAAGCGCGCCAAAAACCCCGCAATTTAAAACGAGACCTGCCTGGATGAGGAGAGCTCCCCGCCAGCCGTATTCGCTAATCAGGTACGACGTAAAAGGCGCCATGAGGAAAGTTCCAATACCGGATCCGCAAACTGCGATTCCGGTAGCTAATGCTCTTTTCTTCTCAAAGTAAAATCCAACGGCAATTACGGCTGGTACGTAAACCAAACCGAAGCCAATGCCTCCTATAACGCCATATGTGATGCAGAGGAACTCAATACTGGTGGCAAAAGAAGACGCCACAAATCCGACACAGCCTATTACACTGCCTGCGACAGCTACCGCGCGAAATCCGAATTTGTTTGCCAGGGCACTGACGAAAGGGCCCATCAGGAGGTAAAATCCGGATAAGAGGGATCCAACTAAAGCTACTCTCGACGTGGACTCGTTAAAGGAATCCACCAGGTGGTTCATCAATATTCCGAAGGAAAATATGATCCCATCGACAACCAGGTTGCAGAAAAAAGACGCTGCGACGATCACCCAGCCCCAGCCGCCATCTGGAGGCACAACAAAGCTCGGCCCCACTGCGGGTTCATCCTCATCATGCCTCGCATCTCCTATAAAGAACTCGGTCTTCGTCTTTCGTCATTCATATTTTAAAAAATGTTTCAGGTAGTCATTTACTACACCGGCGACGAGCTACAAATCCCGTATCCGAACGTCGCAACGCCAAGGGGAAACCACGATAACATCTTCGGAGGACTGTGAGCCAAACACAGGCTCTCGACAACAACACAGCAGAAGCTCAGGAAAGGAGGAACTTCGAGATACGACGGCGACCCCGCAAATCGGCAATGAAACAACAGAGAACTATCTATCACATTTTTCCCACCATACGGGGAAACGACGAAGCCGACATCAAATTGCGTGCGGTCCATGAACCATCTATGAACTATCCAAGCCTGTCGTTGAAGTTCCAACATGAATATCTCCTGAATGTGAGCTGGTTGCTACAAACAACAACAGCAACAACATCTGTGACAATTCAAGACTGTGTCCTCGAAGATCGAAAGCAAGTGAGTTAAAATGAAAGTGAGTTAGGTCGTGGTAGGCGGTTGCGATGTGAAGATGCGAGACGCGTAGTGAGTTAGTTGGACTTAAAGCACAACTGAACTGTTCCCGACTGTTCCAATTTATGAACAAATGAAGAACATTTGAGCTAAAGGTGAACCCCAGGAGCATCAACTTTTTTTGGACTTACGGAAAGCGAACTATCTCCCCGCAGGACTAAGAACTGCAAGGTGGATGGGGAAGTTATAGGAGTGAGAATGACCATCAAAACCTTAAAGACTTGCTGTGGAAGAAACATGGTCGTTAACCTGGATAAACAGAAACCACTCCAGCGGACTGAGCGCGGCTAGGTAGCTAAGAAAGGAAGAAACTGTGAGTCATAGTTTAAATTTTTTTTGTAGAATAGGGTGTACAATTTTAGGCGAGAGTCGAGCAATCCTGCGGAGGACTTGACAATCCATCCGCCTGGACTCGTTGTCCTTTTATGTATGTATTCGGGATTAGGTTAAGCTAGGTTGCATTAGTGTTAGGACCCATATAATCTCAAACATTTTAAATACTTACATTTCCCATAATAACTGCATACTATTCAAAGCATATTTTTGCTTTCGTGCTTTTCATCTATCTAAGCATATTTTTGCTTTCAGAACTTCCTGTATATATTCATATATACCCATCATAATGCCCATGTTATTCAAAGCAGAATATGTATGGTAGATTGGTATTTCCCCTTCAGCTTCGTGGGATAAGTTAGTTTAGTACTTTAGACCGGGAGGTCTAATTCGTTAAAGGTTAGAGGACTGTTGTGTCGGTCTCTATGTCAAGTGCTTAACTAACTATATGTACATACCGAAGTGAACGTAATCCTTTGGTACTTCGTAGAATCTAACTGCACAAATGAAGACTCAGAACTAAACAACATCCTGTTAAACTGAAGTCCACGTCAGCTGGATATTGCTAAATTCCATACTACGTCGACATCAGATAGTTTCCGGTCAGGAAGCTAAATTGTATGTTACGTCAGGACCTTCACTTGTGCAGTTAGGAGTATATAAGCTCTTTCCAGTCTTAGCGCTGGGTCTTTCGTCATTCGTCTTTCATGTTTTGTAAGTCACACATGACTTAGTCTATTATCGTTATCGATCGTGATATTATTTACCCGGATTGGGATTGCCTTTATAAAGAGTAAGTCGGAAATAAAACCACTATATGTTAACGTAAACCTTGTCTACTACCGCCCTTACTTACCCACCGCCTTACACGCTACGGTTACGCTACCTCAAGTTATAGGCTACTATCACCCGTAGTTACCCTAAGCTCCAACCCCAGTTACAACATTAGTTTTCCCGGAAGGTTTGTTTTCCCGCAAGGTTAGTTTTCCCACAAGGTTTGTTTCCCCACAAGGTTTGTTTCCCCACAAGGTTTGTTTTCCCACAAGGTTTGTTTTCTCACAAGGTTTGTTTTCCCACAAGGTTTGTTTTCCCACAAGGTTTGTTTTCCCACAAGGTTTGTTTTCCCACAAGGTTGGTTTTCCCGCAAGGTTGGTTTTCCCACAAGGTTTGTTTTCCCACTGTGTTGGTTTTCCCAAAAGGTTCGCTTTCCCACAAGGTTGGTTTTCCCACAAGGTTGGTTTTCCCGCAGGGTTGCTTTCAGCATAAGGTTTGTTTTCCCACAAGGTTTGTTCTCCCACAAGGTTTGTTTTCCCACAAGGTTGGTTTTCCCGCAAGGTTGGTTTTCCCACAAGGTTTGTTTTCCCACTGTTTTGGTTTTCCCAAAAGGTTCGCTTTCCCACAAGGTTGGTTTTCCCACAAGGTTGGTTTTCCCGCAGGGTTGCTTTCCCCGTAAGGTTTGTTTTCCCACAAGGTTTGTTTTCCCACAAGGTTTGTTTTCCCACAAGGTTGGTTTTCCCGAAAGGTTTGTTTCCCCACAAGGTTGGTTTTCCCACAAGCTTGGTTTTCCCGCAGGTTTTGTTTTCCCACAAGGTTAGTTTTCCCGCAAGGTTTGTTTTCCCACAAGGTTAGTTTTCCCACAAGGTTTGTTTCCCCACAAGGTGTGTTTCCCCACAAGGTTTGTTTTCCCACAAGGAATGTTTTCTCACAAGGTTTGTTTTCCCACTGTGTTGGTTTTCCCAAAAGGTTCGCTTTCCCGCAAGGTTGGTTTTCCCACAAGGTTGGTTTTCCCGCAGGGTTTGTTTCCCCATAAGGTTGGTTTTCCCACAAGGTTTGTTTTCTCACAAGGTTTGTTTTCCCACAAGGTTTGTTTTCCCACAAGGTTTGTTTTCCCACAAGGTTGGTTTTCCCGCAGGGTTTGTTTTCTCACAAGGTTTGATTTCCCACAAGGTTTGTTTCCCCACAAGGTTTGTTTCCCCACAAGGTTTGTTTTCCCACAAGGATTGTTTTCTCACAAGGTTTGTTTTCCCACTGTGTTGGTTTTCCCAAAAGGTTCGCTTTCCCGCAAGGTTGGTTTTCCCACAAGGTTGGTTTTCCCGCAGGGTTTGTTTCCCCATAAGGTTGGTTTTCCCACAAGGTTTGTTTTCTCACAAGGTTTGTTTTCCCACAAGGTTTGTTTTCCCACAAGGTTTGTTTTCCCACAAGGTTGGTTTTCCCGCAGGGTTTGTTTTCCCACAAGGTTAGTTTTCCCGAAAGGTTTGTTTCCCCACAAGGTGGGTTTTCCCACAAGGTCGGTTTTCCCGCAGGGTTTGTTTTCCCACAAGGTTCGCAAGGTTTGTTTCCCCACAAGGTTTGTTTTCCCACAAGGATTGTTTTCTCACAAGGTTTGATTTCCTACTAGGTTTGTTTCCCCACAAGGTTTGTTTTCCCACAAGGTTTGCTTTCCCCCAAGGTTGGTTTTCCCGCAAGGTTGGTTTTCCCACAAGGTTTGTTTTCCCACTGTGTTGGTTTTCCCAAAAGGTTCGCTTTCCCACAAGGTTGGTTTTCCCACAAGGTTGGTTTTCCCGCAGGGTTGCTTTACCCATAAGGTTGGTTTTCCCACAAGGTTTGTTTTCTCACAAGGTTTGTTTTCCCACTAGGTTGTTTTTCCCACTAGGTTGGTTTTCCCACTAGGTTTGTTTTCCCACAAGCTTTGTTTTCCCCCAAGGTTGGTTTTCCCGCAAGGTTGGTTTTAACACAAGGTTTGTTTTCCCACTGTGTTGGTTTTCCCAAAAGGTTCGCTTTCCCGCAAGGTTGGTTTTCCCACAAGGTTTGTTTCCCCACAAGGTTTGTTTTCCCATAAGATTTGTTTCCCCACAAGGTTTGTTTTCCCACTAGGTTTGTTTTCCCATAAGGTTGGTTTTCCCACAAGGTTTGTTTTCTCACAAGGTTTGTTTTCCCACTAGGTTTGTTTCCCCACAAGGTTTGTTTTCTCACAAGGTTTGTTTTCCCACAAGGTTTGTTTTCCCACAAGGTTTGTTTTCCCACAAGGTTTGTTTTCCCACAAGGTTTGTTTTCCCGAAAGGTTTGTTTCCCCACAAGGTTGGTTTTCCCACAAGGTTGGTTTTCCCACAAGGTTGGTTTTCCCGCAGGGTTTGTTTTCCCACAAGGTTAGTTTTCCCGGAAGGTTTGTTTTCCCACAAGGATTGTTTTCCCACTAGGTTTGTTTCCCCACAAGGTTTGTTTTCCCACAAGGTACAAGGTTGGTTTTCCCACAAGGTTTGTTTTCCCACTGTGTTGGTTTTCCCAAAAGGTTCGCTTTCCCACAAGGTTGGTTTTCCCACAAGGTTGGTTTTCCCGCAGGGCTGCTTTCCCCATAAGGTTGGTTTTCCCACAAGGTTTGTTTTCTCACAAGGTTTGTTTTCCCACTAGGTTGTTTTTTCCCACTAGGTTGGTTTTCCCACAAGGTTTGTTTTCCCACAAGCTTTGTTTTCCCCCAAGGTTGGTTTTCCCGCAAGGTTGGTTTTCCCACAAGGTTTGTTTTCCCACTGTGTTGGTTTTCCCAAAAGGTTCGCTTTCCCGCAAGGTTGGTTTTCCCACAAGGTTTGTTTCCCCACAAGGTTTGTTTTCCCATAAGGTTTGTTTTCCCACAAGGTTTGTTTTCCCACAAGGTTTGTTTTCCCACAAGGTTTGTTTTCCCACAAGGTCTGTTTTCCCACAAGGTTTGTTTTCCCACAAGGTTTGTTTTCCCGAAAGGTTTGTTCCCCCACAAGGTTGGTTTTCCCACAAGGTTGGTTTTCCCGCAGGGTTTGTTTTCCCACAAGGTTAGTTTTCCCGGAAGGTTTGTTTTCCCACAAGGTTAGTTTTCCCACAAGGTTTGTTTCCCCACAAGGTTTGTTTCCCCACAAGGTTTGTTTTCCCACAAGGTTTGTTTTCTCACAAGGTTTGTTTTCCCACAAGGTTTGTTTTCCCACAAGGTTTGTTTTCCCACAAGGTTTGTTTTCCCACAAGGTTGGTTTTCCCGCAAGGTTGGTTTTCCCACAAGGTTTGTTTTCCCACTGTGTTGGTTTTCCCAAAAGGTTCGCTTTCCCACAAGGTTGGTTTTCCCACAAGGTTGGTTTTCCCGCAGGGTTGCTTTCAGCATAAGGTTTGTTTTCCCACAAGGTTTGTTCTCCCACAAGGTTTGTTTTCCCACAAGGTTGGTTTTCCCGCAAGGTTGGTTTTCCCACAAGGTTTGTTTTCCCACTGTGTTGGTTTTCCCAAAAGGTTCGCTTTCCCACAAGGTTGGTTTTCCCACAAGGTTGGTTTTCCCGCAGGGTTGCTTTCCCCGTAAGGTTTGTTTTCCCACAAGGTTTGTTTTCCCACAAGGTTTGTTTTTCCACAAGGTTGGTTTTCCCGAAAGGTTTGTTTCCCCACAAGGTTGGTTTTCCCACAAGGTTGGTTTTCCCGCAGGTTTTGTGTTCCCACAAGGTTAGTTTTCTCGCAAGGTTTGTTTTCCCACAAGGTTAGTTTTCCCACAAGGTTTGTTTCCCCACAAGGTTTGTTTCCCCGCAAGGTTTGTTTTCCCACAAGGAATGTTTTCTCACAAGGTTTGTTTTCCCACTGTGTTGGTTTTCCCAAAAGGTTCGCTTTCCCGCAAGGTTGGTTTTCCCACAAGGTTGGTTTTCCCGCAGGGTTTGTTTCCCCATAAGGTTGGTTTTCCCACAAGGTTTGTTTTCTCACAAGGTTTGTTTTCCCACAAGGTTTGTTTTCCCACAAGGTTTGTTTTCCCACAAGGTTGGTTTTCCCGCAGGGTTTGTTTTCCCACAAGGTTAGTTTTCCCGAAAGGTTTGTTTCCCCACAAGGTGGGTTTTCCCACAAGGTTGGTTTTCCCGCAGGGTTTGTTTTCCCACAAGGTTAGTTTTCCCGCAAGGTTTGTTTCCCCACAAGGTTTGTTTTCCCACAAGGATTGTTTTCTCACAAGGTTTGATTTCCTACTAGGTTTGTTTCCCCACAAGGTTTGTTTTCCCACAAGGTTTGCTTTCCCCCAAGGTTGGTTTTCCCGCAAGGTTGGTTTTCCCACAAGGTTTGTTTTCCCACTGTGTTGGTTTTCCCAAAAGGTTCGCTTTCCCAAAAGGTTGGTTTTCCCACAAGGTTGGTTTTCTCGCAGGGTTGCTTTACCCATAAGGTTGGTTTTCCCACAAGGTTTGTTTTCCCACTAGGTTGTTTTTCCCACTAGGTTGGTTTTCCCACATGGTTTGTTTTCCCACAAGCTTTGTTTTCCCCCAAGGTTGGTTTTCCCGCAAGGTTGGTTTTAACACAAGGTTTGTTTTCCCACTGTGTTGGTTTTCCCAAAAGGTTCGCTTTCCCGCAAGGTTGGTTTTCCCACAAGGTTTGTTTCCCCACAAGGTTTGTTTTCCCATAAGGTTTGTTTCCCCACAAGGTTTGTTTTCCCACTAGGTTTGTTTTCCCATAAGGTTGGTTTTCCCACAAGGTTTGTTTTCTCACAAGGTTTGTTTTCCCACTAGGTTTGTTTCCCCACAAGGTTTGTTTTCTCACAAGGTTTGTTTTCCCACAAGGTTTGTTTTCACACAAGGTTTGTTTTCCCACAAGGTTTGCCCGAAAGGTTTGTTTCCCCACAAGGTGGGTTTTCCCACAAGGTTGGTTTTCCCGCAGGGTTTGTTTTCCCACAAGGTTAGTTTTCCCGCAAGGTTTGTTTCCCCACAAGGTTTGTTTTCCCACAAGGATTGTTTTCTCACAAGGTTTGATTTCCTACTAGGTTTGTTTCCCCACAAGGTTTGTTTTCCCACAAGGTTTGCTTTCCCCCAAGGTTGGTTTTCCCGCAAGATTTGTTTTCCCACTAGGTTTGTTTTCCCACTGTGAAGGTTTTCCCAAAAAGTTCGCTTTCCCACAAGGTTGGTTTTCCCACAAGGTTGGTTTTCCCGCAGGGTTGTTTTACCCATAAGGTTGGTTTTCCCACAAGGTTTGTTTTCTCACAAGGTTTGTTTTCCCACTAGGTTGTTTTCCCCACTAGGTTGGTTTTCCCACAAGGTTTGTTTTCCCACAAGCTTTGTTTTCCCCCAAGGTTGGTTTTCCCGCAAGGTTGGTTTTAACACAAGGTTTGTTTTCCCACTGTGTTGGTTTTCCCAAAAGGTTCGCTTTCCCGCAAGGTTGGTTTTCCCACAAGGTTTGTTTCCCCACAAGGTTTATTTTCCCATAAGGTTTGTTTCCCCACAAGGTTTGTTTTCCCACTAGGTTTGTTTTCCCATAAGGTTGGTTTTCCCACAAGGTTTGTTTTCTCACAAGGTTTGTTTTCCCACTAGGTTTGTTTCCCCACAAGGTTTGTTTTCTCACAAGGTTTGTTTTCCCACAAGGTTTGTTTCCCCACAAGGTTTGTTTTCCCACAAGGTTTGTTTCCCCACAAGGTTAGTTTTCCCACAAGGTTTGTTTCCCCACAAGGTTTGTTTCCCCACAAGGTTTGTTTTCCCACAAGGATTGTTTTCTCACAAGGTTTGTTTTCCCACTGTGTTGGTTTTCCCAAAAGGTTCGCTTTCCCGCAAGGTTGGTTTTCCCACAAGGTTGGTTTTACCGCAGGGTTTGTTTCCCCATAAGGTTGGTTTTCCCACAAGGTTTGTTTTCTCACAAGGTTTGTTTTCCCACAAGGTTTGATTTCCCACAAGGTTGGTTTTCCCGAAAGGTTTGTTTCCCCACAAGGTTGGTTTTCCCACAAGGTTTGTTTTCCCGCAGGTTTTGTTTTCCCACAAGGTTAGTTTTCCCGCAAGGTTTGTTTTCCCACAAGGTTAGTTTTCCCACAAGGTTTGTTTCCCCACAAGTTTTGTTTCCCCACAAGGTTTGTTTTCCCACAAGGATTGTTTTCTCACAAGGTTTGTTTTCCCACTGTGTTGGTTTTCCCAAAAGGTTCACTTTCCCGCAAGGATTGTTTTCTCACAAGGTTTGTTTTCCCACTGTGTTGGTTTTCCCAAAAGGTTCGCTTTCCCACAAGGATTGTTTTCTCACAAGGTTTGTTTTCCCACTGTGTTGGTTTTCCCAAAAGGTTCGCTTTCCCGCAAGGTTGGTTTTCCCACAAGGTTGGTTTTCCCGCAGGGTTTGTTTCCCCATAAGGTTGGTTTTCCCACAAGGTTTGTTTTCTCACAAGGTTTGTTTTCCCACAAGGTTTGTTTTCCCACAAGGTTTGTTTTCCCACAAGGTTGGTTTTCCCGCAGGGTTTGTTTTCCCACAAGGTTAGTTTTCCCGAAAGGTTTGTTTCCCCACAAGGTGGGTTTTCCCACAAGGTTGGTTTTCCCGCAGGGTTTGTTTTCCCACAAGGTTAGTTTTCCCGCAAGGTTTGTTTCCCCACAAGGTTTGTTTTCCCACAAGGATTGTTTTCTCACAAGGTTTGATTTCCTACTAGGTTTGTTTCCCCACTAGGTTTGTTTTCCCACAAGGTTTGCTTTCCCCCAAGGTTGGTTTTCCCGCAAGGTTGGTTTGCCCACAAGGTTTCTTTTCCCACTGTGTTGGTTTTCCCAAAAAGTTCGCTTTCCCACAAGGTTGGTTTTCCCACAAGGTTGGTTTTCCCGCAGGGTTGCTTTACCCATAAGGTTGGTTTTCCCACAAGGTTTGTTTTCTCACAAGGTTTGTTTTCCCACTAGGTTGTTTTTCCCACTAGGTTGGTTTTCCCACAAGGTTTGTTTTCCCACAAGCTTTGTTTTCCCCCAAGGTTGGTTTTCCCGCAAGGTTGGTTTAACACAAGGTTTGTTTTCCCACTGTGTTGTGTTTTCCCAAAAGGTTCGCTTTCCCGCAAGGTTGGTTTTCCCACAAGGTTTGTTTCCCCACAAGGTTTATTTTCCCATAAGGTTTGTTTCCCCACAAGGTTTGTTTTCCCACTAGGTTTGTTTTCCCATAAGGTTGGTTTTCCCACAAGGTTTGTTTTCTCACAAGGTTTGTTTTCCCACTAGGTTTGTTTCCCCACAAGGTTTGTTTTCTCACAAGGTTTGTTTTCCCACAAGGTTTGTTTCCCCTAAAGGTTTGTTTTCCCACAAGGTTTGTTTTCCCCCAAGGTTGGTTTTCCCGCAAGGTTGGTTTTCCCACAAGGTTTGTTTTCCCACTGAGTTGGTTTTCCCAAAAGGTTCGCTTTCCCACAAGGTTGGTTTTCCCACAAGGTTGGTTTTCCCGCAGGGTTGCTTTCCCCATAAGGTTGGTTTTCCCACAAGGTTTGTTTTCTCACAAGGTTTGTTTTCCCACTAGGTTGTTTTTTCCCACTAGGTTGGTTTTCCCACAAGGTTTGTTTTCCCACAAGCTTTGTTTTCCCCCAAGGTTGGTTTTCCCGCAAGGTTGGTTTTCCCACAAGGTTTGTTTTCCCACTGTGTTGATTTTCCCAAAAGGTTCGCTTTCCCGCAAGGTTCGTTTTCCCACAAGGTTTGTTTCCCCACAAGGTTTGTTTTCCCATAAGGTTTAATTCCCCACAAGGTTTGTTTTCCAACAAGGTTTGTTTTCCCACAAGGTTTGTTTTTCCACAAGGTTGGTTTTCCCGCAAGGTTGGTTTTCCCACAAGGTTTGTGTTCCCACTGTGTTGGTTTTCCCAAAAGGTTCGCTTTCCCACAAGGTTGGTTTTCCCACAAGGTTGGTTTTCCCGCAGGGTTGCTTTCCCCATAAGGTTTGTTTTCCCACAAGGTTTGTTTTCCCGAAAGGTTTGTTTCCCCACAAGGTTGGTTTTCCCACAAGGTTGGTTTTCCCGCAGGGTTTGTTTTCCCACAAGGTTGGTTTTCCCGCAGGGTTGCTTTCCCCATAAGGTTTGTTTTCCCCCAAGGTTTGTTTTCCCGAAAGGTTTGTTTCCCCACAAGGTTGGTTTTCCCGCAAGGTTTGTTTTCCCACAAGGTTAGTTTTCCCACAAGGTTTGTTTCCCCACAAGGTTTGTTTCCCCACAAGGTTTGTTTTCCCACAAGGATTGTTTTCTCACAAGGTTTGTTTTCCCACTGTGTTGTTTTTCCCAAAAGGTTCGCTTTCCCGCAAGGTTGGTTTTCCCACAAGGTTGGTTTTCCCGCAGGGTTTGTTTCCCCATAAGGTTGGTTTTCCCACAAGGTTTGTTTTCTCACAAGGTTTGTTTTCCCACAAGGTTTGTTTTCCCACAAGGTTTGTTTTCCCACAAGGTTCGTTTTCCAGCAGGGTTTGTTTTCCCACAAGGTTAGTTTTCCCGAAAGGTTTGTTTCCCCACAAGGTTGGTTTTCCCACAAGGTTGGTTTTCTCGCAGGGTTTGTTTTCCCACAAGGTTAGTTTCCCCGCAAGGTTTGTTTTCCCCCAAGGTTTGTTTTCCCACAAGGTTTGTTTTCTCACAAGGTTTGTTTTCCCACTAGGTTTGTTTCCCCACAAGGTTTGTTTTCCCACAAGGTTTGTTTTCCCCCAAGGTTGGTTTTCCCGCAAGATTGGTTTTCCCAAAAGGTTTTTTTCCCACTGTGTTGGTTTTCCCAAAAGGTTCGCTTTCCCACAAGGTTGGTTTTCCCACAAGGTTGGTTTTCCCACAGGGTTGCTTTCCCCATAAGGTTGGTTTTCCCACAAGGTTTGTTTTCTCACAAGGTTTGTTTTCCCACTAGGTTGTTTTTCCCACTAGGTTGGTTTTCCCACAAGGTTTGTTTTCCCACAAGTTTTGTTTTCCCCCAAGGTTGGTTTTCCGGCAAGGTTGGTTTTCCCACTGTGTTGGTTTTCCCAAAAGGTTCGCTTTCCCGCAAGGTTGGTTTTCGCACAAGGTTTGTTTCCCCACAAGGTTGCTTTCCCCATAAGGTTGGTTTTCCCACAAGGTTTGTTTCCCCACAAGGTTTGTTATCCCATAAGATTTGTTTTCCCACAAGGTTTGTTTTCCCATAAGGTTTGTTTTCCCACAAGGTTTGTTTTCCCACAAGGTTGGTTTTCCCGAAAGGTTTGTTTCCCCACAAGGTTTGTTTTCCCACTAGGTTTGTTTTCCCATAAGGTTGGTTTTCCCACAAGGTTTGTTTTCTCACAAGGTTTGTTTTCCCACTAGGTTTGGTTCCCCACAAGGTTTGTTTTCTCACAAGGTTTGTTTTCCCACAAGGTTTGTTTTCCCACAAGGTTTGTTTTCCCACAAGGTTTGTTTTCCCACAAGGTTGGTTTTCCCGAAAGGTTTGTTTCCCCACAAGGTTGGTTTTCCCGCAGGGTTTGTTTTCCCACAAGGTTAGTTTTCCCGCAAGGTTTGTTTCCCCACAAGGTTTGTTTTCCCACAAGGATTGTTTTCTCACAAGGTTTGTTTTCCCACTAGGTTTGTTTCCCCACAAGGTTTGTTTTCCCCCAAGGTTGGTTTTCCCGCAAGGTTGGTTTTCCCACAAGGTTTTTTTCCCACTGTGTTGGTTTTCCCAAAAGGTTCGCTTTCCCACAAGGTTGGTTTTCCCGCAGGGTTGCTTTCCCCATAAGGTTGGTTTTCCCACAAGGTTTGTTTTCTCACAAGGTTTGTTTTCCCACTAGGTTGTTTTTCCCACTAGGTTGGTTTTCCCACAAGGTTTGTTTTCCCACAAGCTTTGTTTTCCCCCAAGGTTGGTTTTCCGGCAAGGTTGGTTTTCCCACAAGGTTTGTTTTCCCACTGTGTTGGTTTTCCCAAAAGGTTCGCTTTCCCGCAAGGTTGGTTTTCCCACAAGGTTTGTTTCCCCACAAGGTTTGTTTTCCCATAAGATTTGTTTTCCCACAAGGTTTGTTTTCCCATGAGGTTTGTTTTCCCACAAGGTTTGTTTTCCCACAAGGTTGGTTTTCCCGAAAGGTTTGTTTCCCCACAAGGTTTGTTTTCCCACAAGGTTGGTTTTCTCGCAGGGTTTGTTTTCCCACAAGGTTAGTTTCCCCGCAAGGTTTGTTTTCCCCCAAGGTTTGTTTTCCCACAAGGATTGTTTTCTCACAAGGTTTGTTTTCCCACTAGGTTTGTTTCCCCACAAGGTTTGTTTTCCCACTAGGTTGTTTTTCCCACTAGGTTGGTTTTCCCACAAGGTTTGTTTTCCCACAAGTTTTGTTTTCCCCCAAGGTTGGTTTTCCGGCAAGGTTGGTTTTCCCACTGTGTTGGTTTTCCCAAAAGGTTCGCTTTCCCGCAAGGTTGGTTTTCGCACAAGGTTTGTTTCCCCACAAGGTTGCTTTCCCCATAAGGTTGGTTTTCCCACAAGGTTTGTTTCCCCACAAGGTTTGTTTTCCCATAAGATTTGTTTTCCCACAAGGTTTGTTTTCCCATAAGGTTTGTTTTCCCACAAGGTTTGTTTTCCCACAAGGTTGGTTTTCCCGAAAGGTTTGTTTCCCCACAAGGTTTGTTTTCCCACTAGGTTTGTTTTCCCATAAGGTTGGTTTTCCCACAAGGTTTGTTTTCTCACAAGGTTTGTTTTCCCACTAGGTTTGGTTCCCCACAAGGTTTGTTTTCTCACAAGGTTTGTTTTCCCACAAGGTTTGTTTTCCCACAAGGTTTGTTTTCCCACAAGGTTTGTTTTCCCACAAGGTTGGTTTTCCCGAAAGGTTTGTTTCCCCACAAGGTTGGTTTTCCCGCAGGGTTTGTTTTCCCACAAGGTTAGTTTTCCCGCAAGGTTTGTTTCCCCACAAGGTTTGTTTTCCCACAAGGATTGTTTTCTCACAAGGTTTGTTTTCCCACTAGGTTTGTTTCCCCACAAGGTTTGTTTTCCCCCAAGGTTGGTTTTCCCGCAAGGTTGGTTTTCCCACAAGGTTTTTTTCCCACTGTGTTGGTTTTCCCAAAAGGTTCGCTTTCCCACAAGGTTGGTTTTCCCGCAGGGTTGCTTTCCCCATAAGGTTGGTTTTCCCACAAGGTTTGTTTTCTCACAAGGTTTGTTTTCCCACTAGGTTGTTTTTCCCACTAGGTTGGTTTTCCCACAAGGTTTGTTTTCCCACAAGCTTTGTTTTCCCCCAAGGTTGGTTTTCCGGCAAGGTTGGTTTTCCCACAAGGTTTGTTTTCCCACTGTGTTGGTTTTCCCAAAAGGTTCGCTTTCCCGCAAGGTTGGTTTTCCCACAAGGTTTGTTTCCCCACAAGGTTTGTTTTCCCATAAGATTTGTTTTCCCACAAGGTTTGTTTTCCCATGAGGTTTGTTTTCCCACAAGGTTTGTTTTCCCACAAGGTTGGTTTTCCCGAAAGGTTTGTTTCCCCACAAGGTTTGTTTTCCCACTAGGTTTGTTTTCCCATAAGGTTGGTTTTCCCACAAGGTTTGTTTTCCCACAAGGTTTGTTTTCCCCCAAGGTTGGTTTTCCCGCAAGGTTGGTTTTCCCACAAGGTTTGTTTTCCCACTGTGTTGGTTTTCCCAAAAGGTTCGCTTTCCCACAAGGTTGGTTTTCCCACAAGGTTGGTTTTCCCGCAGGGTTGCTTTCCCCATAAGGTTGGTTTTCCCACAAGGTTTGTTTTCTCACAAGGTTTGTTTTCCCACTAGGTTGTTTTTCCCACTAGGTTGGTTTTCCCACAAGGTTTGTGTTCCCACAAGCTTTGTTTTCCCCCAAGGTTGGTTTTCCCGCAAGGTTGGTTTTCCCACAAGGTTTGTTTTCCCACTGTGTTGGTTTTCCCAAAAGGTTCGCTTTCCCGCAAGGTTGGTTTTCCCACAAGGTTTGTTTTCCCACAAGGTTTGTTTTCCCATAAGGTTTGTTTTCCCACAAGGTTTGTTTTCCCACAAGGTTTGTTTTCCCACAAGGTTTGTTTTCCCACAAGGTTGGTTTTCCCGCAAGGTTGGTTTTCCCACAAGGTTTGTTTTCCCACTGTGTTGGTTTTCCCACAAGGTTTGTTTTCTCACAAGGTTTGTTCTCCCACAAGGTTTGTTTTCCCACAAGGTTGGTTTTCTCACAAGGTTTGTTTTCCCATAAGGTTTGTTTTCCCACAAGGTTTGTTTTCCCACAAGGTTTGTTTTCCCGAAAGGTTTGTTTCCCCACAAGGTTTGTTTTCCCACTAGGTTTGTTTTCCCATAAGATTTGTTTTCCCACAAGGTTTGTTTTCCCACAAGGTTTGTTTTCCCACAAGGTTGGTTTTCCCGCAAGGTTGGTTTTCCCACAAGGTTTGTTTTCCCACTGAGTTGGTTTTCCCAAAAGGTTCGCTTTCCCACAAGGTTGGTTTTCCCACAAGGTTGGTTTTCCCGCAGGGTTGCTTTCCCCATAAGGTTGGTTTTCCCACAAGGTTTGTTTTCTCACAAGGTTTGTTTTCCCACTAGGTTGTTTTTTCCCACTAGGTTGGTTTTCCCACAAGGTTTGTTTTCCCACAAGCTTTGTTTTCCCCCAAGGTTGGTTTTCCCGCAAGATTGGTTTTCCCACAAGGTTTGTTTTCCCACTGTGTTGGTTTTCCCAAAAGGTTCGCTTTCCCGCAAGATTCGTTTTCCCACAAGGTTTGTTTCCCCACAAGGTTTGTTTTCCCATAAGGTTTAATTCCCCACAAGGTTTGTTTTCCAACAAGGTTTGTTTTCCCACAAGGTTTGTTTTTCCACAAGGTTGGTTTTCCCGCAAGGTTGGTTTTCCCACAAGGTTTGTGTTCCGACTGTGTTGGTTTTCCCAAAAGGTTCGCTTTCCCACAAGGTTGGTTTTCCCACAAGGTTGGTTTTCCCGCAGGGTTGCTTTCCCCATAAGGTTTGTTTTCCCACAAGGTTTGTTTTCCCGAAAGGTTTGTTTCCCCACAAGGTTGGTTTTCCCACAAGGTTGGTTTTCCCGCAGGGTTTGTTTTCCCACAAGGTTGGTTTTCCCGCAGGGTTGCTTTCCCCATAAGGTTTGTTTTCCCCCAAGGTTTGTTTTCCCGAAAGGTTTGTTTCCCCACAAGGTTGGTTTTCCCGCAAGGTTTGTTTTCCCACAAGGTTAGTTTTCCCACAAGGTTTGTTTCCCCACAAGGTTTGTTTCCCCACAAGGTTTGTTTTCCCACAAGGATTGTTTTCTCACAAGGTTTGTTTTCCCACTGTGTTGTTTTTCCCAAAAGGTTCGCTTTCCCGCAAGGTTGGTTTTCCCACAAGGTTGGTTTTCCCGCAGGGTTTGTTTCCCCATAAGGTTGGTTTTCCCACAAGGTTTGTTTTCTCACAAGGTTTGTTTTCCCACAAGGTTTGTTTTCCCACAAGGTTTGTTTTCCCACAAGGTTCGTTTTCCCGCAGGGTTTGTTTTCCCACAAGGTTAGTTTTCCCGAAAGGTTTGTTTCCCCACAAGGTTGGTTTTCCCACAAGGTTGGTTTTCTCGCAGGGTTTGTTTTCCCACAAGGTTAGTTTCCCCGCAAGGTTTGTTTTCCCCCAAGGTTTGTTTTCCCACAAGGATTGTTTTCTCACAAGGTTTGTTTTCCCACTAGGTTTGTTTCCCCACAAGGTTTGTTTTCCCACAAGGTTTGTTTTCCCCCAAGGTTGGTTTTCCCGCAAGATTGGTTTTCCCAAAAGGTTTTTTTCCCACTGTGTTGGTTTTCCCAAAGAACCTTTTGGGAAAACCAACACAGTGTGAAAACAAACCTTGTGACAAAACAAACCTTGTGACAAAACAAACCTTGTGGGAAAACCAACCTTGTGGGGAAACAAACCTGCGTTAAAACCAACCTTGTGGGAAAACCAACCTTGCGGGAAAGCGAACCTTTAGGGAAAACCAACACAGTGGGAAAACAAACCTTGTGAGAAAACAATCCTTGTGGGAAAACAAACCTTGTGGGGAAACAAACCTTGTGGGGAAACAAACCTTGTGGGAAAACTAACCTTGTGGGAAAACAAACCTAGCGGGAAAACTAACCTTGTGGGAAAACAAACCTTGTGAGAAAACAAACCTTGTGGGAAAACCAACCTTGTGGGAAAAATAACCTTGTGGGAAAACAAACCTTGCGGGAAAACTAACCTTATGGGAAAACAAACCCTGCGGAAACAAACCTTGTGGGAAAACCAACCTTGCGGGAAAGCGAACCTTTTGGGAAAACCAACCTTGCGGGAAAACCAACCTTGGGAGAAAACAAAGCTTGTGGGAAAACAAACCTTGTGGGAAAACCAACCTAGTGGGAAAAACAACCTAGTGGGAAAACAAACCTTTTGAGGAAACAAACCTTGTGGGAAAACCAACCTTATGGGGAAAGCACCCTTGTTTTCCCACTGTGTTGGTTTTCCCAAAAGGTTCGCTTTCCCGCAAGGTTGGTTTTCCCACAAGGTTGGTTTTCCCGCAAGGTTTGGTTCCCCATAAGGTTGGTTTTCCCACAAGGTTTGTTTTCTCACAAGGTTTGTTTTCCCACAAGGTTTGTTTTCCCACAAGGTTTGTTTTCCCACAAGGTTCGTTTTCCCGCAGGGTTTGTTTTCCCACAAGGTTAGTTTTCCCGAAAGGTTTGTTTCCCCACAAGGTTGGTTTTCCCACAAGGTTGGTTTTCCCGCAGGGTTTGTTTTCCCAAAAGGTTAGTTTCCCCGCAAGGTTTGTTTCCCCCCAAGGTTTGTTTTCCCACAAGGATTGTTTTCTCACAAGGTTTGTTTTCCCACTAGGTTTGTTTCCCCACAAGGTTTGTTTTCCCAGAAGGTTTGTTTTCCCCCAAGGTTGGTTTTCCCGCAAGGTTGGTTTTCCCACAAGGTTTTTTTCCCACTGTGTTGGTTTTCCCAAAAGGTTCGCTTTCCCACAAGGTTGATTTTCCCACAAGGTTGGTTTTCCCGCAGGGTTGCTTTCCCCATAAGGTTGGTTTTCCCACAAGGTTTGTTTTCCCACAAGGTTAGTTTTCCCACAAGGTTTGTTTCCCCACAAGGTTTGTTTCCCCACAAGGTTTGTTTTCCCAGAAGGTTTGTTTTCCCCCAAGGTTGGTTTTCCCGCAAGGTTGGTTTTCCCACAAGGTTTTTTTCCCACTGTGTTGGTTTTCCCAAAAGGTTCGCTTTCCCGCAAGGTTTGTTTTCCCACAAGGTTAGTTTTCCCACAAGGTTTGTTTCCCCACAAGGTTTGTTTCCCCACAAGGTTTGTTTTCCCACAAGGATTGTTTTCTCACAAGGTTTGTTTTCCCACTGTGTTGGTTTT
Source organism: Branchinecta lynchi (assembly GCA_023053575.1). Taxonomy (NCBI): domain Eukaryota; kingdom Metazoa; phylum Arthropoda; class Branchiopoda; order Anostraca; family Branchinectidae; genus Branchinecta; species Branchinecta lynchi. The sequence continues at coordinate 185,474 of JAKZAP010000072.1, forward strand.
CCCAAAAGGTTCGCTTTCCCGCAAGGTTGGTTTTCCCCAGGGTTTGTTTCCCCATAAGGTTGGTTTTCCCACAAGGTTTGTTTTCTCACAAGTTTTGATTTCCCACAAGGTTGGTTTTCCCGAAACGTTTGTTTCACCACAAGGTTGGTTTTCCCACAAGGTTTGTTTTCCCGCAGGTTTTGTTTTCCCATAAGGTTGGTTTTCCCACAAGGTTTGTTTTCCCACAAGGTTTGATTTCCCACAAGGTTGGTTTTCCCGAAAGGTTTGTTTCCCCACAAGGTTGGTTTTCCCACAATGTTTGTTTTCCCGCAGGTTTTGTTTTCCCACAAGGTTAGTTTTCCCGCAAGGTTTGTTTTCCCACAAGGTTAGTTTTCCCACAAGGTTTGTTTCCCCACAAGGTTTGTTTCCCCACAAGGTTTGTTTTCCCACAAGGATTGTTTTCTCACAAGGTTTGTTTTCCCACTGTGTTGGTTTTCCCAAAAGGTTCGCTTTCCCGCAAGGATTGTTTTCTCACAAGGTTTGTTTTCCCACTGTGTTGGTTTTCCCAAAAGGTTCGCTTTCCCACAAGGATTGTTTTCTCACAAGGTTTGTTTTCCCACTGTGTTGGTTTTCCCAAAAGGTTCGCTTTCCCGCAAGGTTGGTTTTCCCACAAGGTTGGTTTTCCCGCAGGGTTTGTTTCCCCATAAGGTTGGTTTTCCCAAAAGGATTGTTTTCTCACAAGGTTTGTTTTCCCACAAGGTTTGTTTTCCCACAAGGTTTGTTTTCCCACAAGGTTGGTTTTCCCGCAGGGTTTGTTTTCCCACAAGGTTAGTTTTCCCGAAAGGTTTGTTTCCCCACAAGGTGGGTTTTCCCACAAGGTTGGTTTTCCCACAGGGTTTGTTTTCCCACAAGGTTAGTTTTCCCGCAAGGTTTGTTTCCCCACAAGGTTTGTTTTCCCACAAGGATTGTTTTCTCACAAGGTTTGATTTCCTACTAGGTTTGTTTCCCCACAAGGTTTGTTTTCCCACAAGGTTTGCTTTCCCCCAAGGTTGGTTTTCCCGCAAGGTTGGTTTGCCCACAAGGTTTGTTTTCCCACTGTGTTGGTTTTCCCAAAAAGTTCGCTTTCCCACAAGGTTGGTTTTCCCACAAGGTTGGTTTTCCCGCAGGGTTGCTTTACCCATAAGGTTGGTTTTCCCACAAGGTTTGTTTTCTCACAAGGTTTTTTTTCCCACTAGGTTGTTTTTCCCACTAGGTTGGTTTTCCCACAAGGTTTGTTTTCCCACAAGCTTTGTTTTCCCCCAAGGTTGGTTTTCCCGCAAGGTTGGTTTTAACACAAGGTTTGTTTTCCCACTGTGTTGGTTTTCCCAAAAGGTTCGCTTTCCCGCAAGGTTGGTTTTCCCACAAGGTTTGTTTCCCCACAAGGTTTCTTTTCCCATAAGGTTTGTTTCCCCACAAGGTTTGTTTTCCCACTAGGTTTGTTTTCCCATAAGGTTTGTTTTCCCACAAGGTTTGTTTTCTCACAAGGTTTGTTTTCCCACTAGGTTTATTTCCCCACAAGGTTTGTTTTCTCACAAGGTTTGTTTTCCCACAAGGTTTGTTTCCCCACAAGGTTTGTTTTCCCACAAGGTTGGTTTTCCCGCAAGGTTGGTTTTCCCACAAGGTTTGTTTTCCCACTGTGTTGGTTTTCCCAAAAGGTTCGCTTTCCCACAAGGTTGGTTTTCCCACAAGGTTGGTTTTCCCGCAGGGTTGCTTTCCCCATAAGGTTTGTTTTCCCACAAGGTTTGTTTTCCCACAAGGTTTGTTTTCCCACAAGGTTGGTTTTCCCGAAAGGTTTGTTTCCCCACAAGGTTGGTTTTCCCACAAGGTTGGTTTTACCGCAGGTTTTGTTTTCCCACAAGGTTAGTTTTCCCGCAAGGTTTGTTTTCCCACAAGGTTAGTTTTCCCACAAGGTTTTTTTCCCACTGTGCTGGTTTTCCCAAAAGGTTCGCTTTCCCACAAGGTTGGTTTTCCCATAAGGTTGGTTTTCCCGCAGGGTTGCTTTCCCTATAAGGTTGGTTTTCCCACAAGGTTTGTTTTCCCACAAGGTTAGTTTTCCCACAAGGTTTGTTTCCCCACAAGGTTTGTTTCCCCACAAGGTTTGTTTTCCCACAAGGATTGTTTTCTCACAAGGTTTGTTTTCCCACTGTGTTGGTTTTGGGGAAAACAAACCTTGTGGGAAAACCAACCTAGTGGGAAAACAAACCTTGTGAGAAAACAAACCTTGTGGGAATTCCAACCTTATGGGGAAACAAACCCTGCGGGAAAACCAACCTTGTGGGAAAACCAACCTTGTGGGAAAACCAACCTTTTGGGAAAGAGAAACTTTTGGTAAAACCAACACAGTGGGAAAACAAACCTTGTGGGAAAACAAACCTTGTGGGGAAACAAACCTTGCGGGAAAACTAACCTTGTGGGAAAACAAACCCTGCGGGAAAACCAACCTTGTGGGAAAACCAACCTTGTGGGGAAACAAACCTTTCGGGAAAACCAACCTTGTGGGAAAACAAACCTTGTGGGAAAACAAACCTTGTGGGTAAACAAACCTTGTGGGAAAACCAACCTTGCGGGAAAGTGAACCTTTTGGGAAAACCAACACAGTGGGAAAACAAACCTAGTGGGTAAACCAACCTTGCGGGAAAACCAACCTTGGGGGAAAACAAAGCTTGTGGGAAAACAAACCTTGTGGGAAAACCAACCTAGTGGGAAAAACAACCTTGGGGGAAAACAAAGCTTGTGGGAAAACAAACCTTGTGGGAAAACCAACCTAGTGGGAAAAACAACCTAGTGGGAAAACAAACCTTGTGAGAAAACAAACCTTGTGGGAAAACCAACCTTATGGGGAAAGCAACCCTGCGGGAAAACCAACCTTGTGGGAAAACATACCTTGTGGGAAAGTGAACCTTTTGGGAAAACCAACACAGTGGGAAAACAAACCTTGTGGGAAAACAAACCTTGTGGGGAAACAAACCTTGCGGGAAAACTAACCTTGTGGGAAAACAAACCCTGCGGGAAAACCAACCTTGGGGGAAAACAAAGCTTGTGGGAAAACAAACCTTGTGGGAAAACCAACCTAGTGGGAAAAACAACCTAGTGGGAAAACAAACCTTGTGAGAAAAAAAACCTTGTGGGAAAACCAACCTTATAGGGAAAGCAACCCTGCGGGAAAACCAACCTTGTGGGAAAACCAACCTTGTGGGAAAGCGAACCTTTTGGGAAAACCAACACAGTGGGAAAACGAACCTTGTGGGAAAACAAACCTTGTGGGGAAACAAACCTTGCGGGAAAACTAACCTTGTGGGAAAACAAACCCTGCGGGAAAACCAACCTTGTGGGAAAACCAACCTTGTGGGGAAACAAACCTTTCGGGAAAACCAACCTTGTGGGAAAACAAACCTTGCGGGAAAACTAACCTTGTGGGAAAACAAAGCCTGCGGGAAAACCAACCTTGTGGGAAAACCAACCTTGTGGGGAAACAAACCTTTCGGGAAAAACAACCTTGTGGGAAAACAAACATTGTGTTAAATCAGACCTTGTGGGAAAACTAACCTTGCGGGAAAACCAACCTTGCGGGAAAACCAACCTTGGGGGAAAACAAACCTTGTGGGTAAACAAACCTTGTGGGAAAACAAACCTTGTGGGAAAACAAACCTAGTGGGAAAACAAACCTTGTGAGAAAACAAACCTTGTGGGAAAACCAACCTTATGGGGAAACAAACCCTGCGGGAAAACCAACCTTGTGGGAAAACCAACCTTGCGGGAAAGCGAACCTTTTGGGAAAACCAACACAGTGGGAAAACAACCCTTGTGGGAAAACGAACCCTGCGGGAAAACAAACCTTGTGGGAAAACCAACCTTGTGGGGAAACAAACCTTTCTGGAAAACCAACCTAGTGGCAAAACAAACCTTGTGGGAAAACAAACCTTGTGGGAAAACAAACCTTGTGGGAAAACAAACCTTGTGAGAAAACAAACCTTGTGGGGAAACAAACCTAGTGGGAAAACAAACCTTGTGAGAAAAAAAACCATGTGGGAAAACCAACCTTGCGGGAAAGCGAACCTCTTGGGAAAACCAACACAGTGGGAAAACAAACCTTGTGAGAAAACAATCCTTGTGGGAAAGCGAACCTCTTGGGAAAACCAACACAGTGGGAAAACAAACCTTGTGAGAAAACAATCGTTGTGGGAAAACAAACCTTGTGGGGAAAGAAACCTTGTGGGGAAACAAACCTTGTGGGAAAAAAAAACCTTGTGAGAAAACAAACCTTGTGGGGAAACCAACCTAGTGGGAAAACAAACCTTCTGAGAAAACAAACCTTGTGGGAAAACGAACCTTTTGGGAAAACCAACACAGTGGGAAAACAAACCTAGTGGGTAAACCAACCTTGCGGGAAAACCAACCTTGGGGGAAAACAAAGCTTGTGGGAAAACAAACCTTGTGGGAAAACCAACCTAGTGGGAAAAACAACCTTGGGGGAAAACAAAGCTTGTGGGAAAACAAACCTTGTGGGAAAACCAACCTAGTGGGAAAAACAACCTAGTGGGAAAACAAACCTTGTGAGAAAACAAACCTTGTGGGAAAACCAACCTTATGGGGAAAGCAACCCTGCGGGAAAACCAACCTTGTGGGAAAACATACCTTGTGGGAAAGTGAACCTTTTGGGAAAACCAACACAGTGGGAAAACAAACCTTGTGGGAAAACAAACCTTGTGGGGAAACAAACCTTGCGGGAAAACTAACCTTGTGGGAAAACAAACCCTGCGGGAAAACCAACCTTGGGGGAAAACAAAGCTTGTGGGAAAACAAACCTTGTGGGAAAACCAACCTAGTGGGAAAAACAACCTAGTGGGAAAACAAACCTTGTGAGAAAAAAAAACCTTGTGGGAAAACCAACCTTATAGGGAAAGCAACCCTGCGGGAAAACCAACCTTGTGGGAAAACCAACCTTGTGGGAAAGCGAACCTTTTGGGAAAACCAACACAGTGGGAAAACGAACCTTGTGGGAAAACAAACCTTGTGGGGAAACAAACCTTGCGGGAAAACTAACCTTGTGGGAAAACAAACCCTGCGGGAAAACCAACCTTGTGGGAAAACCAACCTTGTGGGGAAACAAACCTTTCGGGAAAACCAACCTTGTGGGAAAACAAACCTTGCGGGAAAACTAACCTTGTGGGAAAACAAACCCTGCGGGAAAACCAACCTTGTGGGAAAACCAACCTTGTGGGGAAACAAACCTTTCGGGAAAACCAACCTTGTGGGAAAACAAACATTGTGTTAAATCAGACCTTGTGGGAAAACTAACCTTGCGGGAAAACCAACCTTGCGGGAAAACCAACCTTGGGGGAAAACAAACCTTGTGGGTAAACAAACCTTGTGGGAAAACAAACCTTGTGGGAAAACAAACCTAGTGGGAAAACAAACCTTGTGAGAAAACAAACCTTGTGGGAAAACCAACCTTATGGGGAAACAAACCCTGCGGGAAAACCAACCTTGTGGGAAAACCAACCTTGCGGGAAAGCGAACCTTTTGGGAAAACCAACACAGTGGGAAAACAACCCTTGTGGGAAAACAAACCCTGCGGGAAAACAAACCTTGTGGGAAAACCAACCTTGTGGGGAAACAAACCTTTCTGGAAAACCAACCTAGTGGCAAAACAAACCTTGTGGGAAAACAAACCTTGTGGGAAAACAAACCTTGTGGGAAAACAAACCTTGTGAGAAAACAAACCTTGTGGGGAAACAAACCTAGTGGGAAAACAAACCTTGTGAGAAAAAAAACCTTGTGGGAAAACCAACCTTGCGGGAAAGCGAACCTCTTGGGAAAACCAACACAGTGGGAAAACAAACCTTGTGAGAAAACAATCCTTGTGGGAAAGCGAACCTCTTGGGAAAACCAACACAGTGGGAAAACAAACCTTGTGAGAAAACAATCGTTGTGGGAAAACAAACCTTGTGGGGAAAGAAACCTTGTGGGGAAACAAACCTTGTGGGAAAAAAAAACCTTGTGAGAAAACAAACCTTGTGGGGAAACCAACCTAGTGGGAAAACAAACCTTGTGAGAAAACAAACCTTGTGGGAAAACCAACCTTGCGGGAAAGCGAACCTTGCGGGAAAGCGAACCTCTTGGGAAAACCAACACAGTGGGAAAACAAACCTTGTGAGAAAACAATCCTTGTGGGAAAACAAACCTTGTGGGGAAACAAACCATGTGGGGAAACAAACCTTGTGGGAAAACTAACCTTGTGGGAAAACAAACCTTGTGGGGAAACAAACCTTGTGGGGAAACAAACCTTGTGGGAAAACAAACCTTGTGAGAAAACAATCCTTGTGGGAAAACAAACCTTGTGGGGAAACAAACCTTGTGGGGAAACAAACCTTGTGCGGAAACAAACCTTGTGGGAAAACAAAACCTTGTGGGAAAACCAACCTTATGGGGAAAGCAACCCTGCGGGAAAACCAACCTTGTGGGAAAACCAACCTTGTGGGAAAACCAACCTTGTGGGAAAGCGAACCTTTTGGGAAAACCAACACAGTTGGAAAACAAACCTTGTGGGAAAACAAACCTTGTGGGGAAACAAACCTTGCGGGAAAACTAACCTTGTGGGAAAACAAACCCTGCGGGAAAACCAACCTTGGGGGAAAACAAAGCTTGTGGGAAAACAAACCTTGTGGGAAAACCAACCTAGTGGAAAAAACAACCTAGTGGGAAAACAAACCTTGTGAGAAAACAAACCTTGTGGGAAAACCAACCTCATGGGGAAAGCAACCCTGCGGGAAAACCAACCTTGTGGGAAAACCAACCTTGTGGGAAAACCAACCTTGTGGGAAAGCGAACCTTTTGGGAAAACCAACACAGTGGGAAAACAAACCTTGTGGGGAAACAAACCTTGCGGGAAAACTAACCTTGTGGGAAAACAAACCCTGCGGGAAAACCAACCTTGTGGGAAAACCAACCTTGTGGGGAAACAAACCTTTCGGGAAAACCAACCTTGTGGGAAAACAAACCTTGTGGGAAAACAAACCTTGTGGGGAAACAAACCTTGTGGGAAAACCAACCTTGCGGGAAAGCGAACCTTTTGGGAAAACCAACACAGTGGGAAAACAAACCTTGTGGGTAAACCAACCTTGCGGGAAAACAAACCTTGGGGGAAAACAAAACTTGTGGGAAAACAAACCTTGTGGGAAAACCAACCTAGTGGGAAAAACAACCTTGGGGGAAAACAAAGCTTGTGGGAAAACAAACCTTGTGGGAAAACCAACCTAGTGGGAAAAACAACCTAGTGGGAAAACAAACCTTGTGAGAAAACAAACCCTGCGGGAAAACCAACCTTGTGGGAAAACCAACCTTGTGGGAAAACCAACCTTGTGGGAAAGCGAACCTTTTGGGAAAACCAACACAGTGGGAAAACAAACCTTGTGGGGAAACAAACCTTTCGGGAAAACCAACCTTGTGGGAAAACAAACATTGTGGGTAAACAAACCTTGTGGGAAAACAAACCTTGTGGGAAAACCAACCTTGTGGGAAAACAAACCTTGTGGGAAAACCAACCTAGTGGGAAAACAAACCTTGTGAGAAAACAAACCTTTTGGGAAAACCAACCTATTGGGGAAACAAACCCTGCGGGAAAACCAGCCTTGTGGGAAAACCAACCTTGCGGGAAAGCGAACCTTTTGGGAAAACCAACACAGTGGGAAAACAAACCTTGTGAGAAAACAATCCTTGTGGGAAAACAAACTTTGTGGGGAAACAAACCTTGTGGGGAAACAAACCTTGTGGGAAAACTAACCTTGTGGGAAAACTAACCCTGCGGGAAAACAAACCTTGTGGGAAAACAACCTTGTGGGGAAACAAACCTTTCTGGAAAACCAACCTTGTGGCAAAACAAACCTTGTGGGAAAACAAACCTTGTGGGAAAACAAACCTTGTGGGAAAACAAACCTTGTGAGAAAACAAACCTTGTGGGGAAACAAACCTAGTGGGAAAACAAACCTTGTGAGAAAACAAACCTTGTGGGAAAACCAACCTTGCGGGAAAGCGAACCTTGCGGGAAAGCGAACCTCTTGGGAAAACCAACACAGTGGGAAAACAAACCTTGTGAGAAAACAATCCTTGTGGGAAAACAAACCTTGTGGGGAAACAAACCTTGTGGGGAAACAAACCTTGTGAGAAAACAAACATTGTGGGGAAACAAACCTTTTGGGAAAACTAACCCTGCGGGAAAACAAACCTTGTGGGAAAACAACCTTGTGGGGAAACAAACCTTTCTGGAAAACCAACCTTGTGGCAAAACAAAGCTTGTGGGAAAACAAACCTTGTGGGAAAACAAACCTTGTGGGAAAACAAACCTTGTGAGAAAACAAACCTTGTGGGGAAACAAACCTAGTGGGAAAACAAACCTTGTGAAAAAACAAACCTTGTGGGAAAAACAACCTAGTGGGAAAACAAACCTTGTGAGAAAACAAACCCTGCGGGAAAACCAACCTTGTGGGAAAACCAACCTTGTGGGAAAACCAACCTTGTGAGAAAACAATCCTTGTGGGAAAACAAACCTTGTGGGGAAACAAACCTTGTGGGGAAACAAACCTTGTGGGAAAACTAACCTTGTGGGGAAACAAACCTTTCGGGAAAACCAACCTTGTGGGAAAACAAACCTTTTGGGAAAGCGAACCTTTTGGGAAAACCAACACAGTGGGAAAACAAACCTTGTGGGAAAACAAACCTTGTGGGGAAACAAACCTTGCGGGAAAACTAACCTTGTGGGAAAACAAACCCTACGGGAAAACCAACCTTGTGGGAAAACCAACCTTGTGGGGAAACAAACCTTTCGGGAAAACCAACCTTGTGGGAAAACAAACCTTGTGGGAAAACAAACCTTGTGGGGAAACAAACCTTGTGGGAAAACCAACCTTGCGGGAAAGCGAACCTTTTGGGAAAACCAACACAGTGGGAAAACAAACCTTGTGGGAAACCAACCTTGCGGGAAAACAAACCTTGGGGGAAAACAAAGCTTGTGGGAAAACAAACCTTGTGGGAAAACCAACCTAGTGGGAAAAACAACCTTGGGGGAAAACAAAGCTTGTGGGAAAACAAACCTTGTGGGAAAACCAACCTAGTGGGAAAAACAACCTAGTGGGAAAACAAACCTTGTGAGAAAACTAGCCTTGTGGGAAAACCAACCTTATGGGGAAAGCAACCCTGCGGGAAAACCAACCTTGTGGGAAAACCAACCTTGTGGGGAAACAAACCTAGTGGGAAAACAAACCTTGTGAGAAAACAAACCTTGTGGGAAAACCAACCTTGCGGGAAAGCGAACCTTGCGGGAAAGCGAACCTCTTGGGAAAACCAACACAGTGGGAAAACAAACCTTGTGAGAAAACAATCCTTGTGGGAAAACAAACCTTGTGGGGAAACAAACCTTGTGGGGAAACAAACCTTGTGGGAAAACAAACCTTGAGAGAAAACAAACCTTGTGGGGAAACAAACCTAGTGGGAAAACAAACCTTGTGAGAAAACAAACCTTGTGGGAAAACCAACCTTGCGGGAAAGCGAACCTCTTGGGAAAACCAACACAGTGGGAAAACAAACCTTGTGAGAAAACAATCCTTGTGGGAAAACAAACCTTGTGGGGAAACAAACCTTGTGGGAAAACCAACCTTGTGGGGAAACAAACCTTTCTGGAAAACCAACCTTGTGGCAAAACAAACCTTGTGGGAAAACAAACCTTGTGGAAAAACAAACCTTGTGGGAAAACCAACCTAGAGGAAAAACAAATCTTGAGGGAAAACAAACCTTGTGGGAAAACAAACCTTGTGGGAAAGACAACCTTATGGGAAAACCAAAACAGTGGGAAAACAATACTTGTGGGGAAACAAACCTTGTGGGAAAACAAACCTTGTGGGAAAACTAACCTTGTGGGAAAACAAACCCTACGGGAAAACCAACCTTGTGGGAAAACCAACCTTGTGGGGAAACAAACCTTTCGGGAAAACCAACCTTGTGGGAAAACAAACCTTGTGGGAAAACAAACCTTGTGGGGAAACAAACCTTGTGGGAAAACCAACCTTGCGGGAAAGCGAACCTTTTGGGAAAACCAACACAGTGGGAAAACAAACCTTGTGGGAAACCAACCTTGCGGGAAAACAAACCTTGTGAGAAAACTAGCCTTGTGGGAAAACCAACCTTATGGGGAAAGCAACCCTGCGGGAAAACCAACCTTGTGGGAAAACCAACCTTGTGGGGAAACAAACCTAGTGGGAAAACAAACCTTGTGAGAAAACAAACCTTGTGGGAAAACCAACCTTGCGGGAAAGCGAACCTTGCGGGAAAGCGAACCTCTTGGGAAAACCAACACAGTGGGAAAACAAACCTTGTGAGAAAACAATCCTTGTGGGAAAACAAACCTTGTGGGGAAACAAACCTTGTGGGGAAACAAACCTTGTGGGAAAACAAACCTTGAGAGAAAACAAACCTTGTGGGGAAACAAACCTAGTGGGAAAACAAACCTTGTGAGAAAACAAACCTTGTGGGAAAACCAACCTTGCGGGAAAGCGAACCTCTTGGGAAAACCAACACAGTGGGAAAACAAACCTTGTGAGAAAACAATCCTTGTGGGAAAACAAACCTTGTGGGGAAACAAACCTTGTGGGAAAACCAACCTTGTGGGGAAACAAACCTTTCTGGAAAACCAACCTTGTGGCAAAACAAACCTTGTGGGAAAACAAACCTTGTGGAAAAACAAACCTTGTGGGAAAACCAACCTAGAGGAAAAACAAATCTTGAGGGAAAACAAACCTTGTGGGAAAACAAACCTTGTGGGAAAGACAACCTTATGGGAAAACCAAAACAGTGGGAAAACAATACTTGTGGGGAAACGAACCTTGTGGGAAAACAAACCTTGTGGGAAAACTAACCTTGTGGGAAAACAAACCCTACGGGAAAACCAACCTTGTGGGAAAACCAACCTTGTGGGGAAACAAACCTTTCGGGAAAACCAACCTTGTGGGAAAACAAACCTTGTGGGAAAACAAACCTTGTGGGGAAACAAACCTTGTGGGAAAACCAACCTTGCGGGAAAGCGAACCTTTTGGGAAAACCAACACAGTGGGAAAACAAACCTTGTGGGAAACCAACCTTGCGGGAAAACAAACCTTGTGAGAAAACTAGCCTTGTGGGAAAACCAACCTTATGGGGAAAGCAACCCTGCGGGAAAACCAACCTTGTGGGAAAACCAACCTTGTGGGGAAACAAACCTAGTGGGAAAACAAACCTTGTGAGAAAACAAACCTTGTGGGAAAACCAACCTTGCGGGAAAGCGAACCTTGCGGGAAAGCGAACCTCTTGGGAAAACCAACACAGTGGGAAAACAAACCTTGTGAGAAAACAATCCTTGTGGGAAAACAAACCTTGTGGGGAAACAAACCTTGTGGGGAAACAAACCTTGTGGGAAAACAAACCTTGAGAGAAAACAAACCTTGTGGGGAAACAAACCTAGTGGGAAAACAAACCTTGTGAGAAAACAAACCTTGTGGGAAAACCAACCTTGCGGGAAAGCGAACCTCTTGGGAAAACCAACACAGTGGGAAAACAAACCTTGTGAGAAAACAATCCTTGTGGGAAAACAAACCTTGTGGGGAAACAAACCTTGTGGGAAAACCAACCTTGTGGGGAAACAAACCTTTCTGGAAAACCAACCTTGTGGCAAAACAAACCTTGTGGGAAAACAAACCTTGTGGAAAAACAAACCTTGTGGGAAAACCAACCTAGAGGAAAAACAAATCTTGAGGGAAAACAAACCTTGTGGGAAAACAAACCTTGTGGGAAAGACAACCTTATGGGAAAACCAAAACAGTGGGAAAACAATACTTGTGGGGAAACAAACCTTGTGGGAAAACAAACCTTGTGGGAAAACTAACCTTGTGGGAAAACAAACCCTACGGGAAAACCAACCTTGTGGGAAAACCAACCTTGTGGGGAAACAAACCTTTCGGGAAAACCAACCTTGTGGGAAAACAAACCTTGTGGGAAAACAAACCTTGTGGGGAAACAAACCTTGTGGGAAAACCAACCTTGCGGGAAAGCGAACCTTTTGGGAAAACCAACACAGTGGGAAAACAAACCTTGTGGGAAACCAACCTTTCGGGAAAACAAACCTTGTGAGAAAACTAGCCTTGTGGGAAAACCAACCTTATGGGGAAAGCAACCCTGCGGGAAAACCAACCTTGTGGGAAAACCAACCTTGTGGGGAAACAAACCTAGTGGGAAAACAAACCTTGTGAGAAAACAAACCTTGTGGGAAAACCAACCTTGCGGGAAATCGAACCTTGCGGGAAAGCGAACCTCTTGGGAAAACCAACACAGTGGGAAAACAAACCTTGTGAGAAAACAATCCTTGTGGGAAAACAAACCTTGTGGGGAAACAAACCTTGTGGGAAAACAAACCTTGTGGGAAAACAAACCTTGAGAGAAAACAAACCTTGTGGAAAAACAAACCTAGTGGGAAAACAAACCTTGTGAGAAAACAAACCTTGTGGGAAAACCAACCTTGCGGGAAAGCGAACCTCTTGGGAAAACCAACACAGTGGGAAAACAAACCTTGTGAGAAAACAATCCTTGTGGGAAAACAAACCTTGTGGGGAAACAAACCTTGTGGGAAAACCAACCTTGTGGGGAAACAAACCTTTCTGGAAAACCAACCTTGTGGCAAAACAAACCTTGTGGGAAAACAAACCTTGTGGAAAAACCAACCTTGTGGGAAAACCAACCTAGAGGAAAAACAAATCTTGAGGGAAAACAAACCTTGTGGGAAAACAAACCTTGTGGGAAAGACAACCTTACGGGAAAACCAAAACAGTGGGAAAACAATACTTGTGGGGAAACAAACCTTGTGGGAAAACAAACCTTGTGGGAAAACTAACCTTGTGGGAAAACAAACCTTGCGGGAAAACGAACCTTTTGGGAAAACAAACCCTGCGGGAAAACCAACCTTGTGGGAAAACCAACCTTGTGGGGAAACAAACCTTTCGGGAAAACCAACCTTGTGGGAAAAAAAACCTTGTGGGAAAACAAACCTTGTGGGAAAACAAACCTTGTGGGAAAACAAACCTTATGAGAAAACAAACCTTGTGGGGAAACAAACCTAGTGGGAAAACCAACCTTGGGGGAAAACAAACCTTGTGGGAAAACAAACCTTGTGGGGAAACAAACCTAGCGGGAAAACCAACCTTATGGGAAAACCAACCTTGCGGGAAAACCAACCTTGGGGGAAAACAAACCTTGTGGGTAAACAAACCTTGTGAGAAAACAATCCTTGTGGGAAAACAAACCTTGTGGGGAAACAAACCTTGTGGGGAAACAAACCTTGTGGGAAAACTAACCTTGTGGGAAAACAAACCTTGCGGGAAAAATAACCTTGTGGGAAAACAAACCCTGCGGGAAAACCAACCTTGTGGGAAAACCAACCTTGTGGGGAAACAAACCTTTCGGGAAAACCAACCTTGTGGGAAAACAAACCTTTTGGGAAAACCAACACAGTGGGAAAACAAACCTTGTGAGAAAACAAACATTGTGGGGAAACAAACCTTGTGGGAAAACCAGCCTTGCGGGAAAGCGAACCTTTTGGGGAAACCAACCTTATGGGGAAAGCAACCCTGCGGAAAAACCAACCTTGTGGGAAAACCAACCTTGTGGGAAAACCAACCTTTTGGGAAAGCGAACCTTTTGGGAAAACCAACACAGTGGGAAAACAAACCTTGTGGGAAAACAAACCTTGTGGGGAAACAAACCTTGCGGGAAAACTAACCTTGTGGGAAAACAAACCCTGCGGGAAAACCAACCTTGTGGGAAAACCAACCTTGTGGGGAAACAAACCTTTCGGGAAAACCAACCTTGTGGGAAAACAAACCTTGTGGGAAAACAAACCTTGTGGGGAAACAAACCTTGTGGGAAAACCAACCTTGCGGGAAAGCGAACCTTTTGGGAAAACCAACACAGTGGGAAAACAAACCTTGTGGGTAAACCAACCTTGCGTGAAAACCAACCTTGGGGGAAAACAAAGCTTGTGGGAAAACAAACCTTGTGGGAAAACCAACCTAGTGGGAAAAACAACCTTGGGGGAAAACAAAGCTTGTGGGAAAACAAAGCTTGTGGGAAAACCAACCTAGTGGGAAAAACAACCTAGTGGGAAAACAAACCTTGTGAGAAAACAAACCTTGTGGGAAAACCAACCTTATGGGGAAAGCAACCCTGCGGGAAAACCAACCTTGTGGGAAAACCAACCTTGTGGGAAAGCGAACCTTTTGGGAAAACCAACACAGTGGGAAAACAAAGCTTGTGGGAAAACAAACCTTGTGGGGAAACAAACCTTGCGGGAAAACTAACCTTGTGGGAAAACAAACCCTGCGGGAAAACCAACCTTGTGGGAAAACAAAGCTTGTGGGAAAACAAACCTTGTGGGAAAAACAACCTAGTGGGAAAAACAACCTAGTGGGAAAACAAACCTTGTGAGAAAACAAACCTTGTGGGAAAACCAACCTTGTGGGAAAACCAACCTTGTGGGAAAGCGAACCTTTTGGGAAAACCAACACAGTTGGAAAACAAACCTTGTGGGAAAACAAACCTTGTGGGGAAACAAACCTTGCGGGAAAACTAACCTTGTGGGAAAACAAACCCTGCGGGAAAACCAACCTTGGGGGAAAACAAAGCTTGTGGGAAAACAAACCTTGTGGGAAAACCAACCTAGTGGAAAAAACAACCTAGTGGGAAAACAAACCTTGTGAGAAAACAAACCTTGTGGGAAAACCAACCTCATGGGGAAAGCAACCCTGCGGGAAAACCAACCTTGTGGGAAAACCAACCTTGTGGGAAAACCAACCTTGTGGGAAAGCGAACCTTTTGGGAAAACCAACACAGTGGGAAAACAAACCTTGTGGGGAAACAAACCTTGCGGGAAAACTAACCTTGTGGGAAAACAAACCCTGCGGGAAAACCAACCTTGTGGGAAAACCAACCTTGTGGGGAAACAAACCTTTCGGGAAAACCAACCTTGTGGGAAAACAAACCTTGTGGGAAAACAAACCTTGTGGGGAAACAAACCTTGTGGGAAAACCAACCTTGCGGGAAAGCGAACCTTTTGGGAAAACCAACACAGTGGGAAAACAAACCTTGTGGGTAAACCAACCTTGCGGGAAAACAAACCTTGGGGGAAAACAAAGCTTGTGGGAAAACAAACCTTGTGGGAAAACCAACCTAGTGGGAAAAACAACCTTGGGGGAAAACAAAGCTTGTGGGAAAACAAACCTTGTGGGAAAACCAACCTAGTGGGAAAAACAACCTAGTGGGAAAACAAACCTTTTGAGAAAACAAACCCTGCGGGAAAACCAACCTTGTGGGAAAACCAACCTTGTGGGAAAACCAACCTTGTGGGAAAGCGAACCTTTTGGGAAAACCAACACAGTGGGAAAACAAACCTTGTGGGGAAACAAACCTTTCGGGAAAACCAACCTTGTGGGAAAACAAACATTGTGGGTAAACAAACCTTGTGGGAAAACAAACCTTGTGGGAAAACCAACCTTGTGGGAAAACAAACCTTGTGGGAAAACCAACCTAGTGGGAAAACAAACCTTGTGAGAAAACAAACCTTTTGGGAAAACCAACCTATTGGGGAAACAAACCCTGCGGGAAAACCAGCCTTGTGGGAAAACCAACCTTGCGGGAAAGCGAACCTTTTGGGAAAACCAACACAGTGGGAAAACAAACCTTGTGAGAAAACAATCCTTGTGGGAAAACAAACTTTGTGGGGAAACAAACCTTGTGGGGAAACAAACCTTGTGGGAAAACTAACCTTGTGGGAAAACTAACCCTGCGGGAAAACAAACCTTGTGGGAAAACAACCTTGTGGGGAAACAAACCTTTCTGGAAAACCAACCTTGTGGCAAAACAAACCTTGTGGGAAAACAAACCTTGTGGGAAAACAAACCTTGTGGGAAAACAAACCTTGTGAGAAAACAAACCTTGTGGGGAAACAAACCTAGTGGGAAAACAAACCTTGTGAGAAAACAAACCTTGTGGGAAAACCAACCTTGCGGGAAAGCGAACCTTGCGGGAAAGCGAACCTCTTGGGAAAACCAACACAGTGGGAAAACAAACCTTGTGAGAAAACAATCCTTGTGGGAAAACAAACCTTGTGGGGAAACAAACCTTGTGGGGAAACAAACCTTGTGAGAAAACAAACATTGTGGGGAAACAAACCTTTTGGGAAAACTAACCCTGCGGGAAAACAAACCTTGTGGGAAAACAACCTTGTGGGGAAACAAACCTTTCTGGAAAACCAACCTTGTGGCAAAACAAAGCTTGTGGGAAAACAAACCTTGTGGGAAAACAAACCTTGTGGGAAAACAAACCTTGTGAGAAAACAAACCTTGTGGGGAAACAAACCTAGTGGGAAAACAAACCTTGTGAAAAAACAAACCTTGTGGGAAAACCAACCTTGCGGGAAAGCGAACCTTGCGGGAAAGCGAACCTCTTGGGAAAACCAACACAGTGGGAAAACAAACCTTGTGAGAAAACAATCCTTGTGGGAAAACAAACCTTGTGGGGAAACAAACCTTGTGGGGAAACAAACCTTGTGGGAAAACTAACCTTGTGGGGAAACAAACCTTTCGGGAAAACCAACCTTGTGGGAAAACAAACCTTTTGGGAAAGCGAACCTTTTGGGAAAACCAACACAGTGGGAAAACAAACCTTGTGGGGAAACAAACCTTGCGGGAAAACTAACCTTGTGGGAAAACAAACCCTACGGGAAAACCAACCTTGTGGGAAAACCAACCTTGTGGGGAAACAAACCTTTCGGGAAAACCAACCTTGTGGGAAAACAAACCTTGTGGGAAAACAAACCTTGTGGGGAAACAAACCTTGTGGGAAAACCAACCTTGCGGGAAAGCGAACCTTTTGGGAAAACCAACACAGTGGGAAAACAAACCTTGTGGGAAACCAACCTTGCGGGAAAACAAACCTTGGGGGAAAACAAAGCTTGTGGGAAAACAAACCTTGTGGGAAAACCAACCTAGTGGGAAAAACAACCTTGGGGGAAAACAAAGCTTGTGGGAAAACAAACCTTGTGGGAAAACCAACCTAGTGGGAAAAACAACCTAGTGGGAAAACAAACCTTGTGAGAAAACTAGCCTTGTGGGAAAACCAACCTTATGGGGAAAGCAACCCTGCGGGAAAACCAACCTTGTGGGAAAACCAACCTTGTGGGGAAACAAACCTAGTGGGAAAACAAACCTTGTGAGAAAACAAACCTTGTGGGAAAACCAACCTTGCGGGAAAGCGAACCTTGCGGGAAAGCGAACCTCTTGGGAAAACCAACACAGTGGGAAAACAAACCTTGTGAGAAAACAATCCTTGTGGGAAAACAAACCTTGTGGGGAAACAAACCTTGTGGGGAAACAAACCTTGTGGGAAAACAAACCTTGAGAGAAAACAAACCTTGTGGGGAAACAAACCTAGTGGGAAAACAAACCTTGTGAGAAAACAAACCTTGTGGGAAAACCAACCTTGCGGGAAAGCGAACCTCTTGGGAAAACCAACACAGTGGGAAAACAAACCTTGTGAGAAAACAATCCTTGTGGGAAAACAAACCTTGTGGGGAAACAAACCTTGTGGGAAAACCAACCTTGTGGGGAAACAAACCTTTCTGGAAAACCAACCTTGTGGCAAAACAAACCTTGTGGGAAAACAAACCTTGTGGAAAAACAAACCTTGTGAGAAAACTAACGCTGTGGGAAAACCAACCTTGTGGGAAAACGAACCTTTTGGGAAAACAAACCCTGCGGGAAAACCAACCTTGTGGGAAAACCAACCTTGTGGCAAAACAAACCTTGTGGGAAAACAAACCTTGTGGAAAAACAAACCTTGTGGGAAAACTAACCTTGTGGGAAAACAAACCTTGCGGGAAAACGAACCTTTTGGGAAAACAAACCCTGCGGGAAAACCAACCTTGTGGGAAAACCAACCTTGTGGGGAAACAAACCTTTCGGGAAAACCAACCTTGTGGGAAAAAAAACCTTGTGGGAAAACAAACCTTGTGGGAAAACAAACCTTGTGGGAAAACAAACCTTATGAGAAAACAAACCTTGTGGGGAAACAAACCTAGTGGGAAAACCAACCTTGGGGGAAAACAAACCTTGTGGGAAAACAAACCTTGTGGGGAAACAAACCTAGCGGGAAAACCAACCTTATGGGAAAACCAACCTTGCGGGAAAACCAACCTTGGGGGAAAACAAACCTTGTGGGTAAACAAACCTTGTGAGAAAACAATCCTTGTGGGAAAACAAACCTTGTGGGGAAACAAACCTTGTGGGGAAACAAACCTTGTGGGAAAACTAACCTTGTGGGAAAACAAACCTTGCGGGAAAACTAACCTTGTGGGAAAACAAACCCTGCGGGAAAACCAACCTTGTGGGAAAACCAACCTTGTGGGGAAACAAACCTTTCGGGAAAACCAACCTTGTGGGAAAACAAACCTTTTGGGAAAACCAACACAGTGGGAAAACAAACCTTGTGAGAAAACAAACATTGTGGGGAAACAAACCTTGTGGGAAAACCAGCCTTGCGGGAAAGCGAACCTTTTGGGGAAACCAACCTTATGGGGAAAGCAACCCTGCGGAAAAACCAACCTTGTGGGAAAACCAACCTTGTGGGAAAACCAACCTTTTGGGAAAGCGAACCTTTTGGGAAAACCAACACAGTGGGAAAACAAACCTTGTGGGAAAACAAACCTTGTGGGGAAACAAACCTTGCGGGAAAACTAACCTTGTGGGAAAACAAACCCTGCGGGAAAACCAACCTTGTGGGAAAACCAACCTTGTGGGGAAACAAACCTTTCGGGAAAACCAACCTTGTGGGAAAACAAACCTTGTGGGAAAACAAACCTTGTGGGGAAACAAACCTTGTGGGAAAACCAACCTTGCGGGAAAGCGAACCTTTTGGGAAAACCAACACAGTGGGAAAACAAACCTTGTGGGTAAACCAACCTTGCGTGAAAACCAACCTTGGGGGAAAACAAAGCTTGTGGGAAAACAAACCTTGTGGGAAAACCAACCTAGTGGGAAAAACAACCTTGGGGGAAAACAAAGCTTGTGGGAAAACAAAGCTTGTGGGAAAACCAACCTAGTGGGAAAAACAACCTAGTGGGAAAACAAACCTTGTGAGAAAACAAACCTTGTGGGAAAACCAACCTTATGGGGAAAGCAACCCTGCGGGAAAACCAACCTTGTGGGAAAACCAACCTTGTGGGAAAGCGAACCTTTTGGGAAAACCAACACAGTGGGAAAACAAAGCTTGTGGGAAAACAAACCTTGTGGGGAAACAAACCTTGCGGGAAAACTAACCTTGTGGGAAAACAAACCCTGCGGGAAAACCAACCTTGTGGGAAAACAAAGCTTGTGGGAAAACAAACCTTGTGGGAAAAACAACCTAGTGGGAAAAACAACCTAGTGGGAAAACAAACCTTGTGAGAAAACAAACCTTGTGGGAAAACCAACCTTATAGGGAAAGCAACCCTGCGAGAAAACCAACCTTGTGCGAAAACCAACCTTGTGGGAAAACCAACCTTGTGGGAAAGCGAACCTTTTGGGAAAACCAACACAGTGGGAAAACAAACCTTGTGGGAAAACAAACCTTGTGGGGAAACAAACCTTGCGGGAAAACTAACCTTGTGGGAAAACAAACCCTGCGGGAAAACCAACCTTGTGGGAAAACCAACCTTGTGGGGAAACAAACCTTTCGGGAAAACCAACCTTGTGGGAAAACAAACCTTGCGGGAAAACTAACCTTGTGGGGAAACAAACCCTGCGGGAAAACCAACCTTGTGGGAAAACCAACCTTGTGGGGAAACAAACCTTTCGGGAAAACCAACCTTGTGGGAAAACAAACATTGTGTTAAATCAGACCTTGTGGGAAAACTAACCTTGCGGGAAAACCAACCTTGTGGGAAAACCAACCTTATGGGAAAACCAACCTTGCGGGAAAACCAACCTTATGGGAAAACCAACCTTGCAGGAAAACCAACCTTGGGGGAAAACAAACCTTGTGGGTAAACAAACCTTGTGGGAAAACAAACCTTGTGAGATAACAAACCTTGTGGGAAAACCAACCTTATGGGGAAACAAACCCTGCGGGAAAACCAACCTTGTGGGAAAACCAACCTTGCGGGAAAGCGAACCTTTTGGGAAAACCAACACAGTGGGAAAACAAACCTTGTGAGAAAACAATCCTTGTGGGAAAACAAACCTTGTGGGGAAACAAACCTTGTGGGGAAACAAACCTTGTGGGAAAACTAACCTTGTGGGAAAACAAACCTTGCGGGAAAACTAACCTTATGGGAAAACAAACCCTGCGGGAAAACAAACCTTGTGGGAAAACCAACCTTGTGGGGAAACAAACCTTTCTGGAAAACCAACCTTGTGGCAAAATAAAACTTGTGGGAAAACAAACCTTGTGGGAAAACAAACCTTGTGGGAAAACAAACCATGTGAGAAAACAAACCTTGTGGGAAAACAAACCTAGTGGGAAAACAAACCTTGTGAGAAAACAAACCTTGTGGGAAAACCAACCTTGCGGGAAAGCGAACCTTGCGGGAAAGCGAACCTCTTGGAAAAACCAACACAGTGGGAAAACAAACCTTGTGAGAAAACAATCCTTGTGGGAAAACAAACCTTGTGGGGAAACAAACCTTGTGGGGAAACAAACCTTGTGGGAAAACAAACCTTGTGAGAAAACAAACCTTGTGGGGAAACAAACCTAGTGGGAAAACAAACTTTGTGAGAAAACAAACCTTGTGGGAAAACCAACCTTGCGGGAAAGCGAACCTTGCGGGAAAGCGAACCTTGCGGGAAAGCGAACCTCTTGGGAAAACCTACACAGTGGGAAAACAAACCTTGTGAGAAAACAATCCTTGTGGGAAAACAAACCTTGTGGGGAAACAAACCTTTTGGGGAAACAAACCTTGTGGGAAAACTAACCTTGTGGGAAAACAAACCTTGTGGGGAAACAAACCTTGTGGGGAAACAAGCCTTGTGGGAAAACAAACCTTGTGAGAAAACAATCCTTGTGGGAAAACAAACCTTGTGGGGAAACAAACCTTGTGGGGAAACAAACCTTGTGGGGAAACAAACCTTGTGGGGAAACAAACCTTGTGAGAAAACAAACCTTGTGGGAAAACCAACCTTATGGGGAAAGCAACCCTGCGGGAAAACCAACCTTGTGGGAAAACCAACCTTGTGGGAAAACCAACCTTGTGGGAAAGCGAACCTTTTGGGAAAACCAACACAGTGGGAAAACAAACCTTGTGGGAAAACAAACCTTGTGGGGAAACAAACCTTGCGGGAAAACTAACCTTGTGGGAAAACAAACCCTGTTGGAAAACCAACCTTGTGGGGAAACAAACCTTTCGGGAAAACCAACCTTGTGGGAAAACAAACCTTGCGGGAAAACTAACCTTGTGGGAAAACAAACCCTGCGGGAAAACCAACCTTGTGGGAAAACCAACCTTGTGGGGAAACAAACCTTTTGGGAAAACCAACCTTGTGGGAAAACAAACATTGTGTTAAATCAGACCTTGTGGGAAAACTAACCTTGCGGGAAAATCAACCTTGTGGGAAAACCAACCTTATGGGAAAACCAACCTTGCGGGAAAACCAACCTTGGGGGAAAACAAACCTTGTGGGTAAACAAACCTTGTGGGAAAACAAAACCTTGTGGGAAAACCAACCTAGTGGGAAAACAAACCTTGTGAGAAAACAAACCTTTTGGGAAAACCAACCTTATGGGGAAACAAACCCTGCGGGAAAACCAACCTTGTGGGAAAACCAACCTTGCGGGAAAGCGAACCTTTTGGGAAAACCAACACAGTGGGAAAACAAACCTTGTGGGAAAACAATCCTTGTGGGAAAACAAACCTTGTGGGGAAACAAACCTTGTGGGGAAACAAACCTTGTGGGAAAACTAACCTTGTGGGAAAACAAACCTTGCGGGAAAACTAACCTTGTGGGAAAACAAACCCTGCGGGAAAACAAACCTTGTGGGAAAACCAACCTTGTGGGGAAACAAACCTTTCTGGAAAACCAACCTTGTGGCAAAACAAACCTTGTGGGAAAACAAGCCTTGTGGGAAAACAAACCTTGTGGGAAAACAAACCTTGTGAGAAAACAAACCTTGTGGGGAAACAAACCTAGTGGGAACACAAACCTTGTGAGAAAACAAACCTTGTGGGAAAACCAACCTTGCGGGAAAGCGAACCTTGCGGGACAGCGAACCTCTTGGGAAAACCAACACAGTGGGAAAACAAACCTTGTGAGAAAACAATCCTTGTGGGAAAACAAACCTTGTGGGGAAACAAACCTTTTGGGGAAACAAACCTTGTGGGAAAACTAACCTTGTGGGAAAACAAACCTTGTGGGGAAACAAACCTTGTGGGGAAACAAACCTTGTGGGAAAACAAACCTTGTGAGAAAACAATCCTTGTGGGAAAACAAACCTTGTGGGGAAACAAACCTTGTGGGGAAACAAACCTTGTGGGGAAACAAACCTTGTGGGGAAACAAACCTTGTGAGAAAACAAACCTTGTGGGAAAACCAACCTTATGGGGAAAGCAACCCTGCGGGAAAACCAACCTTGTGGGAAAACCAACCTTGTGGGAAAACCAACCTTGTGGGAAAGCGAACCTTTTGGGAAAACCAACACAGTGGGAAAACAAACCTTGTGGGAAAACAAACCTTGTGGGGAAACAAACCTTGCGGGAAAACTAACCTTGTGGGAAAACAGACCCTGCGGGAAAACCAACCTTGTGGGGAAACAAACCTTTCGGGAAAACCAACCTTGTGGGAAAACAAACCTTGCGGGAAAACTAACCTTGTGGGAAAACAAACCCTGCGGGAAAACCAGCCTTGTGGGAAAACCAACCTTGTGGGGAAACAAACCTTTCGGGAAAACCAACCTTGTGGGAAAACAAACCTTGTGAGAAAACAAACATTGTGGGGAAACAAACCTTGTGGGAAAACCAGCCTTGCGGGAAAGCGAACCTTTTGGGAAAAACAACCTTATGGGGAAAGCAACCCTGCGGGAAAACCAACCTTGTGGGAAAACCAACCTTGTGGGAAAACCAACCTTTTGGGAAAGCGAACCTTTTGGGAAAACCAACACAGTGGGAAAACAAACCTTGTGGGAAAACAAACCTTGTGGGGAAACAAACCTTGCTGGAAAACTAACCTTGTGGGAAAACAAACCCTGCGGGAAAACCAACCTTGTGGGAAAACCAACCTTGTGGGGAAACAAACCTTTCGGGAAAACCAACCTTGTGGGAAAACCAACCTTGTGGGAAAACAAACCTTGTGGGGAAACAAACCTTGTGGGAAAACCAACCTTGCGGGAAAGCGAACCTTTTTGGAAAACCAACACAGTGGGAAAATAAACCTTGTGGGTAAACCAACCTTGCGGGAAAACCAACCTTGGGGGAAAACAAAGCTTGTGGGAAAACAAACCTTGTGGGAAAACCAACCTAGTGGGAAAAACAACCTTTGGGGAAAACAAAGCTTGTGGGAAAACAAACCTTGTGGGAAAACCAACCTAGTGGGAAAAACAACCTAGTGGGAAAACAAACCTTGTGAGAAAACAAACCTTGTGGGAAAACCAACCTGATGGGGAAAGCAACCCTGCGGGAAAACCAACCTTGTGGGAAAACCAACCTTGTGGGAAAACCAACCTTGTGGGAAAGCGAACCTTTTGGGAAAACCAACACAGTGGGAAAACAAACCTTGTGGGAAAACAAACCTTGTGGGGAAACAAACCTTGCGGGAAAACTAACCTTGTGGGAAAACAAACCCTGCGGGAAAACCAACCTTGGGGGAAATCCAACCTTGCGGGAAAGCGAACCTTTTGGGAAAACCAACACAGTGGGAAAACAAACCTTGTGGGAAAACCAACCTTGCGGGAAAACCAACCTTGGGGGAAAACAAACCTTGTGGGAAAACAAACCTTGTGGGGAAACAAATCTAGTGGGAAAACAAACCTTGTGAGAAAACAATCCTTGTGGGAAAACTAACCTTGTGGGAAAACAAACCCTGCGGGAAAACCAACCTTGTGGAAAACCAACCTTGTGGGGAAACAAACCTTTCGGGAAAACCAACCTTGTGGAAAAACAAACCTTGTGGGAAAACAAACCTTGTGGGGAAACAAACCTTGTGGAAAAACCAACCTTGCGGGAAAGCGAACCTTTTGGGAAAACCAACAAAGTGGGAAAACAAACCTTGTGGGAAAACCAACCTTGCGGGAAAACCAACCTTGGGGGAAAACAAAGCTTGTGGGAAAACAAACCTTGTGGGAAAGCGAACCTTGCGGGAAAGCGAACCTTTTGGGAAAACCAACACAGTGGGAAAAAAAACCTTGTGAGAAAACAATCCTTGTGGGAAAACAAACCTTGTGGGGAAACAAACCTTGTGGGGAAACAAACCTTGTGGGAAAACTAACCTTGTGGGAAAACAAACCTTGCGGGAAAACTAACCTTGTGGGAAAACAAACCCTGCGGGAAAACCAGCCTTGTGGGAAAACCAACCTTGTGGGGAAACAAACCTTTCGGGAAAACCAACCTTGTCGGAAAACAAACCTTGTGAGAAAACAAACATTGTGGGGAAACAAACCTTGTGGGAAAACCAGCCTTCCGGGAAAGCGAACCTTTTGGGAAAACCAACACAGTGGGAAAACAAACCTTGTGGGAAAACCAACCTTGCGGGAAAACCAACCTTGGGGGAAAACAAAGCTTGTGGGAAAACAAACATTTTCGGAAAACCAACCTAGTGGGAAAAACAACCTAGTGGGAAAACAAACCTTGTGAGAAAACAAACCTTGTGGGAAAACCAACCTTATGGGGAAAGCAACCCTGCGGGAAAACCAACCTTGTGGGAAAACCAACCTTGTGGGAAAACGAACCTTGTGGGAAAGCGAACCTTTTGGGAAAACCAACACAGTGGGAAAACAAACCTTGTGGGAAAACCAACCTTGCGGGAAAACCAACCTTGGGGGAAAACAAACCTTGTGGGAAAACAAACCTTGTGGGGAAACAAACCTAGTGGGAAAACAAACCTTGTGAGAAAACAATCCTTGTGAGAAAACAAACCTTGTGGGGAAACAAACCTTGCGGGAAAACTAACCTTGTGGGAAAACAAACCCTGCGGGAAAACCAACCTTGTGGGAAAACCAACCTTGTGGGGAAACAAACCTTTCGGGAAAACCAACCTTGTGGGAAAACAAACCTTGTGGGAAAACAAACCTTGTGGGGAAACAAACCTTGTGGGAAAACCAACCTTGCGGGAAAGCGAACCTTTTGGGAAAACCAACAAAGTGGGAAAACAAACCTTGTGGGAAAACCAACATTGCGGGAAAACCAACCTTGGGGGAAAACAAAGCTTGTGGGAAAACAAACCTTGTGGGAAGACCAACCTAGTGGGAAACACAACCTAGTGGGAAAACAAACCTTATGGGGAAAGCAGCCCTGCGGGAAAACCAACCTTGTGGGAAAACCAACCTTGTGGGAAAGCGAACCTTTTGGGAAAACCAACACAGTGGGAAAACAAACCTTGTGGGAAAACCAACCTTGCGGGAAAACCAACCTTGGGGGAAAACAAACCTTGTGGGAAAACAAACCTTGTGGGGAAACAAACCTTGTGGGGAAACAAACCTTGTGGGAAAACTAACCTTGTGGGAAAACAAACCTTGTGGGAAAACCAACCTTGTGGGAAAGCGAACCTTTTGGGAAAACCAACACAGTGGGAAAACAAACCTTGTGGGAAAACAAACCTTGTGGGGAAACAAACCTTGCGGGAAAACTAACCTTGTGGGAAAACAAACCCTGCGGGAAAACCAACCTTGTGGAAAACCAACCTTGTGGGGAAACAAACCTTTCGGGAAAACCAACCTTGTGGGAAAACAAACCTTGTGGGAAAACAAACCTTGTGGGGAAACAAACCCTGCGGGAAAACCAACCTTGTGGGAAAACCAACCTTGTGGGGAAACAAACCTTTCGGAAAAACCAACCTTGTGGGAAAACAAACCTTGTGGGAAAACAAACCTTGTGGGAAAACTAACCTTGTGGGAAAACAAACCCTGCGGGAAAACCAACCTTGTGGGAAAACCAACCTTGTGGGGAAACAAACCTTTCGGGAAAACCAACCTTGTGGGAAAACAAACCTTGTGGGAAAACAAACCTTGTGGGAAAACAAACCCTGCGGGAAAACCAACCTTGTGGGAAAACCAACCTTGTGGGGAAACAAACCTTTCGGAAAAACCAACCTTGTGGGAAAACAAACCTTGTGGGAAAACAAACCTTGTGGGGAAACAAACCTTGTGGGAAAACCAACCTTGCGGAAAAGCGAACCTTTTGGGAAAGAGAACCTTTTGGGAAAACCAACACAGTGGGAAAACAAACCTTTTGGGTAAACCAACCTTGCGGGAAAACCAACCTTGGGGGAAAACAAAGCTTGTGGGAAAACAAACCTTTTCGGAAAACCAACCTAGTGGGAAAAACAACCTAGTGGGAAAACAAACCTTGTGAGAAAACAAACCTTGTGGGATAACCAACCTTATGGGGAAAGCAACCCTGCGGGAAAACCAACCTTGTGGGAAAACCAACCTTGTGGGAAAGCGAACCTTTTGGGAAAACCAACACAGTGGGAAAACAAACCTTGTGGGAAAACAAACCTTGTGGGGAAACAAACCTTGCGGGAAAACTAACCTTGTGGGAAAACAAACCCTGCGGGAAAACCAACCTTGGGGGAAAACAAAGCTTGTGGGAAAACAAACCTTGTGGGAAAACCAACCTAGTGGGAAAAACAACCTAGTGGGAAAACAAACCTTGTGGGGAAACAAACCTTGTGGGGAAACAAACCTTGTGGGAAAACTAACCTTGTGGGAAAACCAACCTTGTGGGAAAACCAACCTTGTGGGAAAACCAACCTTGTGGGAAAGCGAACCTTTTGGGAAAACCAACACAGTGGGAAAACAAACCTTGTGGGAAAACCAACCTTGCGGGAAAACCAACCTTGGGGGAAAACAAACCTTGTGGGAAAACAAACCTTGTGGGGAAACAAACCTTGTGGGGAAACAAACCTTGTGGGAAAACTAACCTTGTGGGAAAACCAACCTTGGGGGAAAACAAACCTTGTGGGAAAACAAACCTTGTGGGGAAACAAACCTAGTGGGAAAACAAACCTTGTGAGAAAACAATCCTTGTGGGAAAACTAACCTTGTGGGAAAACAAACCCTGCGGGAAAACCAACCTTGTGGAAAACCAACCTTGTGGGGAAACCAACCTTTCGGGAAAACCAACCTTGTGGAAAAACAAACCTTGTGGGAAAACAAACCTTGTGGGGAAACAAACCTTGTGGGAAAACCAACCTTGCGGGAAAGCGAACCTTTTGGGAAAACCAACAAAGTGGGAAAACAAACCTTGTGGGAAAACCAACCTTGCGGGAAAACCAACCTTGGGGGAAAACAAAGCTTGTGGGAAAACAAACCTTGTGGGAAAGCGAACCTTGCGGGAAAGCGAACCTTTTGGGAAAACCAACACAGTGGGAAAAAAAACCTTGTGAGAAAACAATCCTTGTGGGAAAACGAACCTTGTGGGGAAACAAACCTTGTGGGGAAACAAACCTTGTGGGAAAACTAACCTTGTGGGGAAACAAACCTTGCGGGAAAACTAACCTTGTGGGAAAACAAACCCTGCGGGAAAACCAGCCTTGTGGGAAAACCAACCTTGTGGGGAAACAAACCTTTCGGGAAAACCAACCTTGTGGGAAAACAAACCTTGTGAGAAAACAAACATTGTGGGGAAACAAACCTTGTGGGAAAACCAGCCTTCCGGGAAAGCGAACCTTTTGGGAAAACCAACACAGTGGGAAAACAAACCTTGTGGGAAAACCAACCTTGCGGGAAAACCAACCTTGGGGGAAAACAAAGCTTGTGGGAAAACAAACCTTTTCGGAAAACCAACCTAGTGGGAAAACAAACCTTGTGAGAAAACAAACCTTGTGGGAAAACCAACCTTATGGGGAAAGCAACCCTGCGGGAAAACCAACCTTGTGGGAAAACCAACCTTGTGGGAAAACGAACCTTGTGGGAAAGCGAACCTTTTGGGAAAACCAACACAGTGGGAAAACAAACCTTGTGGGAAAACCAACCTTGCGGGAAAACCAACCTTGGGGGAAAACAAACCTTGTGGGAAAACAAACCTTGTGGGGAAACAAACCTAGTGGGAAAACAAACCTTGTGAGAAAACAATCCTTGTGAGAAAACAAACCTTGTGGGGAAACAAACCTTGCGGGAAAACTAACCTTGTGGGAAAACAAACCCTGCGGGAAAACCAACCTTGTGGGAAAACCAACCTTGTGGGGAAACAAACCTTTCGGGAAAACCAACCTTGTGGGAAAACAAACCTTGTGGGAAAACAAACCTTGTGGGGAAACAAACCTTGTGGGAAAACCAACCTTGCGGGAAAGCGAACCTTTTGGGAAAACCAACAAAGTGGGAAAACAAACCTTGTGGGAAAACCAACCTTGCGGGAAAACCAACCTTGGGGGAAAACAAAGCTTGTGGGAAAACAAACCTTGTGGGAAGACCAACCTAGTGGGAAACACAACCTAGTGGGAAAACAAACCTTATGGGGAAAGCAGCCCTGCGGGAAAACCAACCTTGTGGGAAAACCAACCTTGTGGGAAAGCGAACCTTTTGGGAAAACCAACACAGTGGGAAAACAAACCTTGTGGGAAAACCAACCTTGCGGGAAAACCAACCTTGGGGGAAAACAAACCTTGTGGGAAAACAAACCTTGTGGGGAAACAAACCTTGTGGGGAAACAAACCTTGTGGGAAAACTAACCTTGTGGGAAAACAAACCTTGTGTGAAAACCAACCTTGTGGGAAAGCGAACCTTTTGGGAAAACCAACACAGTGGGAAAACAAACCTTGTGGGAAAACAAACCTTGTGGGGAAACAAACCTTGCGGGAAAACTAACCTTGTGGGAAAACAAACCCTGCGGGAAAACCAACCTTCTGGGAAAACCAACCTTGTGGGGAAACAAACCTTTCGGGAAAACCAACCTTGTGGGAAAACAAACCTTGTGGGAAAACAAACCTTGTGGGGAAACAAATCCTGCGGGAAAACCAACCTTGTGGGAAAACCAACCTTGTGGGGAAACAAACCTTTCGGAAAAACCAACCTTGTGGGAAAACAAACCTTGTGGGAAAACAAACCTTGTGGGAAAACTAACCTTGTGGGAAAACAAACCCTGCGGGAAAACCAACCTTGTGGGAAAACCAACCTTGTGGGGAAACAAACCTTTCGGGAAAACCAACCTTGTGGGAAAACAAACCTTGTGGGAAAACAAACCTTGTGGGAAAACAAACCCTGCGGGAAAACCAACCTTGTGGGAAAACCAACCTTGTGGGGAAACAAACCTTTCGGAAAAACCAACCTTGTGGGAAAACAAACCTTGTGGGAAAACAAACCTTGTGGGGAAACAAACCTTGTGGGAAAACCAACCTTGCGGGAAAGCGAACCTTTTGGGAAAGAGAACCTTTTGGGAAAACCAACACAGTGGGAAAACAAACCTTTTGGGTAAACCAACCTTGCGGGAAAACCAACCTTGGGGGAAAACAAAGCTTGTGGGAAAACAAACCTTTTCGGAAAACCAACCTAGTGGGAAAAACAACCTAGTGGGAAAACAAACCTTGTGAGAAAACAAACCTTGTGGGATAACCAACCTTATGGGGAAAGCAACCCTGCGGGAAAACCAACCTTGTGGGAAAACCAACCTTGTGGGAAAGCGAACCTTTTGGGAAAACCAACACAGTGGGAAAACAAACCTTGTGGGAAAACAAACCTTGTGGGGAAACAAACCTTGCCGGAAAACTAACCTTGTGGGAAAACAAACCCTGCGGGAAAACCAACCTTGGGGGAAAACAAAGCTTGTGGGAAAACAAACCTTGTGGGAAAACCAACCTAGTGGGAAAAACAACCTAGTGGGAAAACAAACCTTGTGGGGAAACAAACCTTGTGGGGAAACAAACCTTGTGGGAAAACTAACCTTGTGGGAAAACCAACCTTGTGGGAAAACCAACCTTGTGGGAAAACCAACCTTGTGGGAAAGCGAACGTTTTGGGAAAACCAACACAGTGGGAAAACAAACCTTGTGGGAAAACCAACCTTGCGGGAAAACCAACCTTGGGGGAAAACAAACCTTGTGGGAAAACAAACCTTGTGGGGAAACAAACCTTGTGGGGAAACAAACCTTGTGGGAAAACTAACCTTGTGGGAAAACCAACCTTGGGGGAAAACAAACCTTGTGGGAAAACAAACCTTGTGGGGAAACAAACCTAGTGGGAAAACAAACCTTGTGAGAAAACAATCCTTGTGGGAAAACTAACCTTGTGGGAAAACAAACCCTGCGGGAAAACCAACCTTGTGGAAAACCAACCTTGTGGGGAAACAAACCTTTCGGGAAAACCAACCTTGTGGAAAAACAAACCTTGTGGGAAAACAAACCTTGTGGGGAAACAAACCTTGTGGGAAAACCAACCTTGCGGGAAAGCGAACCTTTTGGGAAAACCAACAAAGTGGGAAAACAAACCTTGTGGGAAAACCAACCTTGCGGGAAAACCAACCTTGGGGGAAAACAAAGCTTGTGGGAAAACAAACCTTGTGGGAAAGCGAACCTTGCGGGAAAGCGAACCTTTTGGGAAAACCAACACAGTGGGAAAAAAAACCTTGTGAGAAAACAATCCTTGTGGGAAAACAAACCTTGTGGGGAAACAAACCTTGTGGGGAAACAAACCTTGTGGGAAAACTAACCTTGTGGGGAAACAAACCTTGCGGGAAAACTAACCTTGTGGGAAAACAAACCCTGCGGGAAAACCAGCCTTGTGGGAAAACCAACCTTGTGGGGAAACAAACCTTTCGGGAAAACCAACCTTGTGGGAAAACAAACCTTGTGAGAAAACAAACATTGTGGGGAAACAAACCTTGTGGGAAAACCAGCCTTCCGGGAAAGCGAACCTTTTGGGAAAACCAACACAGTGGGAAAACAAACCTTGTGGGAAAACCAACCTTGCGGGAAAACCAACCTTGGGGGAAAACAAAGCTTGTGGGAAAACAAACCTTTTCGGAAACCAACCTAGTGGGAAAAACAACCTAGTGGGAAAACAAACCTTGTGAGAAAACAAACCTTGTGGGAAAACCAACCTTATGGGGAAAGCAACCCTGCGGGAAAACCAACCTTGTGGGAAAACCAACCTTGTGGGAAAACGAACCTTGTGGGAAAGCGAACCTTTTGGGAAAACCAACACAGTGGGAAAACAAACCTTGTGGGAAAACCAACCTTGCGGGAAAACCAACCTTGGGGGAAAACAAACCTTTTGGGAAAACAAACCTTGTGGGGAAACAAACCTAGTGGGAAAACAAACCTTGTGAGAAAACAATCCTTGTGAGAAAACAAACCTTGTGGGGAAACAAACCTTGCGGGAAAACTAACCTTGTGGGAAAACAAACCCTGCGGGAAAACCAACCTTGTGGGAAAACCAACCTTGTGGGGAAACAAACCTTTCGGGAAAACCAACCTTGTGGGAAAACAAACCTTGTGGGAAAACAAACCTTGTGGGGAAACAAACCTTGTGGGAAAACCAACCTTGCGGGAAAGCGAACCTTTTGGGAAAACCAACAAAGTGGGAAAACAAACCTTGTGGGAAAACCAACCTTGCGGGAAAACCAACCTTGGGGGAAAACAAAGCTTGTGGGAAAACAAACCTTGTGGGAAGACCAACCTAGTGGGAAACACAACCTAGTGGGAAAACAAACCTTATGGGGAAAGCAGCCCTGCGGGAAAACCATCCTTGTGGGAAAACCAACCTTGTGGGAAAGCGAACCTTTTGGGAAAACCAACACAGTGGGAAAACAAACCTTGTGGGAAAACCAACCTTGCGGGAAAACCAACCTTGGGGGAAAACAAACCTTGTGGGAAAACAAACCTTGTGGGGAAACAAACCTTGTGGGGAAACAAACCTTGTGGGAAAACTAACCTTGTGGGAAAACAAACCTTGTGGGAAAACCAACCTTGTGGGAAAGCGAACCTTTTGGGAAAACCAACACAGTGGGAAAACAAACCTTGTGGGAAAACAAACCTTGTGGGGAAACAAACCTTGCGGGAAAACTAACCTTGTGGGAAAACAAACCCTGCGGGAAAACCAACCTTGTGGGGAAACAAACCTTTCGGGAAAACCAACCTTGTGGGAAAACAAACCTTGTGGGAAAACAAACCTTGTGGGGAAACAAACCCTGCGGGAAAACCAACCTTGTGGGAAAACCAACCTTGTGGGGAAACAAACCTTTCGGAAAAACCAACCTTGTGGGAAAACAAACCTTGTGGGAAAACAAACCTTGTGGGAAAACTAACCTTGTGGGAAAACAAACCCTGCGGGAAAACCAACCTTGTGGGAAAACCAACCTTGTGGGGAAACAAACCTTTCGGGAAAACCAACCTTGTGGGAAAACAAACCTTGTGGGAAAACAAACCTTGTGGGAAAACAAACCCTGCGGGAAAACCAACCTTGTGGGAAAACCAACCTTGTGGGGAAACAAACCTTTCGGAAAAACCAACCTTGTGGGAAAACAAACCTTGTGGGAAAACAAACCTTGTGGGGAAACAAACCTTGTGGGAAAACCAACCTTGCGGGAAAGCGAACCTTTTGGGAAAGAGAACCTTTTGGGAAAACCAACACAGTGGGAAAACAAACCTTTTGGGTAAACCAACCTTGCGGGAAAACCAACCTTGGGGGAAAACAAAGCTTGTGGGAAAACAAACCTTTTCGGAAAACCAACCTAGTGGGAAAAACAACCTAGTGGGAAAACAAACCTTGTGAGAAAACAAACCTTGTGGGATAACCAACCTTATGGGGAAAGCAACCCTGCGGGAAAACCAACCTTGTGGGAAAACCAACCTTGTGGGAAAGCGAACCTTTTGGGAAAACCAACACAGTGGGAAAACAAACCTTGTGGGAAAACAAACCTTGTGGGGAAACAAACCTTGCGGGAAAACTAACCTTGTGGGAAAACAAACCCTGCGGGAAAACCAACCTTGGGGGAAAACAAAGCTTGTGGGAAAACAAACCTTGTGGGAAAACCAACCTAGTGGGAAAAACAACCTAGTGGGAAAACAAACCTTGTGAGAAAACAAACCTTGTGGGAAAACCAACCTTATAGGGAAAGCAACCCTGCGGGAAAACCAACCTTGTGGGAAAACCAACCTTGTGGGAAAACCAACCTTGTGGGAAAGCGAACCTTTTGGGAAAACCAACACAGTGGGAAAACAAACCTTGTGGGAAAACCAACCTTGCGGGAAAACCAACCTTGGGGGAAAACAAACCTTGTGGGAAAACTAACCTTGTGGGAAAACCAACCTAGTGGGAAAAACAACCTAGTGGGAAAACAAACCTTGTGAGAAAACAAACCTTGTGGGAAAACCAACCTTATAGGGAAAGCAACCCTGCGGGGAAACAAACCTTTCGGGAAAACCAACCTTGTGGGAAAACAAACATTGTGTTAAATCAGACCTTGTGGGAAAACTAACCTTGCGGGAAAACCAACCTTGTGGGAAAACAAACCTTGTGAGAAAACAAACCTTGTGGGATAACCAACCTTATGGGGAAAGCAACCCTGCGGGAAAACCAACCTTGTGGGAAAACCAACCTTGTGGGAAAGCGAACCTTTTGGGAAAACCAACACAGTGGGAAAACAAACCTTGTGGGAAAACAAACCTTGTGGGGAAACAAACCTTGCGGGAAAACTAACCTTGTGGGAAAACAAACCCTGCGGGAAAACCAACCTTGGGGGAAAACAAAGCTTGTGGGAAAACAAACCTTGTGGGAAAACCAACCTAGTGGGAAAAACAACCTAGTGGGAAAACAAACCTTGTGAGAAAACAAACCTTGTGGGAAAACCAACCTTATAGGGAAAGCAACCTTGTGGGAAAACTAACCTTGTGGGAAAACAAACCTTGTGGGAAAACCAACCTTGTGGGAAAGCGAACCTTTTGGGAAAACCAACACAGTGGGAAAACAAACCTTGTGGGAAAACAAACCTTGTGGGGAAACAAACCTTGCGGGAAAACTAACCTTGTGGGAAAACAAACCCTGCGGGAAAACCAACCTTGTGGGAAAACCAACCTTGTGGGGAAACAAACCTTTCGGGAAAACCAACCTTGTGGGAAAACAAACCTTGTGGGAAAACAAACCTTGTGGGGAAACAAACCTTAAGGGAAAACTAACCTTGTGGGAAAACAAACCCTGCGGGAAAACCAACCTTGTGGGAAAACCAACCTTGTGGGGAAACAAACCTTTCGGAAAAACCAACCTTGTGGGAAAACAAACCTTGTGGGAAAACAAACCTTGTGGGGAAACAAACCGTGTGGGAAAACCAACCTTGCGGGAAAGCGAACCTTTTGGGAAAGAGAACCTTTTGGGAAAACCAACACAGTGGGAAAACAAACCTTTTGGGTAAACCAACCTTGCGGGAAAACCAACCTTGGGGGAAAACAAATCTTGCGGGAAAACTAACCTTGTTGGAAAACAAACCCTGCGGGAAAACCAACCTTGTTTGAAAACCAACCTTGTGGGGAAACAAACCTTTCGGGAAAACCAACCTTGTGGGAAAACAAACCTTGCGGGAAAACTAACCTTGTGGGAAAACAAACCCTGCGGGAAAACCAACCTTGTGGGAAAACCAACCTTGTGGGGAAACAAACCTTTCGGGAAAACCAACCTTGTGGGAAAACAAACATTGTGTTAAATCAGACCTTGTGGGAAAACTAACCTTGCGGGAAAACCAACCTTGTGGGAAAACCAACCTTATGGGAAAACCAACCTTGCGGGAAAACCAACCTTGGGGGAAAACAAACCTTGTGGGTAAACAAACCTTGTGGGAAAACAAACCTTGTGGGAAAACCAACCTAGGGATAACCAACCTTCTGGGGAA
Organism: Branchinecta lynchi; assembly: GCA_023053575.1. Taxonomy (NCBI): domain Eukaryota; kingdom Metazoa; phylum Arthropoda; class Branchiopoda; order Anostraca; family Branchinectidae; genus Branchinecta; species Branchinecta lynchi. The sequence continues at coordinate 220,556 of JAKZAP010000072.1, forward strand.
AGCAACCCTGCGGGAAAACCAACCTTGTGGGAAAACCAACCTTGTGGGAAAGCGAACCTTTTGGGAAAACCAACACAGTGGTAAAACAAACCTTGTGGGAAAACAAACCTTGTGGGGAAACAAACCTTGCGGGAAAACTAACCTTGTGGGAAAACATACCCTGCGGGAAAACCAACCTTGGGGGAAAACAAAGCTTGTGGGAAAACAAACCTTGTGGGAAAACCAACCTAGTGGGAAAAACAACCTAGTGGGAAAACAAACCTTGTGAGAAAACAAACCTTGTGGGAAAACCAACCTTATAGGGAAAGCAACCCTGCGGGAAAACCAACCTTGTGGGAAAACCAACCTTGTGGGAAAACCAACCTTGTGGGAAAGCGAACCTTTTGGGAAAACCAACACAGTGGGAAAACAAACCTTGTGGGAAAACCAACCTTGCGGGAAAACCAACCTTGGGGGAAAACAAACCTTGTGGGAAAACAAACCTTGTGGGGAAACAAACCTTGTGGGGAAACAAACCTTGTGGGAAAACTAACCTTGTGGGAAAACAAACCTTGTGGGAAAACCAACCTTGTGGGAAAGCGAACCTTTTGGGAAAACCAACACAGTGGGAAAACAAACCTTGTGGGAAAACAAATCTTGTGGGGAAACAAACCTTGCGGGAAAACTAACCTTGTGGGAAAACAAACCCTGCGGGAAAACCAACCTTGTGGGAAAACCAACCTTGTGGGGAAACAAACCTTTCGGGAAAACCAACCTTGTGGGAAAACAAACCTTGTGGGAAAACAAACCTTGTGGGGAAACAAACCTTAAGGGAAAACTAACCTTGTGGGAAAACAAACCCTGCGGGAAAACCAACCTTGTGGGAAAACCAACCTTGTGGGGAAACAAACCTTTCGAAAAAACCAACCTTGTGGGAAAACAAACCTTGTGGGAAAACAAACCTTGTGGGGAAACAAACCGTGTGGGAAAACCAACCTTGCGGGAAAGCGAACCTTTTGGGAAAGAGAACCTTTTGGGAAAACCAACACAGTGGGAAAACAAACCTTTTGGGTAAACCAACCTTGCGGGAAAACCAACCTTGGGGGAAAACAAAGCTTGTGGGAAAACAAACCGTTTCGGAAAACCAACCTAGTGGGAAAAACAACCTAGTGGGAAAACAAACCTTGTGAGAAAACAAACCTTGTGGGAAAACCAACCTTATGGGGAAAGCAACCCTGCGGGAAAACCAACCTTGTGGGAAAACCAACCTTGTGGGAAAGCGAACCTTTTGGGAAAACCAACACAGTGGGAAAACAAACCTTGTGGGAAAACAAACCTTGTGGGGAAACAAACCTTGCGGGAAAACTAACCTTGTGGGAAAACAAACCCTGCGGGAAAACCAACCTTGGGGGAAAACAAAGCTTGTGGGAAAACAAACCTTGTGGGAAAACCAACCTAGTGGGAAAAACAACCTAGTGGGAAAACAAACCTTGTGAGAAAACAAACCTTGTGGGAAAACCAACCTTATAGGGAAAGCAACCCTGCGGGAAAACCAACCTTGTGGGAAAACCAACCTTGTGGGAAAACCAACCTTGTGGGAAAGCGAACCTTTTGGGAAAACCAACACAGTGGGAAAACAAACCTTGTGGGAAAACAAACCTTGTGGGAAAACAAATCTTGCGGGAAAACTAACCTTGTGGGAAAACAAATCCTGCGGGAAAACCAACCTTGTTTGAAAACCAACCTTGTGGGGAAACAAACCTTTCGGGAAAACCAACCTTGTGGGAAAACAAACCTTGCGGGAAAACTAACCTTGTGGGAAAACAAACCCTGCGGGAAAACCAACCTTGTGGGAAAACCAACCTTGTGGGGAAACAAACCTTTCGGGAAAACCAACCTTGTGGGAAAACAAACATTGTGTTAAATCAGACCTTGTGGGAAAACTAACCTTGCGGGAAAACCAACCTTGTGGGAAAACCAACCTTATGGGAAAACCAACCTTGCGGGAAAACCAACCTTGGGGGAAAACAAACCTTGTGGGTAAACAAACCTTGTGGGAAAACAAACCTTGTGGGAAAACCAACCTAGTGGGAAAACAAACCTTGTGAGAAAACAAACCTTGTGGGAAAACCAACCTTATGGGGAAACAAACCCTGCGGGAAAACCAACCTTGTGGGAAAACCAACCTTGCGGGAAAGCGAACCTTTTGGGAAAACCAACACAGTGGGAAAACAAACCTTGTGAGAAAACAATCCTTGTGGGAAAACTAACCTTGTGGGAAAACAAACCCTGCGGGAAAACCAACCTTGGGGGAAAACAAAGCTTGTGGGAAAACAAACCTTGTGGGAAAACCAACCTAGTGGGAAAAACAACCTAGTGGGAAAACAAACCTTGTGAGAAAACAAACCTTGTGGGAAAACCAACCTTATAGGGAAAGCAACCCTGCGGGAAAACCAACCTTGTGGGAAAACCAACCTTGTGGGAAAACCAACCTTGTGGGAAAGCGAACCTTTTGGGAAAACCAACACAGTGGGAAAACAAACCTTGTGGGAAAACCAACCTTGCGGGAAAACCAACCTTGGGGGAAAACAAACCTTGTGGGGAAACAAACCTTGTGGGAAAACTAACCTTGTGGGAAAACCAACCTTGGGGGAAAACTAACCTTGTGGGAAAACCAACCTTGGGGGAAAACCAACCTTGTGGGAAAACCAACCTTGTGGGAAAGCGAACCTTTTGGGAAAACCAACACAGTGGGAAAACAAACCTTGTGGGAAAACCAACCTTGTGGGAAAACAAACCTTGTGGGAAAACAAACCTTGTGGGAAAACAAACCTTGTGGGAAAACCAACCTTGTGAGAAAACAAACCTTGTGGGGAAACAAACCTTGCGGGAAAACTAACCTTGTGGGAGAACCAACCTTGTGGGGAAACAAACCTTTCGGGAAAACCAACCTTGTGGGAAAACAAACCTTGTGGGAAAACAAACCTTGTGGGGAAACAAACCTTGTGGGAAAACCAACCTTGCGGGAAAGCGAACCTTTTGGGAAAACCAACAAAGTGGGAAAACAAACCTTGTGGGAAAACCAACCTTGCGGGAAAACCAACCTTGGGGGAAAACAAAGCTTGTGGGAAAACAAACCTTTTCGGAAAACCAACCTAGTGGGAAACACAACCTAGTGGGAAAACAAACCTTATGGGGAAAGCAACCCTGCGGGAAAACCAACCTTGTGGGAAAACCAACCTTGTGGGAAAGCGAACCTTTTGGGAAAACCAACACAGTGGGAAAACAAACCTTGTGGGAAAACCAACCTTGCGGGAAAACCAACCTTGGGGGAAAACAAACCTTGTGGGAAAACAAACCTTGTGGGGAAACAAACCTTGTGGGGAAACAAACCTTGTGGGAAAACTAACCTTGTGGGAAAACAAACCTTGTGGGAAAACCAACCTTGTGGGAAAGCGAACCTTTTGGGAAAACCAACACAGTGGGAAAACAAACCTTGTGGGAAAACAAACCTTGTGGGGAAACAAACCTTGCGGGAAAACTAACCTTGTGGGAAAACAAACCCTGCGGGAAAACCAACCTTGTGGGAAAACCAACCTTGTGTGGAAACAAACCTTTCGGGAAAACCAACCTTGTGGGAAAACAAAACTTGTGGGAAAACAAACCTTGTGGGGAAACAAACCTTAAGGGAAAACTAACCTTGTGGGAAAACAAACCATGCGGGAAAACCAACCTTGTGGGAAAACCAACCTTGTGGGGAAACAAACCTTTCGGAAAAACCGACCTTGTGGGAAAACAAACCTTGTGGGAAAACAAACCTTGTGGGGAAACAAACCTTGTGGGAAAACCAACCTTGCAGGAAAGCGAACCTTTTGGGAAAGAGAACCTTTTGGGAAAACCAACACAGTGGGAAAACAAACCTTTTGGGTAAACCAACCTTGCGGGAAAACCAACCTTGGGGGAAAACAAAGCTTGTGGGAAAACAAACCTTTTCGGAAAACCAACCTAGTGGGAAAAACAACCTAGTGGGAAAACAAACCTTGTGAGAAAACAAACCTTGTGGGAAAACCAACCTTATGGGGAAAGCAACCCTGCGGGAAAACCAACCTTGTGGGAAAACCAACCTTGTGGGAAAGCGAACCTATTGGGAAAACCAACACAGTGGGAAAACAAACCTTGTGGGAAAACAAACCTTGTGGGGAAACAAACCTTGCGGGAAAACTAACCTTGTGGGAAAACAAACCCTGCGGGAAAACCAACCTTGGGGGAAAACAAAGCTTGTGGGAAAACAAACCTTGTGGGAAAACCAACCTAGTGGGAAAAACAACCTAGTGGGAAAATAAACCTTGTGAGAAAACAAACCTTGTGGGAAAACCAACCTTACAGGGAAAGCAACCCTGCGGGAAAACCAACCTTGTGGGAAAACCAACCTTGTGGGAAAACCAACCTTGTGGGAAAGCGAACCTTTTGGGAAAACCAACACAGTGGGAAAACAAACCTTGTGGGAAAACCAACCTTGTGGGAAAACAAACCTTGTGGGAAAACAAACCTTGTGGGGAAACAAACCTTGTGGGGAAACAAACCTTGTGGGAAAACTAACCTTGTGGGAAAACAAACCTTGTGGGAAAACCAACCTTGTGGGAAAGCGAACCTTTTGGGAAAACCAACACAGTGGGAAAACAAACCTTGTGGGAAAACAAACCTTGTGGGGAAACAAACCTTGCGGGAAAACTAACCTTGTGGGAAAACAAACCCTGCGGGAAAACCAACCTTGTGGGAAAACCAACCTTGTGGGGAAACAAACCTTTCGGGAAAACCAACCTTGTGGGAAAACAAACCTTGTGGGAAAACAAACCTTGTGGGGAAACAAACCTTAAGGGAAAACTAACCTTGTGGGAAAACAAACCCTGCGGGAAAACCAACCTTGTGGGAAAACCAACCTTGTGGGGAAACAAACCTTTCGGAAAAACCAACCTTGTGGGAAAACAAACCTTGTGGGAAAACAAACCTTGTGGGGAAACAAACCGTGTGGGAAAACCAACCTTGCGGGAAAGCGAACCTTTTGGGAAAGAGAACCTTTTGGGAAAACCAACACAGTGGGAAAACAAACCTTTTGGGTAAACCAACCTTGCGGGAAAACCAACCTTGGGGGAAAACAAAGCTTGTGGGAAAACAAACCGTTTCGGAAAACCAACCTAGTGGGAAAAACAACCTAGTGGGAAAACAAACCTTGTGAGAAAACAAACCTTGTGGGAAAACCAACCTTATGGGGAAAGCAACCCTGCGGGAAAACCAACCTTGTGGGAAAACCAACCTTGTGGGAAAGCGAACCTTTTGGGAAAACCAACACAGTGGGAAAACAAACCTTGTGGGAAAACAAACCTTGTGGGGAAACAAACCTTGCGGGAAAACTAACCTTGTGGGAAAACAAACCCTGCGGGAAAACCAACCTTGGGGGAAAACAAAGCTTGTGGGAAAACAAACCTTGTGGGAAAACCAACCTAGTGGGAAAAACAACCTAGTGGGAAAACAAACCTTGTGAGAAAACAAACCTTGTGGGAAAACCAACCTTATAGGGAAAGCAACCCTGCGGGAAAACCAACCTTGTGGGAAAACCAACCTTGTGGGAAAACCAACCTTGTGGGAAAACCAACCTTGTGGGAAAGCGAACCTTTTGGGAAAACCAACACAGTGGGAAAACAAACCTTGTGGGAAAACAAACCCTGCGGGAAAACCAACCTTGTTTGAAAACCAACCTTGTGGGGAAACAAACCTTTCGGGAAAACCAACCTTGTGGGAAAACAAACCTTGCGGGAAAACTAACCTTGTGGGAAAACAAACCCTGTGGGAAAACCAACCTTGTTTGAAAACCAACCTTGTGGGGAAACAAACCTTTCGGGAAAACCAACCTTGTGGGAAAACAAACCTTGCGGGAGACTAACCTTGTGGGAAAACAAACCCTGCGGGAAAACCAACCTTGTGGGAAAACCAACCTTTTGGGGAAACAAACCTTTCGGGAAAACCAACCTTGTGGGAAAACAAACATTGTGTTAAATCAGACCTTGTGGGAAAACTAACCTTGCGGGAAAACCAACCTTGTGGGAAAACCAACCTTATGGGAAAACCAACCTTGCGGGAAAACCAACCTTGGGGGAAAACAAACCTTGTGGGTAAACAAACCTTGTGGGAAAACAAACCTTGTGGGAAAACCAACCTAGTGGGAAAACAAACCTTGTGAGAAAACAAACCTTGTGGGAAAACCAACCTTATGGGGAAACAAACCCTGCGGGAAAACCAACCTTGTGGGAAAACCAACCTTGCGGGAAAGCGAACCTTTTGGGAAAACCAACACAGTGGGAAAACAAACCTTGTGAGAAAACAATCCTTGTGGGAAAACTAACCATGTGGGAAAACAAACCCTGCGGGAAAACCAACCTTGGGGGAAAACAAAGCTTGTGGGAAAACAAACCTTGTGGGAAAACCAACCTAGTGGGAAAAACAACCTAGTGGGAAAACAAACCTTGTGAGAAAACAAACCTTGTGGGAAAACCAACCTTATAGGGAAAGCAACCCTGCGGGAAAACCAACCTTGTGGGAAAACCAACCTTGTGGGAAAACCAACCTTGTGGGAAAGCGAACCTTTTGGGAAAACCAACACAGTGGGAAAACAAACCTTGTGGGAAAACCAACCTTGCGGGAAAACCAACCTTGTGGGAAAACAAACCTTGTGGGAAAACCAACCTTGTGGGAAAGCGAACCTTTTGGGAAAACCAACACAGTGGGAAAACAAACCTTGTGGGAAAACAAACCTTATGGGGAAAGCAACCCTGCGGGAAAACCAACCTTGTGGGAAAACCAACCTTGTGGAAAAGCGAACCTTTTGGGAAAACCAACACAGTGGGAAAACAAACCTTGTGGGAAAACAAACCTTGTGGGGAAACAAACCTTGCGGGAAAACTAACCTTGTGGGAAAACAAACCCTGCGGGAAAACCAACCTTGGGGGAAAACAAAGCTTGTGGGAAAACAAACCTTGTGGGAAAACCAACCTAGTGGGAAAAACAACCTAGTGGGAAAACAAACCTTGTGAGAAAACAAACCTTGTGGGAAAACCAACCTTATAGGGAAAGCAACCCTGCGGGAAAACCAACCTTGTGGGAAAACCAACCTTGTGGGAAAACCAACCTTGTGGGAAAACCAACCTTGTGGGAAAGCGAACCTTTTGGGAAAACCAACACAGTGGGAAAACAAACCTTGTGGGAAAACAAACCTTGTGGGGAAACAAACCTTGCGGGAAAACTAACCTTGTGGGAAAACAAACCCTTTGGGAAAACCAACCTTGTTTGAAAACCAACCTTGTGGGGAAACAAACCTTTCGGAAAACCAACCTTGTGGGAAAACAAGCCTTGCGGGAAAACTAACCTTGTGGGAAAACAAACCCTGCGGGAAAACCAACCTTGTGGGAAAACCAAGCTTGTGGGGAAACAAACCTTTCGGGAAAACCAACCTTGTGGGAAAACAAACATTGTGTTAAATCAGACCTTGTGGGAAAACTAACCTTGCGGGAAAACCAACCTTGTGGGAAAACCAACCTTATGGGAAAACCAACCTTGCGGGAAAACCAACCTTGGGGGAAAACAAACCTTGTGGGAAAACAAACCTTGTGGGAAAACCAACCTAGTGGGAAAACAAACCTTGTGAGAAAACAAACCTTGTGGGAAAACCAACCTTATGGGGAAACAAACCCTGCGGGAAAACCAACCTTGTGGGAAAACCAACCTTGTGGGAAAACCAACCTTGTGGGAAAGCAAACCTTTTGGGAAAACCAACACAGTGGGAAAACAAACCTTGTAGGAAAACAAACCTTGTGGGGAAACAAACCTTGCGGGAAAACTAACCTTGTGGGAAAACAAACCCTTTGGGAAAACCAACCTTGTTTGAAAACCAACCTTATAGGGAAAGCAACCCTGCGGGAAAACCAACCTTGTGGGAAAACCAACCTTGTGGGAAAACCAACCTTGTGGGAAAGCGAACCTTTTGGGAAAACCAACACAGTGGGAAAACAAACCTTGTGGGAAAACAAACCTTGTGGGGAAACAAACCTTGCGGGAAAACTAACCTTGTGGGAAAACAAACCCTTTGGGAAAACCAACCTTGTTTGAAAACCAACCTTGTGGGGAAACAAACCTTTCGGGAAAACCAACCTTGTGGGAAAACAAACCTTGCGGGAAAACTAACCTTGTGGGAAAACAAACCCTGCGGGAAAACCAACCTTGTGGGAAAACCAACCTTGTGGGGAAACAAACCTTTCGGGAAAACCAACCTTGTGGGAAAACAAACATTGTGTTAAATCAGACCTTGTGGGAAAACTAACCTTGCGGGAAAACCAACCTTGTGGGAAAACCAACCTTATGGGAAAACCAACCTTGCGGGAAAACCAACCTTGGGGGAAAACAAACCTTGTGGGAAAACAAACCTTGTGGGAAAACCAACCTAGTGGGAAAACAAACCTTGTGAGAAAACAAACCTTGTGGGAAAACCAACCTTATGGGGAAACAAACCCTGCGGGAAAACCAACCTTGTGGGAAAACCAACCTTGCGGGAAAGCGAACCTTTTGGGGAAACCAACACAGTGGGAAAACAAACCTTGTGAGAAAACAATCCTTGTGGGAAAACAAACCTTGTGGGGAAACAAACCTTGTGGGGAAACAAACCTTGTGGGAAAACTAACCTTGTGGGAAAACAAACCTTGCGGGAAAACTAACCTTGTGGGAAAACAAACCCTGCGGGAAAACAAACCTTGTGGGAAAACCAACCTTGTGGGGAAACAAACCTGTCTGGAAAACCAACCTTGTTGCAAAACAAACCTTGTGGGAAAACAAACCTTGTGAGAAAACAAACCTTGTGGGGAAACAAACCTAGTGGGAAAACAAACCTTGTGAGAAAACAAACCTTGTGGGAAAACCAACCTTGCGGGAAAGCGAACCTTGCGGGAAAGCGAACCTTGCGGGAAAACCAACACAGTGGGAAAACAAACCTTGTGAGAAAACAAACCTTGTGGGGAAACAAACCTTGTGGGAAAACCAACCTTGCGGGAAAGCGAACCTTTTGGGAAAACCAACAAAGTGGGAAAACAAACCTTGTGGGAAAACCAACCTTGCGGGAAAACCAACCTTGGGGGAAAACAAAGCTTGTGGGAAAACAAACCTTGTGGGAAGACCAACCTAGTGGGAAACACAACCTAGTGGGAAAACAGACCCTATGGGGAAAGCAACCCTGCGGGAAAACCAACCTTGTGGGAAAACCAACCTTGTGGGAAAGCGAACCTTTTGGGAAAACCAACACAGTGGGAAAACAAACCTTGTGGGAAAACCAACCTTGCGGGAAAACCAACCTTGGGGGAAAACAAACCTTGTGGGAAAACAAACCTTGTGGGGAAACAAACCTTGTGGGGAAACAAACCTTGTGGGAAAACTAACCTTGTGGGAAAACAAACCCTGCGGGAAAACCAACCTTGTGGGAAAACCAACCTTGTGGGGAAACAAACCTTTCGGGAAAACCAACCTTTTGGGAAAACAAACCTTGTGGGAAAACAAACCTTGTGGGGAAACAAACCTTAAGGGAAAACTAACCTTGTGGGAAAACAAACCCTGCGGGAAAACCAACCTTGTGGGAAAATCAACCTTGTGGGGAAACAAACCTTGCGGGAAAGCGAACCTTTTGGGAAAACCAACACAGTGGGAAAACAAACCTTGTGAGAAAACAATCCTTGTGGGGGAAAACAAAGCTTGTGGGAAAACAAACCTTGTGGGAAGACCAACCTAGTGGGAAACACAACCTAGTGGGAAAACAGACCCTATGGGGAAAGCAACCCTGCGGGAAAACCAACCTTGTGGGAAAACCAACCTTGTGGGAAAGCGAACCTTTTGGGAAAACCAACACAGTGGGAAAACAAACCTTGTGGGAAAACCAACCTTGCGGGAAAACCAACCTTGGGGGAAAACAAACCTTGTGGGAAAACAAACCTTGTGGGGAAACAAACCTTGTGGGGAAACAAACCTTGTGGGAAAACTAACCTTGTGGGAAAACAAACCCTGCGGGAAAACCAACCTTGTGGGAAAACCAACCTTGTGGGGAAACAAACCTTTCGGGAAAACCAACCTTTTGGGAAAACAAACCTTGTGGGAAAACAAACCTTGTGGGGAAACAAACCTTAAGGGAAAACTAACCTTGTGGGAAAACAAACCCTGCGGGAAAACCAACCTTGTGGGAAAATCAACCTTGTGGGGAAACAAACCTTTCGGAAAAACCAACCTTGTGGGAAAACAAACCTTGTGGGAAAACAAACCTTGTGGGGAAACAAACCGTGTGGGAAAACCAACCTTGCGGGAAAGCGAACCTTTTGGGAAAGAGAACCTTTTGGGAAAACCAACACAGTGGGAAAACAAACCTTTTGGGTAAACCAACCTTGCGAGAAAACCAACCTTGGGGGAAAACAAAGCTTGTGGGAAAACAAACCGTTTCGGAAAACCAACCTAGTGGGAAAAACAACCTAGTGGGAAAACAAACCTTGTGAGAAAACAAATCTTGTGGGAAAACCAACCTTATGGGGAAATCAACCCTGCGGGAAAACCAACCTTGTGGGAAAACCAACCTTGTGGGAAAGCGAACCTTTTGGGAAAACCAACACAGTGGGAAAACAAACCTTGTGGGAAAACAAACCTTGTGGGGAAACAAACCTTGCGGGAAAACTAAACTTGTGGGAAAACAAACCCTGCGGGAAAACCAACCTTGGGGGAAAACAAAGCTTGTGGGAAAACAAACCTTGTGGGAAAACCAACCTAGTGGGAAAAACAACCTAGTGGGAAAACAAACCTTGTGAGAAAACAAATCTTGTGGGAAAACCAACCTTATAGGGAAAGCAACCCTGCGGGAAAACCAACCTTGTGGGAAAACCAACCTTGTGGGAAAACCAACCTTGTGGGAAAGCGAACCTTTTGGGAAAACCAACACAGTGGGAAAACAAACCTTGTGGGAAAACAAACCTTGTGGGGAAACAAACCTTGCGGGAAAACTAACCTTGTGGGAAAACAAACCCTGCGGGAAAACCAACCTTGTTTGAAAACCAACCTTGTGGGGAAACAAACCTTTCGGGAAAACCAACCTTGTGGGAAAACAAACCTTGCGGGAAAACTAACCTTGTGGGAAAACAAACCCTGCGGGAAAACCAACCTTGTGGGAAAACCAACCTTGTGGGGAAACAAACCTTTCGGGAAAACCAACCTTGTGGGAAAACAAACATTGTGTTAAATCAGACCTTGTGGGAAAACTAACCTTGCGGGAAAACCAACCTTGTGGGAAAACCAACCTTATGGGAAAACCAACCTTGCGGGAAAACCAACCTTGGGGGAAAACAAACCTTGTGGGTAAACAAACCTTGTGGGAAAACAAACCTTGTGGGAAAACCAACCTAGTGGGAAAACAAACCTTGTGAGAAAACAAACCTTGTGGGAAAACCAATCTTATGGGGAAACAAACCCTGCGGGAAAACCAACCTTGTGGGAAAACCAACCTTGCGGGAAAGCGAACCTTTTGGGAAAACCAACACAGTGGGAAAACAAACCTTGTGAGAAAACAATCCTTGTGGGAAAACAAAACTTGTGGGGAAACAAACCTTGTGGGGAAACAAACCTTGTGGGAAAACTAACCTTGTGGGAAAACAAACCTTGCGGGAAAACTAACCTTGTGGGAAAACAAACCCTGCGGGAAAACAAACCTTGTGGGAAAACCAACCTTGTGGGGAAACAAACCTTTCTGGAAAACCAACCTTGTTGCAAAACAAACCTTGTGGGAAAACAAACCTTGTGGGAAAACAAACCTTGTGGGAAAACAAACCTTGTGAGAAAACAAACCTTGTGGGGAAACAAACCTAGTGGGAAAACAAACCTTGTGAGAAAACAAACCTTGTGGGAAAACCAACCTTGCGGGAAAGCGAACCTTGCGGGAAAGCGAACCTCTTGGGAAAACCAACACAGTGGGAAAACAAACCTTGTGAGAAAACAAACCTTGTGGGGAAACAAACCTTGTGGGAAAACCAACCTTGCGGGAAAGCGAACCTTTTGGGAAAACCAACAAAGTGGGAAAACAAACCTTGTGGGAAAACCAACCTTGCGGGAAAACCAACCTTGGGGGAAAACAAAGCTTGTGGGAAAACAAACCTTGTGGGAAGACCAACCTAGTGGGAAACACAACCTAGTGGGAAAACAAACCCTATGGGGAAAGCAACCCTGCGGGAAAACCAACCTTGTGGGAAAACCAACCTTGTGGGAAAGCGAACCTTTTGGGAAAACCAACACAGTGGGAAAACAAACCTTGTGGGAAAACCAACCTTGCGGGAAAACCAACCTTGGGGGAAAACAAACCTTGTGGGAAAACAAACCTTGTGGGGAAACAAACCTTGTGGGGAAACAAACCTTGTGGGAAAACTAACCTTGTGGGAAAACAAACCTTGTGGGAAAACCAACCTTGTGGGAAAGCGAACCTTTTGGGAAAACCAACACAGTGGGAAAACAAACCTTGTGGGAAAACAAACCTTGTGGGGAAACAAACCTTTCGGGAAAACCAACCTTGTGGGAAAACAAACCTTGTGGGAAAACAAACCTTGTGGGGAAACAAACCTTAAGGGAAAACTAACCTTGTGGGAAAACAAACCCTGCGGGAAAACCAACCTTGTGGGAAAACCAACCTTGTGGGGAAACAAACCTTTCGGAAAAACCAACCTTGTGGGAAAACAAACCTTGTGGGAAAACAAACCTTGTGGGGAAACAAACCTTGTGGGAAAACCAACCTTGCGGGAAAGCGAACCTTTTGGGAAAGAGAACCTTTTGGGAAAACCAACAAAGTGGGAAAACAAACCTTTTGGGTAAACCAACCTTGCGGGAAAACCAACCTTGGGGGAAAACAAAGCTTGTGGGAAAACAAACCTTTTCGGAAAACCAACCTAGTGGGAAAAACAACCTAGTGGGAAAACAAACCTTGTTTTCCCACTAGGTTTGTTTTCCCATAAGGTTGGTTTTCCCACAAGGTTTGTTTTCTCACAAGGTTTGTTTTCCCACTAGGTGTGTTTCCCCACAAGGTTTGTTTTCCCACAAGGTTTGTTTTCCCACAAGGTTTGTTTTCCCACAAGGTTGGTTTTCTCGAAAGGTTTGTTTCCCCACAAGGTTGGTTTTCCCACAAGGTTGGTATTCCCGCAGGGTTTGTTTTCCCACAAGGTTAGTTTTCCCGCAAGGTTTTTTTCCCCACAAGGTTTGTTTTCCCAAAAGGATTGTTTTCCCACTAGGTTTGTTTCCCCACAAGGTTTGTTTTCCCACAAGGTTTGTTTTCCCCCAAGGTTGGTTTTCCCGCAAGGTTGGTTTTCCCACAAGGTTTGTTTTCCCACTGTGTTGGTTTTCCCTAAAGGTTCGCTTTCCCACAAGGTTGGTTTTCCCACAAGGTTGGTTTTCCCGCAGGGTTGCTTTCCCCATAAGGTTGGTTTTCCCACAAGGTTTGTTTTCTCACAAGGTTTGTTTTCCCACTAGGTTGTTTTTCCCACTAGGTTGGTTTTCCCACAAGGTTTGTTTTCCCACAAGCTTTGTTTTCCCACAAGGTTTGTTTTCCCACCGTGTTGGTTTTCCCAAAAGGTTCGCTTTCCCACAATGTTGGTTTTCCCACAAGGTTGGTTTTCCCGCAGGGTTGCTTTCCCCATAAGGTTTGTTTTCCCACAAGGTTTGTTTTCCCACAAGGTTTGTTTTCCCACAAGGTTTGTTTCCCCACTAGGTTGTTTTTCCCACTAGGTTGGTTTTCCCACAAGGTTTGTTTTCCCACAAGCTTTGTTTTCCCACAAGGTTTGTTTTCCCACTGTGTTGGTTTTCCCAAAAGGTTCGCTTTCCCACAATGTTGGTTTTCCCACAAGGTTGGTTTTCCCGCAGGGTTGCTTTCCCCATAAAGTTTGTTTTCCCACAAGGTTTGTTTTCCCACAAGGTTTGTTTTCCCACAGGTTTGTTTCCCCACAAGGTTGGTTTTCCCACAAGGTTTGTTTTCCCACTGTGTTGGTTTTTTCCAAAAGGTTCGCTTTCCCGCAAGGTTGGTTTTCCCAAAGGTTTGTTTCCCCACAAGGTTTGTTTTCCCACAAGCTTTGTTTTCCCCCAAGGTTGGTTTTCCCGCAAGGTTGGTTTTCCCACAAGGTTTGTTTTCCCACTGTGTTGGTTTTCCCAAAAGGTTCGCTTTCCCGCAAGGTTGGTTTTCCCAAAGGTTTGTTTCCCCACAAGGTTTGTTTTCCCATAAGGTTTGTTTTCCCACAAGGTTTGTTTTCCCACAAGGTTTGTTTTCCCACTGTGTTGGTTTTCCCAAAAGGTTCGCTTTCCCACAATGTTGGTTTTCCCACAAGGTTGGTTTTCCCGCAGGGTTGCTTTCCCCATAAGGTTTGTTTTCCCACAAGGTTTGTTTTCCCACAAGGTTTGTTTCCCACAAGGTTGGTTTTCCCGAAAGGTTTGTTTCCCCACAAGGTTCGTTTTCCCACAAGGTTGGTTTTCCCGCAGGGTTTGTTTTCCCACAAGTTTAGTTTTCCCGCAAGGTTTGTTTTCCCACAAGGCAACCAACACAGTGGGAAAACAAACCTTGTGAGAAAACAATCCTTGTGGGAAAACAAACCTTGTGGGGAAACAAACCTTGTGGGAAAACAAACCATGCGGAAAAACTAACCTTGTGGGAAAACAAACCCTGCGGGAAAACCAACCTTGTGGGAAAACAAACCTTGTGGGGAAACAAACCTTTCGGGAAAACAAACCTTGTGGGAAAACAAACCTTGTGGGAAAACAAACCTTGTGGGAAAACAAACCTTGTGGGAAAACAAACCTTGTGGGGAAACAAACCTTTCGGGAAAACCAACCTTGTGGGAAAACAAACCTTGTGGGAAAACAAACCTTGTGGGAAAACAAACCTTATGGGGAAAGCAACCCTGCGGGAAAACCAAAAGGTTCGCTTTCCCACAAGGTTGGTTTTCCCACAAGGTTGGTTTTCCCGCAGGGTTGCTTTCCCCATAAGGTTGGTTTTCCCACAAGGTTTGTTTTCTCACAAGGTTTGTTTTCCCACTAGGTTGTTTTTCCCACTAGGTTGGTTTTCCCACAAGGTTTGTTTTCCCACAAGCTTTGTTTTCCCCCAAGGTTGGTTTTCCCGCAAGGTTGGTTTTCCCACAAGGTTTGTTTTCCCACAAGGTTAGTTTTCCCGCAAGGTTTGTTTTCCCACAAGGCAACCAACACAGTGGGAAAACAAACCTTGTGAGAAAACAATCCTTGTGGGAAAACAAACCTTGTGGGGAAACAAACCTTGTGGGAAAACAAACCATGCGGAAAAACTAACCTTGTGGGAAAACAAACCCTGCGGGAAAACCAACCTTGTGGGAAAACAAACCTTGTGGGGAAACAAACCTTTCGGGAAAACAAACCTTGTGGGAAAACAAACCTTGTGGGAAAACAAACCTTGTGGGAAAACAAACCTTGTGGGAAAACAAACCTTGTGGGGAAACAAACCTTTCGGGAAAACCAACCTTGTGGGAAAACAAACCTTGTGGGAAAACAAACCTTGCGGGAAAACAAACCTTATGGGGAAAGCAACCCTGCGGGAAAACCAAAAGGTTCGCTTTCCCACAAGGTTGGTTTTCCCACAAGGTTGGTTTTCCCGCAGGGTTGCTTTCCCCATAAGGTTGGTTTTCCCACAAGGTTTGTTTTCTCACAAGGTTTGTTTTCCCACTAGGTTGTTTTTCCCACTAGGTTGGTTTTCCCACAAGGTTTGTTTTCCCACAAGCTTTGTTTTCCCCCAAGGTTGGTTTTCCCGCAAGGTTGGTTTTCCCACAAGGTTTGTTTTCCCACTGTGTTGGTTTTCCCTAAAGGTTCGCTTTCCCACAAGGTTGGTTTTCCCACAAGGTTGGTTTTCCCGCAGGGTTGCTTTCCCCATAAGGTTGGTTTTCCCACAAGGTTTGTTTTCTCACAAGGTTTGTTTTCCCACTAGGTTGTTTTTCCCACTAGGTTGGTTTTCCCACAAGGTTTGTTTTCCCACAAGCTTTGTTTTCCCACAAGGTTTGTTTTCCCACTGTGTTGGTTTTCCCAAAAGGTTCGCTTTCCCACAATGTTGGTTTTCCCACAAGGTTGGTTTTCCCGCAGGGTTGCTTTCCCCATAAGGTTTGTTTTCCCACAAGGTTTGTTTTCCCACAAGGTTTGTTTTCCCACAGGTTTGTTTCCCCACAAGGTTGGTTTTCCCACAAGGTTTGTTTTCCCACTGTGTTGGTTTTTTCCAAAAGGTTCGCTTTCCCGCAAGGTTGGTTTTCCCAAAGGTTTGTTTCCCCACAAGGTTTGTTTTCCCACAAGCTTTGTTTTCCCCCAAGGTTGGTTTTCCCGCAAGGTTGGTTTTCCCACAAGGTTTGTTTTCCCACTGTGTTGGTTTTCCCAAAAGGTTCGCTTTCCCGCAAGGTTGGTTTTCCCAAAGGTTTGTTTCCCCACAAGGTTTGTTTTCCCATAAGGTTTGTTTTCCCACAAGGTTTGTTTTCCCACAAGGTTTGTTTTCCCACTGTGTTGGTTTTCCCAAAAGGTTCGCTTTCCCACAATGTTGGTTTTCCCACAAGGTTGGTTTTCCCGCAGGGTTGCTTTCCCCATAAGGTTTGTTTTCCCACAAGGTTTGTTTTCCCACAAGGTTTGTTTTCCCACAAGGTTGGTTTTCCCGAAAGGTTTGTTTCCCCACAAGGTTTGTTTTCCCACAAGGTTGGTTTTCCCGCAGGGTTTGTTTTCCCACAAGGTTAGTTTTCCCGCAAGGTTTGTTTTCCCACAAGGCAACCAACACAGTGGGAAAACAAACCTTGTGAGAAAACAATCCTTGTGGGAAAACAAACCTTGTGGGGAAACAAACCTTGTGGGAAAACAAACCATGCGGAAAAACTAACCTTGTGGGAAAACAAACCCTGCGGGAAAACCAACCTTGTGGGAAAACAAACCTTGTGGGGAAACAAACCTTTCGGGAAAACAAACCTTGTGGGAAAACAAACCTTGTGGGAAAACAAACCTTGTGGGAAAACAAACCTTGTGGGAAAACAAACCTTGTGGGGAAACAAACCTTTCGGGAAAACCAACCTTGTGGGAAAACAAACCTTGTGGGAAAACAAACCTTGTGGGAAAACAAACCTTATGGGGAAAGCAACCCTGCGGGAAAACCAACCTTGTGGGAAAACCAACCTTGTGGGAAAGCGAACTTTTTGGGAAAACCAACACAGTCACAAAACAAACCTTGTGGGAAAAACAACCTTGCGGGAAAACCAACCTCGTGGGAAAACAAACCTTGTGGGAAAACAAACCTTGTGGGAAAACCAACCTTGTGGGAAAACAAACATTGCGGGAAAACAAACCTTGTGGGAAAAAAAAACCTTGTGGGAAAACAAACCTTATGGGAAAACAAACCTTGTGGGGAAACAAACCTTTCGGGAAAACTAACCTTGTGGGAAAACAAACCCTGCGGGAAAACCAACCTTGTGGGAAAACAAACCTTGTGGGAAAACAAACCTTGTGGGAAAACAAACCTTGTGGGAAAACAAACCTTGTGAGACAACAAACCTTGTGGGGAAACACACCTAGAGGGAAAACAAACCTTGTGAGAAAACAAACCTTGTGGGAAAACCAACCTTATGGGAAAACAAACCTAGTGGGAAAACAAACCTTGTGGGGAAACAAACCTTTCGGGAAAACCAACCTTGTGGGAAAACAAACATTGCGGGAAAACAAACCTTGTGGGAAAACCAACCTTATGGGAAAACAAACCCTGCGGGAAAACGAACCTTGTGGGAAAACAAACCTTGTGGGAAAACAAACCTTGTGGGAAAACAAACCTTTTGAGAAAACAAACCTTGTGGGAAAACCAACCTTATGGGGAAACAAACCCTGCGGGAAAACCAACCTTGTGGGAAAACCAACCTTGCGGGAAAGCGAACCTTTTGGGAAAACCAACACAGTGGGAAAACAAACCTTGTGAGAAAACAATCCTTGTGGGAAAACAAACCTTGTGGGGAAACAAACCTTGTGGGGAAACAAACCTTGTGGGAAAACTAACCTTGTGGGAAAACAAACCTTGCGGGAAAACTAACCTTGTGGGAAAACAAACCCTGCGGGAAAACCAACCTTGTGGGAAAACAAACCTTGTGGGGAAACAAACCTTTCGGGAAAACAAACCTTGTGGGAAAACAAACCTAGTGGGAAAACAAACCTTGTGGGAAAACAAACCTTATGGGGAAAGCAACCCTGCGGGAAAACCAACCTTGTGGGAAAACCAACATTGTGGGAAAGCGAACCTTTTGGGAAAACCAACACAGTGGGAAAACGAACCTTGTGGGAAAACAAACCTTGTGGGAAAACAAACCTTATGGGAAAACAAACCTTGTGGGGAAACAAACCTTTGGGAAAACCAACCTTGCGGGAAAGCGAACCTTTTGGGAAAACCAACACAGTGGGAAAACAAACCTTGTGGGAAAACCAACCTTGCGGAAAAACCAACCTTGGGGGAAAACAAAGCTTGTGGGAAAACAAACCTTGTGGGGAAACAAACCTTTGGGAAAACCAACCTTGCGGGAAAGCGAACCTTTTGGAAAAAACCAACACAGTGGGAAAACAAACCTTGTGGGAAAACCAACCTTGTGGGGAAACAAACCTTGTGGGAAAACAAACCTTGTGGGAAAACAAACCTTGTGGGAAAACAAACCTTATGGGGAAAGCAACCCTGCGGGAAAACCAACCTTGTGGGAAAACCAACATTGTGGGAAAGCGAACCTTTTGGGAAAACCAACACAGTGGGAAAACAAACCTTGTGGGAAAACAAAGCTTGTGGGAAAACAAACCTTGTGGGAAAACCAACCTAGTGGGAAAAACAACCTAGTGGGGAAACAAACCTTGTGGGAAAACAATCCTTGTGGGAAAACAAACCTTGTGGGAAAACAAACCTTATGGGGAAAGCAACCCTGCGGGAAAACCAACCTTGTGGGAAAACCAACATTGTGGGAAAGCGAACCTTTTGGGAAAACCAACACAGTGGGAAAACAAACCTTGTGGGAAAACAAAGCTTGTGGGAAAACAAACCTTGTGGGAAAACCAACCTAGTGGGAAAAACAACCTAGTGGTAAAACAAACCTTGTGAGAAAACAAACCTTGTGGGAAAACCAACCTTATGGGGAAAGCAACCCTGCGGGAAAACCAACCTTGTGGGAAAACCAACCTTGTGGGAAAGCGAACCTTTTGGGAAAACCAACACAGTGGGAAAACAAACCTTGTGGGAAAACCAACCTTGCGGGAAAACCAACCTTGGGGGAAAATAAACCTTGTGGGAAAACAAACCTTGTGGGGAAACAAACCTAGTGGGAAAACAATCCTTTTGGGAAAACAAACCTTGTGGGAAAAAAAACCTTGCGGGAAAACTAACCTTGTGGGAAAACAAACCCTGCGGGAATACCAACCTTGTGGGAAAACAAACCTTGTGGGGAAACAAACCTTTCGGGAAAACCAACCTTGTGGGAAAATTAACCTTGTGGGAAAACAAACCCTGCGGAAAAACCAACCTTGTGGGAAAACAAACCTTGTGGGGAAACAAACCTTTCGGGAAAACAAACCTTGTGGGAAAACAAACCTTGTGGGAAAACAAACCTTGTGGGAAAACAAACCTTATGGGGAAAGCAACCCTGCGGGAAAACCAACCTTGTGGGAAAACCAACCTTGTGGGAAAGCGAACCTTTTGGGAAAACCAACACAGTGGGAAAACAAACCTTGTGGGAAAACAAACCTTGTGGGAAAACAAACCTTATGGGAAAACAAACCTTATGGGAAAACAAACCTTGTGGGGAAACAAACCTTTGGGAAAACCAACCTTGCGGGAAAGCGAACCTTTTGGGAAAACCAACACAGTGGGAAAACAAACCTTGTGGGAAAACCAACCTTGCGGGAAAACCAACCTTGGGGGAAAACAAAGCTTGTGGGAAAACAAACCTTGTGGGAAAACAAACCTTGTGGGAAAACAAACCTTGTGGGAAAACAGACCTTGTGGGAAAACAAACCTTATGGGAAAACAAACCTTGTGGGGAAACAAACCTTTGGGAAAACCAACCTTGCGGGAAAGCGAACCTTTTGGGAAAACCAACACAGTGGGAAAACAAACCTTGTGGGAAAACCAACCTTGCGGGAAAACCAACCTTGGGGGAAAACAAAGCTTGTGGGAAAACAAAGCTTGTGGGAAAACCAACCTAGTGGGAAAAACAACCTAGTGGGAAAACAAACCTTGTGAGAAAACAAACCTTGTGGGAAAACCAACCTTATGGGGAAAGCAACCCTGCGGGAAAACCAACCTTGTGGGAAAACCAACCTTGTGACGAAGCGAAACAGTGTGACGAACCAACACAGTGGGAAAACAAACCTTGTGGGGAAAACAAACCCTGCGGGAAAACCAACCTTGTGGGAAAACCAACCTTGCGGGAAAGCGAACCTTTTGGGAAAACCAACACAGTGGGAAAACAAACCTTGTGAGAAAACAATCCTTGTGGGAAAACAAAACTTGTGGGGAAACAAACCTTGTGGGGAAACAAACCTTGTGGGAAAACAAACCTTGTGGGAAAACCAACCTTGAGGGAAAACCAACCTTGGGGGAAAACAAAGCTTGTGGGAAAACAAACCTTGTGGGAAAACCAACCTAGTGGGAAAAACAACCTAGTGGGAAAACAAACCTTGTGAGAAAACAAACCTTGTGGGAAAACCAACCTTATGGGGAAAGCAACCCTGCGGGAAAACCAACCTTGTGGGAAAACCAACCTTGTGGGAAAGCGAACCTTTTGGGAAAACCAACACAGTGGGAAAACAAACCTTGTGGGAAAACCAACCTTGCGGGAAAACCAACCTTGGGGGAAAACAAACCTTGTGGGAAAACAAACCTTGTGGGGAAACAAACCTAGTGGGAAAACAATCCTTTTGGGAAAACAAACCTTGTGGGAAAACCAACCTTGCGGGAAAGCGAACCTTTTGGGAAAACCAACACAGTGGGAAAACAAACCTTGTGAGAAAACAATCCTTGTGGGAAAACAAACCTTTTGGGAAAACCAACACAGTGGGAAAACAAACATTGTGGGAAAACCAACCTTGCGGGAAAACCAACCTTGGGGGAAAACAAAGCTTGTGGGAAAACCAACCTAGTGGGAAAACAACCTAGTGGGACAACCTAGACAGACAGAGAGACAGTCAGTAAAGACAGACAGACAGTCAGTCAAGACAGACAGACAGTCACTCAAGACAGACAGAGAGTCATTCAAGACAGACAGACAGACATTCAAGACAGACAGACAGTCAGTCAAGACAGACAGACAGAGAGACAGTCAGTAAAGACAGACAGTCACTCAAGACAGACAGACAGTTAGTCAAGACAGACAGACAGTCAGTCAAGACAGACAGACAGTCAGTCAAGACAGACAGACAGTCAGTCAAACAAGACAGACAGTAAGTCAAGAGAGACAGACAGTAAGTCAAGACAAACAGACAGTTAGTCAAGACAGACAGACAGTCACTCAAGACAGACAGAGAGTCATTCAAGACAGACAGACAGACAGTCAAGACAGATAGACATTCAGTAAAGACAGACAGACAGATAATCAGTGAACAGACAGACAGACAGAAAGAAAGACAGACAGTCAGTCAGTCAAGACAGACAGACAGTCAGTCACTCAAGACAGACAGACAGACAGTTAAGACAGACAGACAGTCAGTCAAGACAGACATACAGTTAGTCAGGACAGACAGACAGTCAGTCAAGACAAACAGACAGTCAGTCAAGATAGACAGACAGTCAGACAGTCAAGACAGACTGACAGACCGACGGTCAGTCAAGACAGACAGACATTCAGTAAAGACAGACAGACAGATAGTCAGTGAAGACAGACAGACAGACAGAAAAAGACAGACAGACAGTCAAGACAGACAGACAGACAGTCAGTCAAGAGAGACAGACAGTCAGTCAGTCAAGACAGACAGTCAGTCAGTCAAGACAGACAGTCAGTCAAGACAGAGATACAGTCAGTCCTGACAGACAGACAGTCAGTCCTGATAGACAGTTAGTCAAGACAGACAGACAGACAGTAAGTCAAGACAGACAGACAGACAGTCAGTCAAGACAGATAGACGGAGAGTTCAAGACAGATAGACGGAGAGTTATTCAGTCAAGACAGATAGACATTCAGTAAAGACAGACAGACAGACAGACGGACTGTCAGTCAAGACAGAGATACAGTCAGTCCTGACAGACAGACAGTCAGTCAAGACAGATAGGCGGACAGTTATTCAGTCAAGACAGATAGACAGTCAGTCAAGACAGAGAGACAGACAGACAGAAAGTCAGTCATGACAGACAAACAGACAGACAGTCAGTCAAGACAGACAGACAGACAGACAGACAGACAGACAGACAGACAGACAGTCAAGACAGACTGACAGACCGACGGTCAGTCAAGACAGACAGACATTCAGTAAAGACAGACAGACAGATAGACAGTCAGTCACGACAGATAGACGGACATTTATTCAGTCAAGACAGATTGCCGGTCAGTCAAGACAGAGAGACAGACAGACAGAAAGTCAGTCAAGACAGACAAACAGACAGACAGACAGACAGTCAGTCAAGACAGGCAGATAGACAGACAGACAGACATACAGTGAAGACCGACAGACAGACAGACAGTCAGACAGACATGACAGACAGACATTCAGTAAAGACAGACAGACAGATAGTCAGTGATGACAGACAGACAGACATAAAGAAAGACAGACAGTCAGTCCAGACAGATAGACGGACAGTTATTCAGTCAAGACAGATAGACAGTCAGTCAAGAAAGAGAGACAGACAGAAAGACAGAAAGTCAGTCATGACAGACAAACAGACAGACAGACAGACAGACAGTCAGTTAAGACAGACAGACAGAAAGACAGACAGACAGACAGACAGACAGACAGACAGACAGTCATGACAGACAGTCAGTCAGTCAAGACAGACAGTCAGTCAGTCAAGACAGACACACAGTCAGTCAAGACAGAGAGACAGAGAGACAGTCAGTGAAGACAGACAAATAGACAGTTAGTCAAGACAGACAGACAGACAGTCAAGACAGACATACAGTCGGTCAAGACAGACAGACAGTCACTCAAGACAGACAGACAGTAAGTCAAGACAGACAGACAGACAGTCAAGACAGACAGACAGTCAGTCAAGACAGACAGACAGTCACTCAAGACAGACAGACAGTCAGTCAAGACAGACGGACGGAGAGTCAAGACAGACCGACAGATAATAGGTGAAGACAGACAGACAGACAGAAAGAAAGACAGACAGACAGTCAAGACAGACAGACAGACAGTCAAGACAGACAGACAGTCAGTGCAGACAGACAGACAGACAGTTAGTCAAGATAGACAGACAGTCAGTCAGTCAAGACAGACAGTCAGTCAGTCAAGACAGACACATAGTCACTCAAGACAGACAGACAGTCAGTCAAGACAGACAGACAGTCAGTCAAGACAGACAGACAGTCAGTCAAGACAGACAGACAGTCAGTCAAGACAGACAGACAGTCACTCAAGACAGACAGACAGTCAGTAAAGACAGACAGACAGTCAGTCAAGACAGACAGACAGTCAGTCAAGACAGACAGACAGTCAGTCAAGACAGACAGACAGTCAGTCAAGACAGACAGACAGTCAGTCAAGACAGACAGACAGTCAGTCAAGACAGACAGACAGTAAGTCAAGACAAACAGACAGTTAGTCAAGACAGACTGACAGACAGTCAAGACAGACAGACAGTCAGTCAAGACAGACAGACAGTCAGTCAAGACAGACAGACAGACAGTCACTCAAGACAGACAGATATTCATTCAAGACAGACAGACAGACAGTCAAGACAGATAGACATTCAGTAAAGACAGACAGACAGATAATCAGTGAACAGACAGACAGACAGAAAGAAAGACAGACAGATAATCAGTGAACAGACAGACAGTCAGTCAAGACAGACAGACAGTTAGTCAGGACTGACAGACTGTCAGTCAAGACAAACAGACAGTCAGTCAAGATAGACAGACAGTCAGACAGTCAAGACAGACTGACAGACCGACGGTCAGTCAAGACAGACAAACATTCAGTAAAGACAGACAGACAGATAGTCAGTGAAGACAGACAGACAGACAGAAAAAAGACAGACAGACAGTCAAGACAGACAGACAGACAGTCAGTCAAGAGAGACAGACAGTCAGTCAGTCAAGACAGACAGTCAGTCAGTCAAGACAGATAGTCAGTCAGTCAAGACAGACAGTCAGTCACTCAAGACAGACAGTCAGTCAGTCAAGACAGACAGTCAGTCAGTCAAGACAGACAGACAGACAGTCAGTCAAGACAGAGATACAGTCAGTCCTGATAGACAGTTAGTCAAGACATACAGACAGACAGTAAGTCAAGACAGACAGACAGACAGTCAGTCAACACAGATAGACGGAGAGTTATTCAGTCAAGACAGATAGACAGTCAGTCAAGACAGAGAGACAGACAGACATAAAGTCAGTCAAGACAGACAGACAGACAGGCAGACAGACAGTCAAGACAGACAGACAGACAGACAGTCAAGACAGACAGACAGTCAGTCAAGACAGACAGACAGTCAGTCAAGACAGACAGACAGTCAGTCAAGACAGACAGACAGACAATCAGTCAAGTCGTACAGACAGTTAGTCAAGACAGACAGATAGTCAGTCAAGACAGACAGACATCAAGACAGACAGACAGACAGACAGACAGACAGACAGACAGACAGTCAGTCAGGACAGATAGACGGACATTTATTCAGTCAAGACAGATAGCCGGTCAGTCAAGACAGAGAGACTGAACAGACAGACAGACAGACAGAAAGAAAGGCTGACAGTCAGTCAGTCAAGACAGACAGACAGTCAGTCAGTCAAGACAGACAGACAGACAGTCAGTCAAGACAGACAGACAGTTAGTCAGGACAGACAGACAGTCAGTCAAGACAAACAGACAGTCAGTCAAGGTAGACAGACAGTCAGACAGTCAAGACAGACTGATAGACCGACGGTCAGTCAAGACAGACCGACGGTCAGTGAAGACAGACAGACATTCAGTAAAGACAGACAGACAGATAGTCAGTGAAGACAGACAGACAGACAGAAAAAAGACAGACAGACAGTCAGTCAAGAGAGACAGACAGTCAGTCAGTCAAGACAGACAGTCAGTCAGTCAAGACAGACAGTCAGTCAGTCAAGACAGACAGTCAGTCAGTCAAGACAGACAGTCAGTCAGTCAAGACAGACAGACAGACAGTCAGTCAAGACAGAGATACAGTCAGTCCTGACAGACAGACAGTCAGTCCTGATAGACAGTTAGTCAAGACAGACAGACAGAAAGTAAGTCAAGACAGACAGACAGACAGTCAGTCAAGACACATAGACGGAGAGTTCAAGACAGATAGACGGAGAGTTATTCAGTCAAGACAGAAAGACAGTCAGTCAAGACAGACAGACAGTCACTCAAGACAGACAGACAGTCAGTCAAGACAGAAAGACAGACAGAAAGAAAGACAGACAGACAGTCAGTAAAGACAGACAGACAGATAATCAGTGAAGACAGACAGACAGACAGAAAGAAAGACAGACAGTCAGTAAAGACAGACAGACAGTCAGTCAAGACAGACAGACAGTCAGTCAAGACAGACAGACAGTCAGTCAAGACAGACAGACAGTCAGTCAAGACAGACAGACAGTCAGTCAAGACAGACAGACAGTCAGTCAAGACAGACAGACAGTCAGTCAAGACAGACAGACAGTAAGTCAAGACAAACAGACAGTTAGTCAAGACAGACTGACAGACAGTCAAGACAGACAGACAGTCAGTCAAGACAGACAGACAGTCACTCAAGACAGACAGAGATTCATTCAAGACAGACAGACAGACAGTCAAGACAGATAGACATTCAGTAAAGACAGACAGACAGATAATCAGTGAACAGACAGACAGACAGAAAAAAAACAGACAGTCAGTCAGTCAAGACAGACAGACAGTCAGTCAGTCAAGACAGACAGACAGACATTCAAGACAGACAGACAGTCAGTCAAGACAGACAGACAGTTAGTCAGGACAGACAGTCAGTCAGTCAAGACAGACAGACAGTCAGACAGTCAAGACAGACTGACAGACTGACGGTCAGTCAAGACAGACCGACGGTCAGTCAAGACAGACAGACATTCAGTAAAGACAGACAGACAGATAGTCAGTGAAGACAGACAGACAGACAGAAAAAAGACAGACAGTCAAGACAGAAAGACAGACAGTCAGTCAAGAGAGACAGACAGTCAGTCAGTCAAGACAGACAGTCAGTCAGTCAAGACCGACAGTCAGTCAGTCAAGACAGTCAGTCAGTCAAGACAGTCAGTCAGTCAAGACAGACAGTCAGTCAGTCAAGACAGACAGACAGACAGTCAGTCAAGACAGAGATACAGTCAGTCCTGATAGACAGTTAGTCAAGACAGACAGACAGACAATCAGTCAAGTCGTACAGACAGTTAGTCAAGACAGACAGATAGTCAGTCAAGACAGATAGACAGTCAGTCAAGACAGACATCAAGACAGACAGACAGACTGACAGACAGTCAGTCAGGACAGATAGACGGACATTTATTCAGTCAAGACAGATAGCCGGTCAGTCAAGACAGAGAGACAGACAGACAGAAAGTCAGTCAAGACAGACAAACAGACAGATAGACAGACAGTCAGTCAAGACAGGCAGATAGACAGACAGACAGACAGACAGTCAAGACCGACAGACAGACAGACAGTCAGACATGACAGACAGACATTCAGTAAAGACAGACAGACAGATAGTCAGTGATGACAGACAGACAGACATGAAGAAAGACAGACAGTCAGTCAAGACAGATAGACGGACAGTTATTCAGTCAAGACAGATAGACAGTCAGTCAAGACAGACAGACAGTTAGTCAGGACAGACAGACAGTCAGTCAAGACAAACAGACAGACAGACAGACAGACAGTCAGTTAAGACAGACAGACAGAAAGACAGACGGACAGACAGACAGACAGACAGAACGGCAGACAGACAGACAGACAGACAGACAGACAGACAGACAGACAGACAGACAGACAGACAGACAGACAGACAGACAGACAGACAGACAGACAGTCATGACAGACAGTCAGTCAGTCAAGACAGACAGTCAATCACTCAAGACAGAGAGTCAGTCAGTCAAGACAGACACACAGTCAGTCAGTCAAGACAGACACACAGTCAGTCAGTCAAGACAGACAGACAGTCAGTCAAGACAGACAGACAGTCAGTAAAGACAGACAGACAGTCAGTCAAGACAGACAGACAGTCAGTCAGTCAAGACAGACACACAGTCAGTCAAGACAGAGAGACAGAGAGACAGTCAGTAAAGACAGACAGACAGTCAGTGAAGACAGACAAATAGACAGTTAGTCAAGACAGACAGACAGACAGTCAAGACAGACATACAGTCAGTCAAGACAGACAGACAGTCACTCAAGACAGACAGACAGTAAGTCAAGACAGACAGACAGACAGTCAAGACAGACAGACAGTCAGTCAAGACAGACAGACAGTCACTCAAGACAGACAGACAGTCAGTCAAGACAGACGGACAGACAGTCAAGACAGACCGACAGATAATAAGTGAAGACAGACAGACAGACAGAAAGAAAGACAGACAGACAGTCAAGACAGACAGACAGACAGTCAAGACAGACAGACAGTCAGTGCAGACAGACAGACAGACAGTTAGTCAAGACAGACAGATAGACAGTCAAGACAGAAAGACAGTCAGTCAAGACAGACAGACAGTCACTCAAGACAGACAGACAGTCACTCAAGACAGACAGACAGTCAATCAAGACAGAAAGACAGACAGAAAGAAAGACAGACAGACAGTCAAGACAGACAGACAGTCAGTAAAGACAGACAGACAGATAATCAGTGAAGACAGACAGACAGACAGAAAGAAAGACAGAAAGACAGTCAAGATATACAGACAGTCAGTCAAGACAGACAGACAGTCAGTCAAGACAGACAGACAGTCAGTCAAGACAGACAGACAGACAGTCAAGACAGACAGACGGACAGAAAGTTAGTCAAGACAGACAGACAGTCAGTCAAGACAGACAGACAGTCAGTCAAGACAAACAGACAGTAAGTCAAGGCAGACAGACAGTAAGTCAAGACAAACAGACAGTTAGTCAAGACAGACTGACAGACAGTCAAGACAGACAGACAGTCAGTCAAGACAGACAGACAGTCACTCAAGACAGACAGAGATTCATTCAAGACAGACAGACAGACAGTCAAGACAGATAGACATTCAGTAAAGACAGACAGACAGATAATCAGTGAACAGACAGACAGACAGAAAGAAAGACAGACATTCAGTCAGTCAAGACAGACAGACAGTCAGTCAGTCAAGACAGACAGACAGACAGTCAAGACAGACAGACAGTCAGTCAAGACAGAGAGACAGTCAGTCAAGATAGACAGACAGTCAGACAGTCAAGACAGACTGACAGACCGACGGTCAGTCAAGACAGACAGACATTCAGTAAAGACAGACAGACAGATAGTCAGTGAAGTCAGACAGACAGACAGAAAAAAGACAGACAGACAGTCAAGACAGACAGACAGACAGTCAGTCAAGAGAGACAGACAGTCAGTCAGTCAAGACAGACAGTCAGTCAGTCAAGACAGATAGTCAGTCAGTCAAGAAGACAGTCAGTCAGTCAAGACAGACAGTCAGTCAGTCAAGACAGACAGTCAGTCAGTCAAGACAGACAGACAGACAGTCAGTCAAGACAGAGATACAGTCAGTCCTGATAGACAGTTAGTCAAGACAGACAGACAGACAGTAAGTCAAGACAGACAGACAGACAGTCAGTCAACACAGATAGACGGAGAGTTATTCAGTCAAGAAGGTTCGCTTTCCCACAAGGTTGGTTTTCCCATAAGGTTTGTTTTCTCACAAGGTTTGTTTTCCCACTAGGTTGTTTTTCCCACTAGGTTGGTTTTCCCACAAGGTTTGTTTTCCCACAAGCTTTGTTTTCCCCCAAGGTTGGTTTTTCCCGCAAGGTTGGTTTTCCCACAAGGTTTGTTTTCCCACTGTGTTGGTTTTCCCAAAAGGTTCGCTTTCCCGCAAGGTTGGTTTTCCCACAAGGTTTGTTTCCCCACAAGGTTTTTTTCCCATAAGGTTTGTTTTCCCACAAGGTTTGTTTTCCCACAAGGTTTGTTTTCCCACAAGGTTTGTTTCCCCACAAGGTTTGTTTTCCCACTAGGTTTGTTTTCCCATAAGGTTGGTTTTCCCACAAGGTTCGTTTTCTCACAAGGTTTGTTTTCCCACTAGGTTTGTTTCCCCACAAGGTTTGTTTTCTCACAAGGTTTGTTTTCCCACAAGGTTTGTTTTCCCACAAGGTTTGTTTTCCCACAAGGTTGGTTTTCCCGAAAGGTTTGTTTCCCCACAAGGTTGGTTTTCCCACAAGGTTGGTTTTCCCGCAGGGTTTGTTTTCCCATAAGGTTGGTTTTCCCACAAGGTTTGTTTTCTCACAAGGTTTGTTTTCCCAAAAGGTTTGCTTTCCCGCAAGGTTGGTTTTCCCACAAGGTTTGTTTCCCCACAAGGTTTGTTTTCTCACAAGGTTTGTTTTCCCACAAGGTTGGTTTTCCCGAAAGGTTTGTTTCCCAAAAGGTTAGTTTTCCCACAAGGTTGGTTTTCCCACAGGGTTTGTTTTCTCACAAGGTTTGTTTTCCCACTAGGTTGTTTTTCCCACTAGGTTGGTTTTCCCACAAGCTTTGTTTTCCCACAAGCTTTGTTTTCCCCCAAGGTTGGTTTTCCCGTAAGGTTGGTTTTCCCACAAGGTTTGTTTTCCCACTGTGTTGGTTTTCCCAAAAGGTTCGCTTTCCCGCAAGGTTGGTTTTCCCACAAGGTTTGTTTTCCCACAGTGTTGGTTTTCCCAAAAGGTTCGCTTTCCCACAAGGTTGGTTTTCCCACAAGGTTTGTTTTCCCACAAGGTTGGTTTTCCCGAAAGGTTTGTTTCCCCACAAGGTTTGTTTCCCCATAAGGTTGGTTTTCCCACAAGGTTAGTTTTCTCACAAGGTTTGTTTTCCCACAAGATTTGTTTTCCCACAAGGTTTGTTTTCCCAAAAGGTTTGTTTTCCCACAAGCTTTGTTTTCCCCCAAGGTTGGTTTTCCCGCAAGGTTGGTTTTCCCACAAGGTTTGTTTTCCCACTGTGTTGGTTTTCCCAAAAGGTTCGCTTTCCCGCAAGGTTGGTTTTCCCACAAGGTTTGTTTCCCCACAAGGTTTGTTTTCCCATAAGGTTTGTTTTCCTACAAGGGTTGTTTTCCCACAAGGTTTGTTTTCCCACAAGGTTTGTTTTTCCACAAGGTTGGTTTTCCCACAAGGTTTGTTTTCTCACAAGGTTTGTTTTCCCACTAGGTTTGTTTCCCCACAAGGTTTGTTTTCTCACAAGGTTTGTTTTCCCTCAAGGTTTGTTTTCCCACAAGGTTTGTTTTCCCACAAGGTTTGTTTTCCCACAAGGTTTGTTTTCCCGAAAGGTTTGTTTCCCCACAAGGTTGGTTTTCCCACAAGGTTGGTTTTCCCGCAGGGTTTGTTTTCCCACAAGGTTAGTTTTCCCGCAAGGCTTGTTTCCCCACAAGGTTTGTTTTCCCACAAGGATTGTTTTCTCACAAGGTTTGTTTTCCCACTAGGTTTGTTTCCCCACAAGGTTTGTTTCCCCACAAGGTTTGTTTTCCCTCATGGTTGGTTTTCCCGCAAGGTTGGTTTTCCCTCAAGGTTTGTTTTCATACTGTGTTTGTTTTCCCAAAAGGTTCGCTTTCCCACAAGGTTTTTTTCCCACAAGGTTGGTTTTCCCGCAGGGTTGCTTTCCCCATAAGGTTGGTTTTCCCACAAGGTTTCTTTTCTCACAAGGTTTGTTTTCCCACTAGGTTGTTTTTCCCACTAGGTTGGTTTTCCCACAAGGTTTGTTTTCCCACAAGCTTTGTTTTCCCCCAAGGTTGGTTTTCCCGCAAGGTTGGTTTTCCCACAAGGCCTGTTTTCCCACTGTGTTGGTTTTCCCAAAAGTTTCGCTTTCCCGCAAGGTTGGTTTTCCCACAAGGTTTGTTTCCCCACAAGGTTTGTTTTCCCATAAGGTTTGTTTTCCCACAAGGTTTGTTTTCCCACAAGGTTTGTTTTCCCACAAGGTTTGTTTTCCTACAAGGTTGGTTTTCCCGAAAGGTTTGTTTCCCCACAAGGTTTCTTTCCCCATAAGGTTGGTTTTCCCACAAGGTTTGTTTTCTCACAAGGTTTGTTTTCCCAAAAGGTTCGCTTTCCCGCAAGGTTGGT
This sequence comes from Branchinecta lynchi, assembly GCA_023053575.1. NCBI lineage: Eukaryota > Metazoa > Arthropoda > Branchiopoda > Anostraca > Branchinectidae > Branchinecta > Branchinecta lynchi. The sequence goes on from JAKZAP010000072.1 coordinate 252,041, forward strand.
TTTCCCACAAGGTTTGTTTCCCCACAAGGTTGGTTTTCCCACAAGGTTGGTTTTCCAACAAGGTTGGTTTTCCCACAGGGTTTGTTTTCTAACAAGGTTGGTTTTCCCACTAGGTTGTTTTTCCCACTAGGTTGGTTTTCCCACAAGGTTTGTTTTCCCACAAGCTTTGTTTTCCCCCAAGGTTGGTTTTCCCGCAAGGTTGGTTTTCCCACAAGGTTTGTTTTCCCACTGTGTTGGTTTTCCCAAAAGGTTCGCTTTCCCGCAAGGTTGGTTTTCCCACAAGGTTTGTTTTCCCACTGTGTTGGTTTTTACAAAAGGTTCGCTTTCCCACAAGGTTGGTTTTCCCATAAGGTTGGTTTTCCCGCAGGGTTGCTTTCCCCATAAGGTTGGTTTTCCCACAAGGTTTGTTTTCTCACAAGGTTTGTTTTCCCACTAGGTTGTTTTTCCCACTAGGTTGGTTTTCCCACAAGGTTTGTTTTCCCACAAGCTTTGTTTTCCCCCAAGGTTGGTTTTCCCGCAAGGTTGGTTTTCCCACAAGGTTTGTTTTCCCACTGTGTTGGTTTTCCCAAAAGGTTCGCTTTCCCGCAAGGTTGGTTTTCCCACAAGGTTTGTTTCCCCACAAGGTTTGTTTTCCCATAAGGTTTGTTTTCCCACAAGGTTTGTTTTCCCACAAGGTTTGTTTTCCCACAAGGTTTGTTTTCCCATAAGGTTTGTTTTCCCACAACGTTTGTTTTCCCACAAGGTTTGTTTTCCCACAAGGTTTGTTTTCCCACAAGGTTGGTTTTCCCGAAAGGTTTGTTTCCCCACAAGGTTTGTTTTCCCACTAGGTTTGTTTTCCCATAAGGTTGGTTTTCCCACAAGGTTCGTTTTCTCACAAGGTTTGTTTTCCCACTAGGTTTTTTTCCCCACAAGGTTTGTTTTCTCACAAGGTTTGTTTTCCCACAAGGTTTGTTTTCCCACAAGGTTTGTTTTCCCACAAGGTTGGTTTTCCCGAAAGGTTTGTTTCCCCACAAGGTTGGTTTTCCCACAAGGTTGGTTTTCCCGCAGGGTTTGTTTTCCCATAAGGTTGGTTTTCCCACAAGGTTTGTTTTCTCACAAGGTTTGTTTTCCCAAAAGGTTTGCTTTCCCGCAAGGTTGGTTTTCCCACAAGGTTTGTTTCCCCACAAGGTTTGTTTTCTCACAAGGTTTGTTTTCCCACAAGGTTGGTTTTCCCGAAAGGTTTGTTTCCCCCAAGGTTGGTTTTCCCACAAGGTTGGTTTTCCCACAGGGTTTGTTTTCTCACAAGGTTTGTTTTCCCACTAGGTTGTTTTTCCCACTAGGTTGGTTTTTCCACAAGGTTTGTTTTCCCACAAGCTTTGTTTTCCCCCAAGGTTGGTTTTCCCGCAAGCTTGGTTTTCCCAAAAGGTTTGTTTTCCCACTGTGTTGGTTTTCCCAAAAGGTTCGCTTTCCCGCAAGGTTGGTTTTCCCACAAGGTTTGTTTTCCCACTGTGTTGGTTTTCCCAAAAGGTTCGCTTTCCCACAAGGTTGGTTTTCCCTAAGGTTGGTTTTCCCGTAGGGTTGCTTTCCCCATAAGGTTGGTTTTCCCACAAGGTTTGTTTTCTCACAAGGTTTGTTTTCCAACTAGGTTGTTTTTCCCACTAGGTTGGTTTTCCCACAAGGTTTGTTTTCCCACAAGCTTTGTTTTCCCCCAAGGTTGGTTTTCCCGCAAGGTTGGTTTTCCCACAAGGTTTGTTTTCCCACTGTTTTGGTTTTCCCAAAAGGTTCGCTTTCCCGCAAGGTTGGTTTTCCCACAAGGTTTGTTTCCCCACAAGGTTTGTTTTCCCATAAGGTTTGTTTTCCCACAAGGTTTGTTTTCCCACAAGGTTTGTTTTCCCACAAGGTTTGTTTTCCCACAAGGTTGGTTTTCCCGAAAGGTTTGTTTCCCCACAAGGTTTGTTTTCCCACTAGGTTTGTTTTCCCATAAGGTTGGTTTTCCCACAAGGTTTGTTTTCTCACAAGGTTTGTTTTCCCACTAGGTTTGTTTCCCCACAAGGTTTGTTTTCTCACAAGGTTTGTTTTCCCACAAGGTTTGTTTTCCCACAAGGTTTGTTTTCCCACAAGGTTGGTTTTCCCGAAAGGTTTGTTTCCCCACAAGGATGGTTTTTCCTCAAGGTTGGTTTTCCCGCAGGGTTTGTTTTCCCACAAGGTTAGTTTTCCCGCAAGGTTTGTTTCCCCACAAGGTTTGTTTTCCCACAAGCATTTTTTTCTCACAAGGTTTGTTTTCCCACTAGGTTTGTTTCCCCACAAGGTTTGTTTTCCCACAAGGTTTGTTTTCCCACAAGGTTGGTTTTCCCGAAAGGTTTGTCTCCCCCAAGGTTGGTTTTCCCACAAGGTTGGTTTTCCCACAGGGTTTGTTTTCTCACAAGGTTTGTTTTCCCACTAGGTTGTTTTTCCCACTAGGTTGGTTTTTCCACAAGGTTTGTTTTCCCACAAGCTTTGTTTTCCCCCAAGGTTGGTTTTCCCGCAAGCTTGGTTTTCCCAAAAGGTTTGTTTTCCCACTGTGTTGGTTTTCCCAAAAGGTTCGCTTTCCCGCAAGGTTGGTTTTCCCACAAGGTTTGTTTTCCCACTGTGTTGGTTTTCCCAAAAGGTTCGCTTTCCCACAAGGTTGGTTTTCCCACAAGGTTTGTTTCCCCACAAGGTTTGTTTTCCCATAAGGTTTGTTTTCCCACAAGGTTTGTTTTCCCACAAGGTTTGTTTTCCCACAAGGTTTGTTTTCCTACAAGGTTGGTTTTCCCGAAAGGTTTGTTTCCCCACAAGGTTTCTTTCCCCATAAGGTTGGTTTTCCCACAAGGTTTGTTTTCTCACAAGGTTTGTTTTCCCACTAGGTTGTTTTTCCCACTAGGTTGGTTTTCCCACAAGGTTTGTTTTCCCACAAGCTTTGTTTTCCCCCAAGGTTGGTTTTCCCGCAAGGTTGGTTTTCCCACAAGGCCTGTTTTCCCACTGTGTTGGTTTTCCCAAAAGTTTCGCTTTCCCGCAAGGTTGGTTTTCCCGCAGGGTTGCTTTCCCCATAAGGTTGGTTTTCCCACAAGGTTTCTTTTCTCACAAGGTTTGTTTTCCCACTAGGTTGTTTTTCCCACTAGGTTGGTTTTCCCACAAGGTTTGTTTTCCCACAAGCTTTGTTTTCCCCCAAGGTTGGTTTTCCCGCAAGGTTGGTTTTCCCACAAGGCCTGTTTTCCCACTGTGTTGGTTTTCCCAAAAGTTTCGCTTTCCCGCAAGGTTGGTTTTCCCACAAGGTTTGTTTCCCCACAAGGTTTGTTTTCCCATAAGGTTTGTTTTCCCACAAGGTTTGTTTTCCCACAAGGTTTGTTTTCCCACAAGGTTTGTTTTCCTACAAGGTTGGTTTTCCCGAAAGGTTTGTTTCCCCACAAGGTTTCTTTCCCCATAAGGTTGGTTTTCCCACAAGGTTTGTTTTCTCACAAGGTTTGTTTTCCCAAAAGGTTCGCTTTCCCGCAAGGTTGGTTTTCCCACAAGGTTTGTTTCCCCACAAGGTTGGTTTTCCCACAAGGTTGGTTTTCCAACAAGGTTGGTTTTCCCACAGGGTTTGTTTTCTAACAAGGTTGGTTTTCCCACTAGTTTGTTTTTCCCACTAGGTTGGTTTTCCCACAAGGTTTGTTTTCCCACAAGCTTTGTTTTCCCCCAAGGTTGGTTTTCCCGCAAGGTTGGTTTTCCCACAAGGTTTGTTTTCCCACTGTGTTGGTTTTCCCAAAAGGTTCGCTTTCCCGCAAGGTTGGTTTTCCCACAAGGTTTGTTTTCCCACTGTGTTGGTTTTTACAAAAGGTTCGCTTTCCCACAAGGTTGGTTTTCCCATAAGGTTGGTTTTCCCGCAGGGTTGCTTTCCCCATAAGGTTGGTTTTCCCACAAGGTTTGTTTTCTCACAAGGTTTGTTTTCCCACTAGGTTGTTTTTCCCACTAGGTTGGTTTTCCCACAAGGTTTGTTTTCCCACAAGCTTTGTTTTCCCCCAAGGTTGGTTTTCCCGCAAGGTTGGTTTTCCCACAAGGTTTGTTTTCCCACTGTGTTGGTTTTCCCAAAAGGTTCGCTTTCCCGCAAGGTTGGTTTTCCCACAAGGTTTGTTTCCCCACAAGGTTTGTTTTCCCATAAGGTTTGTTTTCCCACAAGGTTTGTTTTCCCACAAGGTTTGTTTTCCCACAAGGTTTGTTTTCCCACAAGGTTGGTTTTCCCGAAAGGTTTGTTTCCCCACAAGGTTTGTTTTCCCACTAGGTTTGTTTTCCCATAAGGTTGGTTTTCCCACAAGGTTCGTTTTCTCACAAGGTTTGTTTTCCCACTAGGTTTTTTTCCCCACAAGGTTTGTTTTCTCACAAGGTTTGTTTTCCCACAAGGTTTGTTTTCCCACAAGGTTTGTTTTCCCACAAGGTTGGTTTTCCCGAAAGGTTTGTTTCCCCACAAGGTTGGTTTTCCCACAAGGTTGGTTTTCCCGCAGGGTTTGTTTTCCCATAAGGTTGGTTTTCCCACAAGGTTTGTTTTCTCACAAGGTTTGTTTTCCTAAAAGGTTTGCTTTCCCGCAAGGTTGGTTTTCCCACAAGGTTTGTTTCCCCACAAGGTTTGTTTTCTCACAAGGTTTGTTTTCCCACAAGGTTGGTTTTCCCGAAAGGTTTGTTTCCCCCAAGGTTGGTTTTCCCACAAGGTTGGTTTTCCCACAGGGTTTGTTTTCTCACAAGGTTTGTTTTCCCACTAGGTTGTTTTTCCCACTAGGTTGGTTTTTCCACAAGGTTTGTTTTCCCACAAGCTTTGTTTTCCCCCAAGGTTGGTTTTCCCGCAAGCTTGGTTTTCCCAAAAGGTTTGTTTTCCCACTGTGTTGGTTTTCCCAAAAGGTTCGCTTTCCCGCAAGGTTGGTTTTCCCACAAGGTTTGTTTTCCCACTGTGTTGGTTTTCCCAAAAGGTTCGCTTTCCCACAAGGTTGGTTTTCCCTAAGGTTGGTTTTCCCGCAGGGTTGCTTTCCCCATAAGGTTGGTTTTCCCACAAGGTTTGTTTTCTCACAAGGTTTGTTTTCCCACTAGGTTGTTTTTCCCACTAGGTTGGTTTTCCCACAAGGTTTGTTTTCCCACAAGCTTTGTTTTCCCCCAAGGTTGGTTTTCCCGCAAGGTTGGTTTTCCCACAAGGTTTGTTTTCCCACTGTGTTGGTTTTCCCAAAAGGTTCGCTTTCCCGCAAGGTTGGTTTTCCCACAAGGTTTGTTTCCCCACAAGGTTTGTTTTCCCATAAGGTTTGTTTTCCCACAAGGTTTGTTTTCCCACAAGGTTTGTTTTCCCACAAGGTTTGTTTTCCCACAAGGTTGGTTTTCCCGAAAGGTTTGTTTCCCCACAAGGTTTGTTTTCCCACTAGGTTTGTTTTCCCATAAGGTTGGTTTTCCCACAAGGTTTGTTTTCTCACAAGGTTTGTTTTCCCACTAGGTTTGTTTCCCCACAAGGTTTGTTTTCTCACAAGGTTTGTTTTCCCACAAGGTTTGTTTTCCCACAAGGATTGCTTTCTCACAAGGTTTGTTTTCCCACTTTGTTGGTATTCCCAAAAGGTTCGCTTTCCCGCAAGGTTGTGTTTTCCCAAAAGGTTGGTTTTCCCGCAGGGTTTGTTTCCCCATAAGGTTGTTTTTTCCACAAGGTTTGTTTTCTCACAGGGTTTGTTTTCCCACTAGGTTGTTTTTCCCACTAGGTTGGTTTTCCCACAAGGTTTGTTTTCCCACAAGCTTTGTTTTCCCCCAAGGTTGGTTTTCCCGCAAGGTTTGTTTTCCCACAAGGTTGGTTTTCCCGAAAGGTTTGTTTCCCCACAAGGTTGGTTTTCCCGAAAGGTTTGTTTCCCCACAAGGATGGTTTTTCCACAAGGTTGGTTTTCCCGCAGGGTTTGTTTTCCCACAAGGTTAGTTTTCCCGCAAGGTTTGTTTCCCCACAAGGTTTGTTTTCCCACAAGCATTTTTTTCTCACAAGGTTTGTTTTCCCACTAGGTTTGTTTCCCCACAAGGTTTGTTTTCCCACAAGGTTTGTTTTCCCCCAAGGTTGGTTTTCCCGCAAGGTTGGTTTTCCCACAAGGTTTGTTTTCCCACTGTTTTGGTTTTCCCAAAAGGTTCGCTTTCCCACAAGGTTGGTTTTCCCACAAGGTTGGTTTTCCCGCAGGGTTGTTTTCCCCATAAGGTTGGTTTTCCCACAAGGTTTGTTTTCTCACAAGGTTTGTTTTCCCACAAGGTTTGTTTTCCCACAAGCTTTGTTTTCCCCCAAGGTTCGCTTTCCCACAAGGTTGGTTTTCCCACAAGGTTGGTTTTCCCGCAGGGTTTATTTCCCCATAAGGTTGGTTTTCCCACAAGGTTTGTTTTCTCACAAGGTTTGTTTTCCCACATGGTTTGTTTTCCCACTGTGTTGGTTTTCCCAAAAGGTTCGCTTTCCCACAAGGTTGGTTTTCCCACAAGGTTGGTTTTCCCGCAGGGTTGCTTTCTCCATAAGGTTTGTTTTCCCACAAGGTTTGTTTTCCCACAAGGTTTGTTTTCCCACAAGGTTGGTTTTCCCGAAAGGTTTGTTTCCCCACAAGGTTGGTTTTCCCACAATATTGGTTTTCCCGCAGGGATTGTTTTCCCACAAGGTTAGTTTTCCCGCAAGGTTTTTTTTCCCACAAGTTTAGTTTTCCCACAAGGTTTGTTTCCCCACAAGGTTTGTTTCCCCACAAGGTTTGTTTTCCCACAAGGATTGTTTTCTCACAAGGTTTGTTTTCCCACTTTGTTGGTTTTCCCAAAAGGTTCGCTTTCCCGCAAGGTTTTGTTTTCCCAAAAGGTTGGTTTTCCCGCAGGGTTTGTTTCCCCATAAGGTTGGTTTTTCCACAAGGTTTGTTTTCTCACAGGGTTTGTTTTCCCACTAGGTTGTTTTTCCCACTAGGTTGGTTTTCCCACAAGGTTTGTTTTCCCACAAGCTTTGTTTTCCCCCAAGGTTGGTTTTCCCGCAAGGTTGGTTTTCCCACAAGGTTTGTTTTCCCACTGTGTTGGTTTTCCCAAAAGGTTCGCTTTCCCGCAAGGTTGGTTTTCCCACAAGGTTTGTTTCCCCACAAGGTTTGTTTTCCCATAAGGTTTGTTTTCCCACAAGGTTTGTTTTCCCACAAGGTTTGTTTTCCCACAAGGTTTGTTTTCCCACAAGGTTGGTTTTCCCGAAAGGTTTGTTTCCCCACAAGGTTTGTTTTCCCACTAGGTTTGTTTTCCCATAAGGTTGGTTTTCCCACAAGGTTTGTTTTCTCACAAGGTTTGTTTTCCCACTAGGTTTGTTTCCCCACAAGGTTTGTTTTCTCACAAGGTTTGTTTTCCCACAAGGTTTGTTTTCCCACAAGGTTTGTTTTCCCACAAGGTTGGTTTTCCCGAAAGGTTTGTTTCCCCACAAGGATGGTTTTTCCACAAGGTTGGTTTTCCCGCAGGGTTTGTTTTCCCACAAGGTTAGTTTTCCCGCAAGGTTTGTTTCCCCACAAGGTTTGTTTTCCCACAAGCATTTTTTTCTCACAAGGTTTGTTTTCCCACTAGGTTTGTTTCCCCACAAGGTTTGTTTTCCCACAAGGTTTGTTTTCCCCCAAGGTTGGTTTTCCCGCAAGGTTGGTTTTCCCACAAGGTTTGTTTTCCCACTGTGTTGGTTTTCCCAAAAGGTTCGCTTTCCCACAAGGTTGGTTTTCCCACAAGGTTGGTTTTCCCGCAGGGTTGTTTTCCCCATAAGGTTGGTTTTCCCACAAGGTTTGTTTTCCCACAAGGTTTGTTTTCCCACAAGGTTGGTTTTCCCGAAAGGTTTGTTTCCCCACAAGGTTTGTTTTCCCACTAGGTTTGTTTTCCCATAAGGTTGGTTTTCCCACAAGGTTCGTTTTCTCACAAGGTTTGTTTTCCCACTAGGTTTTTTTCCACAAGGTTTGTTTTCCCACAAGGTTGGTTTTCCCGAAAGGTTTGTTTCCCCACAAGGTTTGTTTTCCCACTAGGTTTGTTTTCCCATAAGGTTGGTTTTCCCACAAGGTTCGTTTTCTCACAAGGTTTGTTTTCCCACAAGGTTTGTTTTCCCACTGTGTTGGTTTTCCCAAAAGGTTCGCTTTCCCACAAGGTTGGTTTTCCCACAGGGTTTGTTTTCTCACAAGGTTTGTTTTCCCACTAGGTTGTTTTTCCCACTAGGTTGGTTTTTCCACAAGGTTTGTTTTCCCACAAGCTTTGTTTTCCCCCAAGGTTGGTTTTCCCGCAAGCTTGGTTTTCCCAAAAGGTTTGTTTTCCCACTGTGTTGGTTTTCCCAAAAGGTTCGCTTTCCCGCAAGGTTGGTTTTCCCACAAGGTTTGTTTTCCCACTGTGTTGGTTTTCCCAAAAGGTTCGCTTTCCCACAAGGTTGGTTTTCCCTAAGGTTGGTTTTCCCGCAGGGTTGCTTTCCCCATAAGGTTGGTTTTCCCACAATGTTTGTTTTCTCACAAGGTTTGTTTTCCCACTAGGTTGTTTTTCCCACTAGGTTGGTTTTCCCACAAGGTTTGTTTTCCCACAAGCTTTGTTTTCCCCCAAGGTTGGTTTTCCCGCAAGGTTGGTTTTCCCACAAGGTTTGTTTTCCCACTGTGTTGGTTTTCCCAAAAGGTTCGCTTTCCCGCAAGGTTGGTTTTCCCACAAGGTTTGTTTCCCCACAAGGTTTGTTTTCCCATAAGGTTTGTTTTCCCACAAGGTTTGTTTTCCCACAAGGTTTGTTTTCCCACAAGGTTTGTTTTCCCACAAGGTTGGTTTTCCCGAAAGGTTTGTTTCCCCACAAGGTTTGTTTTCCCACTAGGTTTGTTTTCCCATAAGGTTGGTTTTCCCACAAGGTTTGTTTTCTCACAAGGTTTGTTTTCCCACTAGGTTTGTTTCCCCACAAGGTTTGTTTTCTCACAAGGTTTGTTTTCCCACAAGGTTTGTTTTCCCACAAGGTTTGTTTTCCCACAAGGTTGGTTTTCCCGAAAGGTTTGTTTCCCCACAAGGATGGTTTTTCCTCAAGGTTGGTTTTCCCGCAGGGTTTGTTTTCCCACAAGGTTAGTTTTCCCGCAAGGTTTGTTTCCCCACAAGGTTTGTTTTCCCACAAGCATTTTTTTCTCACAAGGTTTGTTTTCCCACTAGGTTTGTTTCCCCACAAGGTTTGTTTTCCCACAAGGTTTGTTTTCCCCCAAGGTTGGTTTTCCCGCAAGGTTGGTTTTCCCACAAGGTTTGTTTTCCCACTGTGTTGGTTTTCCCAAAAGGTTCGCTTTCCCACAAGGTTGGTTTTCCCACAAGGTTGGTTTTCCCGCAGGGTTGTTTTCCCCATAAGGTTGGTTTTCCCACAAGGTTTGTTTTCTCACAAGGTTTGTTTTCCCACAAGGTTTGTTTTCCCACAAGCTTTGTTTTCCCCCAAGGTTGGTTTTCCCGCAAGGTTGGTTTTCCCACTGTGTTGGTTTTCCCAAAAGGTTCGCTTTCCCACAAGGTTGGTTTTCCCGCAGGGTTTATTTCCCCATAAGGTTGGTTTCCCCACAAGGTTTGTTTTCTCACAAGGTTTGTTTTCCCACAAGGTTGGTTTTCCCGAAAGGTTTGTCTCCCCCAAGGTTGGTTTTCCCACAAGGTTGGTTTTCCCACAGGGTTTGTTTTCTCACAAGGTTTGTTTTCCCACTAGGTTGTTTTTCCCACTAGGTTGGTTTTTCCACAAGGTTTGTTTTCCCACAAGCTTTGTTTTCCCCCAAGGTTGGTTTTCCCGCAAGCTTGGTTTTCCCAAAAGGTTTGTTTTCCCACTGTGTTGGTTTTCCCAAAAGGTTCGCTTTCCCGCAAGGTTGGTTTTCCCACAAGGTTTGTTTTCCCACTGTGTTGGTTTTCCCAAAAGGTTCGCTTTCCCACAAGGTTGGTTTTCCCTAAGTTGGTTTTCCCGCAGGGTTGCTTTCCCCATAAGGTTGGTTTTCCCACAAGGTTTGTTTTCTCACAGGGTTTGTTTTCCCACTAGGTTGTTTTTCCCACTAGGTTGGTTTTCCCACAAGGTTTGTTTTCCCACAAGCTTTGTTTTCCCCCAAGGTTGGTTTTCCCGCAAGGTTGGTTTTCCCACAAGGTTTGTTTTCCCACTGTGTTGGTTTTCCCAAAAGGTTCGCTTTCCCGCAAGGTTGGTTTTCCCACAAGGTTTGTTTCCCCACAAGGTTTGTTTTCCCATAAGGTTTGTTTTCCCACAAGGTTTGTTTTCCCACAAGGTTTGTTTTCCCACAAGGTTTGTTTTCCCACAAGGTTGGTTTTCCCGAAAGGTTTGTTTCCCCACAAGGTTTGTTTTCCCACTAGGTTTGTTTTCCCATAAGGTTGGTTTTCCCACAAGGTTTGTTTTCTCACAAGGTTTGTTTTCCCACTAGGTTTGTTTCCCCACAAGGTTTGTTTTCTCACAAGGTTTGTTTTCCCACAAGGTTTGTTTTCCCACAAGGTTTGTTTTCCCACAAGGTTGGTTTTCCCGAAAGGTTTGTTTCCCCACAAGGATGGTTTTTCCACAAGGTTGGTTTTCCCGCAGGGTTTGTTTTCCCACAAGGTTAGTTTTCCCGCAAGGTTTGTTTCCCCACAAGGTTTGTTTTCCCACAAGCATTTTTTTCTCACAAGGTTTGTTTTCCCACTAGGTTTGTTTCCCCACAAGGTTTGTTTTCCCACAAGGTTTGTTTTCCCCCAAGGTTGGTTTTCCCGCAAGGTTGGTTTTCCCACAAGGTTTGTTTTCCCACTGTTTTGGTTTTCCCAAAAGGTTCGCTTTCCCACAAGGTTGGTTTTCCCACAAGGTTGGTTTTCCCGCAGGGTTGTTTTCCCCATAAGGTTGGTTTTCCCACAAGGTTTGTTTTCTCACAAGGTTTGTTTTCCCACAAGGTTTGTTTTCCCACAAGCTTTGTTTTCCCCCAAGGTTCGCTTTCCCACAAGGTTGGTTTTCCCACAAGGTTGGTTTTCCCGCAGGGTTTATTTCCCCATAAGGTTGGTTTTCCCACAAGGTTTGTTTTCTCACAAGGTTTGTTTTCCCACATGGTTTGTTTTCCCACTGTGTTGGTTTTCCCAAAAGGTTCGCTTTCCCACAAGGTTGGTTTTCCCACAAGGTTGGTTTTCCCGCAGGGTTGCTTTCTCCATAAGGTTTGTTTTCCCACAAGGTTTGTTTTCCCACAAGGTTTGTTTTCCCACAAGGTTGGTTTTCCCGAAAGGTTTGTTTCCCCACAAGGTTGGTTTTCCCACAAGGTTGGTTTTCCCGCAGGGATTGTTTTCCCACAAGGTTAGTTTTCCCGCAAGGTTTTTTTTCCCACAAGTTTAGTTTTCCCACAAGGTTTGTTTCCCCACAAGGTTTGTTTCCCCACAAGGTTTGTTTTCCCACAAGGATTGTTTTCTCACAAGGTTTGTTTTCCCACTTTGTTGGTATTCCCAAAAGGTTCGCTTTCCCGCAAGGTTGTGTTTTCCCAAAAGGTTGGTTTTCCCGCAGGGTTTGTTTCCCCATAAGGTTGGTTTTTCCACAAGGTTTGTTTTCTCACAGGGTTTGTTTTCCCACTAGGTTGTTTTTCCCACTAGGTTGGTTTTCCCACAAGGTTTGTTTTCCCACAAGCTTTGTTTTCCCCCAAGGTTGGTTTTCCCGCAAGGTTTGTTTTCCCACAAGGTTGGTTTTCCCGAAAGGTTTGTTTCCCCACAAGGTTGGTTTTCCCGAAAGGTTTGTTTCCCCACAAGGATGGTTTTTCCACAAGGTTGGTTTTCCCGCAGGGTTTGTTTTCCCACAAGGTTAGTTTTCCCGCAAGGTTTGTTTCCCCACAAGGTTTGTTTTCCCACAAGCATTTTTTTCTCACAAGGTTTGTTTTCCCACTAGGTTTGTTTCCCCACAAGGTTTGTTTTCCCACAAGGTTTGTTTTCCCCCAAGGTTGGTTTTCCCGCAAGGTTGGTTTTCCCACAAGGTTTGTTTTCCCACTGTTTTGGTTTTCCCAAAAGGTTCGCTTTCCCACAAGGTTGGTTTTCCCACAAGGTTGGTTTTCCCGCAGGGTTGTTTTCCCCATAAGGTTGGTTTTCCCACAAGGTTTGTTTTCTCACAAGGTTTGTTTTCCCACAAGGTTTGTTTTCCCACAAGCTTTGTTTTCCCCCAAGGTTCGCTTTCCCACAAGGTTGGTTTTCCCACAAGGTTGGTTTTCCCGCAGGGTTTATTTCCCCATAAGGTTGGTTTTCCCACAAGGTTTGTTTTCTCACAAGGTTTGTTTTCCCACATGGTTTGTTTTCCCACTGTGTTGGTTTTCCCAAAAGGTTCGCTTTCCCACAAGGTTGGTTTTCCCACAAGGTTGGTTTTCCCGCAGGGTTGCTTTCTCCATAAGGTTTGTTTTCCCACAAGGTTTGTTTTCCCACAAGGTTTGTTTTCCCACAAGGTTGGTTTTCCCGAAAGGTTTGTTTCCCCACAAGGTTGGTTTTCCCACAATGTTGGTTTTCCCGCAGGGATTGTTTTCCCACAAGGTTAGTTTTCCCGCAAGGTTTTTTTTCCCACAAGTTTAGTTTTCCCACAAGGTTTGTTTCCCCACAAGGTTTGTTTCCCCACAAGGTTTGTTTTCCCACAAGGATTGTTTTCTCACAAGGTTTGTTTTCCCACTTTGTTGGTTTTCCCAAAAGGTTCGCTTTCCCGCAAGGTTGTGTTTTCCCAAAAGGTTGGTTTTCCCGCAGGGTTTGTTTCCCCATAAGGTTGGTTTTTCCACAAGGTTTGTTTTCTCACAGGGTTTGTTTTCCCACTAGGTTGTTTTTCCCACTAGGTTGGTTTTCCCACAAGGTTTGTTTTCCCACAAGCTTTGTTTTCCCCCAAGGTTGGTTTTCCCGCAAGGTTGGTTTTCCCACAAGGTTTGTTTTCCCACTGTGTTGGTTTTCCCAAAAGGTTCGCTTTCCCGCAAGGTTGGTTTTCCCACAAGGTTTGTTTCCCCACAAGGTTTGTTTTCCCATAAGGTTTGTTTTCCCACAAGGTTTGTTTTCCCACAAGCTTTGTTTTCCCCCAAGGTTGGTTTTCCCGCAAGGTTTGTTTTCCCACAAGGTTGGTTTTCCCGAAAGGTTTGTTTCCCCACAAGGTTGGTTTTCCCGAAAGGTTTGTTTCCCCACAAGGATGGTTTTTCCACAAGGTTGGTTTTCCCGCAGGGTTTGTTTTCCCACAAGGTTAGTTTTCCCGCAAGGTTTGTTTCCCCACAAGGTTTGTTTTCCCACAAGCATTTTTTTCTCACAAGGTTTGTTTTCCCACTAGGTTTGTTTCCCCACAAGGTTTGTTTTCCCACAAGGTTTGTTTTCCCCCAAGGTTGGTTTTCCCGCAAGGTTGGTTTTCCCACAAGGTTTGTTTTCCCACTGTTTTGGTTTTCCCAAAAGGTTCGCTTTCCCACAAGGTTGGTTTTCCCACAAGGTTGGTTTTCCCGCAGGGTTGTTTTCCCCATAAGGTTGGTTTTCCCACAAGGTTTGTTTTCTCACAAGGTTTGTTTTCCCACAAGATTTGTTTTCCCACAAGCTTTGTTTTCCCCCAAGGTTCGCTTTCCCACAAGGTTGGTTTTCCCACAAGGTTGGTTTTCCCGCAGGGTTTATTTCCCCATAAGGTTGGTTTTCCCACAAGGTTTGTTTTCTCACAAGGTTTGTTTTCCCACATGGTTTGTTTTCCCACTGTGTTGGTTTTCCCAAAAGGTTCGCTTTCCCACAAGGTTGGTTTTCCCACAAGGTTGGTTTTCCCGCAGGGTTGCTTTCTCCATAAGGTTTGTTTTCCCACAAGGTTTGTTTTCCCACAAGGTTTGTTTTCCCACAAGGTTGGTTTTCCCGAAAGGTTTGTTTCCCCACAAGGTTGGTTTTCCCACAATGTTGGTTTTCCCGCAGGGATTGTTTTCCCACAAGGTTAGTTTTCCCGCAAGGTTTTTTTTCCCACAAGTTTAGTTTTCCCACAAGGTTTGTTTCCCCACAAGGTTTGTTTCCCCACAAGGTTTGTTTTCCCACAAGGATTGTTTTCTCACAAGGTTTGTTTTCCCACTTTGTTGGTTTTCCCAAAAGGTTCGCTTTCCCGCAAGGTTGTGTTTTCCCAAAAGGTTGGTTTTCCCGCAGGGTTTGTTTCCCCATAAGGTTGGTTTTTCCACAAGGTTTGTTTTCTCACAGGGTTTGTTTTCCCACTAGGTTGTTTTTCCCACTAGGTTGGTTTTCCCACAAGGTTTGTTTTCCCACAAGCTTTGTTTTCCCCCAAGGTTGGTTTTCCCGCAAGGTTGGTTTTCCCACAAGGTTTGTTTTCCCACTGTGTTGGTTTTCCCAAAAGGTTCGCTTTCCCGCAAGGTTGGTTTTCCCACAAGGTTTGTTTCCCCACAAGGTTTGTTTTCCCATAAGGTTTGTTTTCCCACAAGGTTTGTTTTCCCACAAGGTTTGTTTTCCCACAAGGTTTGTTTTCCCACAAGGTTGGTTTTCCCGAAAGGTTTGTTTCCCCACAAGGTTTGTTTTCCCACTAGGTTTGTTTTCCCATAAGGTTGGTTTTCCCACAAGGTTTGTTTTCTCACAAGGTTTGTTTTCCCACTAGGTTTGTTTCCCCACAAGGTTTGTTTTCTCACAAGGTTTGTTTTCCCACAAGGTTTGTTTTCCCACAAGGTTTGTTTTCCCACAAGGTTGGTTTTCCCGAAAGGTTTGTTTCCCCACAAGGATGGTTTTTCCACAAGGTTGGTTTTCCCGCAGGGTTTGTTTTCCCACAAGGTTAGTTTTCCCGCAAGGTTTGTTTCCCCACAAGGTTTGTTTTCCCACAAGCATTTTTTTCTCACAAGGTTTGTTTTCCCACTAGGTTTGTTTCCCCACAAGGTTTGTTTTCCCACAAGGTTTGTTTTCCCCCAAGGTTGGTTTTCCCGCAAGGTTGGTTTTCCCACAAGGTTTGTTTTCCCACTGTGTTGGTTTTCCCAAAAGGTTCGCTTTCCCACAAGGTTGGTTTTCCCACAAGGTTGGTTTTCCCGCAGGGTTGTTTTCCCCATAAGGTTGGTTTTCCCACAAGGTCTGTTTTCTCACAAGGTTTGTTTTCCCACAAGGTTTGTTTTCCCACAAGCTTTGTTTTCACCCAAGGTTGGTTTTCCCGCAAGGTTGGTTTTCCCACTGTGTTGGTTTTCCCAAAAGGTTCGCTTTCCCACAAGGTTGGTTTTCCCACAAGGTTGGTTTTCCCGCAGGGTTTATTTCCCCATAAGGTTGGTTTTCCCACAAGGTTTGTTTTCTCACAAGGTTTGTTTTCCCACATGGTTTGTTTTCCCACTGTGTTGGTTTTCCCAAGAGGTTCGCTTTCCCACAAGGTTGGTTTTCCCACAAGGTTGGTTTTCCCGCAGGGTTGCTTTCTCCATAAGGTTTGTTTTCCCACAAGGTTTGTTTTCCCACAAGGTTTGTTTTCCCACAAGGTTGGTTTTCCCGAAAGGTTTGTTTCCCCACAAGGTTGGTTTTCCCACAAGGTTGGTTTTCCCGCAGGGATTGTTTTCCCACAAGGTTAGTTTTCCCGCAAGGTTTTTTTTCCCACAAGTTTAGTTTTCCCACAAGGTTTGTTTCCCCACAAGGTTTGTTTCCCCACAAGGTTTGTTTTCCCACAAGGATTGTTTTCTCACAAGGTTTGTTTTCCCACTGTGTTGGTTTTCCCAAAAGGTTCGCTTTCCCGCAAGGTTGTGTTTTCCCAAAAGGTTGGTTTTCCCGCAGGGTTTGTTTCCCCATAAGGTTGGTTTTTCCACAAGGTTTGTTTTCTCACAAGGTTTGTTTTCGCACTAGGTTTGTTTCCCCACAAGGTTTGTTTTCTCACAAGGTTTGTTTTTCCACAAGGTTTGTTTTCCCACAAGGTTTGTTTTCCCACAAGGTTGGTTTTCCCGCAGGGTTTGTTTTCTCACAAGGTTAGTTTTCCCGAAAGGTTTGTTTCCCCACAAGGTTGGTTTTCTCACAAAGTTTGTTTTCCCACTAGGTTGTTTTTCCCACTAGGTTGGTTTTGCCACAAGGTTTGTTTTCCCACAAGCTTTGTTTTCCCACAAGGTTGGTTTTCCCGCAAGGTTGGTTTTCCCACGAGGTTTGTTTTCCCACTGTGTTGGTTTTCCCAAAAGGTTCGCTTTCCCGCAAGGTTGGTTTTCCCACAAGGTTTGTTTTCCCACTGTGTTGGTTTTTCCAAAAGGTTCGCTCTCCCACAAGGTTGGTTTTCCCATAAGGTTGGTTTTCCCGCAGGGTTGCTTTCCCCATAAGGTTTGTTTTCCCACAAGGTTGGTTTTCCACTAGGTTTGTTTCCCCACAAGGTTTGTTTTCCCACAAGGTTTGTTTTCCCCCAAGGTTGGTTTTCCCGCAAGGTTGGTTTTCCCACAAGGTTTGTTTTCCCACTGTGTTGGTTTTCCCAAAAGGTTCGCTTTCCCACAAGGTTGGTTTTCCCACAAGGTTGGTTTTCCCGCAGGGTTGCTTTCCCCATAAGGTTGGTTTTCCCACAAGGTTTGTTTTCTCATAAGGTTTGTTTTCCCACTAGGTTGTTTTTCCCACTAGGTTGGTTTTCCCACAAGGTTTGTTTTCCCACAAGCTTTGTTTTCCCCCAAGGTTGGTTTTCCCGCAAGGTTGGTTTTCCCACAAGGTTTGTTTTCCCACTGTGTTGGTTTTCCCAAAAGGTTCGCTTTCCCGCAAGGTTGGTTTTCCCACAAGGTTTGTTTCCCCACAAGGTTTGTTTTCCCATAAGGTTTGTTTTCCCACAAGGTTTGTTTTCCCACAAGGTTTGTTTTCCCACAAGGTTTGTTTTCCCACAAGGTTGGTTTTCCCGAAAGGTTTGTTTCCCCACAAGGTTTTTTTCCCACTAGGTTTGTTTTCCCATAAGGTTGGTTTTCCCACAAGGTTTGTTTTCTCACAAGGTTTGTTTTCCCACTAGGTTTGTTTCCCCACAAGGTTTGTTTTCTCACAAGGTTTGTTTTCCCACAAGGTTTGTTTTCCCACAAGGTTTGTTTTCCCACAAGGTATGTTTTCCCACAAGGTTGGTTTTCCCGAAAGGTTTGTTTCCCCACAAGGTTGGTTTTCCCACAAGGTTGGTTTTCCCGCAGGGGGTTAGTTTTCCTGTCTATCTGCACTGACTGTCTGTCTGTCTTGACTGTCTGTCTGTCTGTCTTGACTGTCTGTCTGTCTGTCTTGACTGTCTGTCTGTCTTCCTTCCTGTCTGTCTGTTTGTCTTCACTGATTATCTGTCGGTCTGTCTTGACTGTCTGTCCATCTGTCTTGACTGACTGTCTGTCTGTCTTGAGTGACTGTCTGTCTGTCTTGACTGACTGTCTGTCTGTCTTGACTGTCTGTCTGTCTGTCTTGACTTACTGTCTGTCTGTCTTGAGTGACTGTCTATTTGTCTTGACTGACTTTATGTCTGTCTTGACTGTCTGTCTGTCTGTCTTGACTAACTGTCTATTTGTCTGTCTTCACTGACTGTCTGTCTGTCTTTACTGACTGTCTCTCTGTCTCTCTGTCTTGACTGACTGTGTGTCTGTCTTGACTGACTGACTGTCTGTCTTGACTGACTGACTGTCTGTCTTGACTGACTGACTGTCTGTCTTGACTGACTGACTGTCTGTCTTGACTGACTGACTGTCTGTCTGTCTGTCTTGACTGACTGTCTGTCTGTCTTGACTGACTGACTGTGTGTCTGTCTTGACTGACTGACTGTGTGTCTGTCTTGACTGACTGACTGTCTGTCTTGACTGACTGACTGTCTGTCTTGACTGACTGACTGTCTGTCTTGACTGACTGACTGTCTGTCTTGACTGACTGACTGTCTGTCTTGACTGTCTGTCTGTCTGTCTGTCTTGACTGTCTGTCTGCCTGTCTGTCTGTCTGTCTTGACTGACTTTATGTCTGTCTGTCTTGACTGACTTTATTTCTGTCTGTCTCTCTGTCTTGACTGACTGTCTATCTGTCTTGACTGAATAACTCTCCGTCTATCTGTGTTGACTGACTGTCTGTCTGTCTGTCTTGACTTACTGTCTGTCTGTCTGTCTTGACTAACTGTCTATCAGGACTGACTGTATCTCTGTCTTGACTGACTGTCTGTCTGTCTGTCTTGACTGACTGACTGTCTGTCTTGACTGACTGACTGTCTGTCTTGACTGACTGACTGTCTGTCTTGACTGACTGACTGTCTGTCTTGATTGACTGACTGTCTGTCTTGACTGACTGACTGTCTGTCTTGACTGACTGAATATCTGTCTTGACTGACTGACTGTCTGTCTTGACTGACTGACTGTCTGTGTCTCTTGACTGACTGTCTGTCTGTCTGTCTTGACTGTCTGTCTGTCTTGACTGTCTGTCTGTCTTTTTTCTGTCTGTCTGTCTGTCTTCACTGACTATCTGTCTGTCTGT
Source organism: Branchinecta lynchi (assembly GCA_023053575.1). Lineage (NCBI taxonomy): Eukaryota > Metazoa > Arthropoda > Branchiopoda > Anostraca > Branchinectidae > Branchinecta > Branchinecta lynchi. The sequence goes on from JAKZAP010000072.1 coordinate 270,347, forward strand.
CTTTACTGAATGTCTGTCTGCCTTGACTGACCGTCGGTCTGTCAGTCTGTCTTGACTGTCTGACTGTCTGTCTATCTTGACTGACTGTCTGTTTGTCTTGACTGACTGTCTGTCTGTCCTGACTAACTGTCTGTCTGTCTTGACTGACTGTCTGTCTGTATTTACTGTCTGTCTGTCTGTCTTGACTGACTGACTGTCTGTCTGTCTTGACTGACTGACTGTTTGTCTTTCTTTCTGTCTGTCTGTCTGTTCACTGATTATCTGTCTGTCTGTCTTTACTGAATGTCTATCTGTCTTGACTGTCTGTCTGTCTGTCTTGAATGACTCTCTGTCTGTCTTGAGTGACTGTCTGTCTGTCTTGACTGACTGTCTGTCTGTCTTGACTGTCTGTCAGTCTGTCTTGACTAACTGTCTGTTTGTCTTGACTTACTGTCTGTCTGTCTTGACTTACTGTCTGTCTGTCTCGACTGACTGTCTGTCTGTCTTGACTGACTGTCTGTCTGTCTTTACTGACTGTCTGTCTGTCTTGAGTGACTGTCTGTCTTTACTGACTGTCTCTCTGTCTTGACTGACTGTCTGTCTGTCTTGACTGACTGTCTGTCTGTCTTGACTGACTGTCTGTCTGTCTTGACTGACTGTCTGTTTGTCTTGACTGACTGTCTGTCTATCTTGACTGACTGTCTGTCTGTCTTGACTGACTGTCTGTCTGTCTTGACTGACTGTATGTCTGTCTTGACTGACTGTCTGTCTGTCTTGACTGACTGTCTGTCTGTCTTGACTGACTGTCTGCCTGTCTTGACTGACTGTCTGTCTGTCTTGACTGACTGTCTGTCTGTCCTGACTGACTGTCTGTCTGTCTTGACTAACTTTCTGTCCGTCTTGACTGACTGTCTGTCTGTCAGCCTGTCTTGACTGACTGTCTGTCTGTCTTGACTGACTGTCTGTCTGTCTGTCTTGACTGACTGTCTGTCTGTCTTGACTGACTGTCTGTCTGTCTTGACTGACTGTCTGTCTGTCTTGACTGACTGTCTGTCTATCTTGACTGTCTTTCTGTCTTTCTTTCTGTCTGTCTGTCTGTCTTCACTGATTATCTGTCTGTCTGTCTTTAGTGACTGTCTGTCTGTCCTGACTGTCTGTCTGTCTTTCTTTCTGTCTGTCTGTCTATCTTGACTGACTGTCTGTCTGTCTTGAGTGACTGTCTGTCTGTCTTGACTGACTGTCTTTCTGTCTTGACTGTCTGTCTGTCTGTCTTGACTAACTGTCTGTCTGTCTGTCTGCACTGACTGTCTGTCTGTTTTGACTGTCTGTCTGTCTTGACTGTCTGTCTGTCTTGACTGTCTGTCTGTCTGTCTTCACTGTCTGTCTGTCTTCCTTTCTGTCTGTCTGTTTGTCTTCACTGATTATCTGTCGGTCTGTCTTGACTGTCTGTCCGTCTGTCTTGACTGACTGTCTGTCTGTCTTGAGTGACTGTCTGTCTGTCTTGACTGACTGTCTGTCTGTCTTGACTGTCTGTCTGTCTGTCTTGACTTACTGTCTGTCTGTCTTGAGTGACTGACTATTTGTCTTGACTGACTGTATGTCTGTCTTGACTGTCTGTCTGTCTGTCTTGACTAACTGTCTATTTGTCTGTCTTTACTGACTGTCTGTCTGTCTTTACTGACTGTCTCTCTGTCTCTCTGTCTTGACTGACTGTGTGTCTGTCTTGACTGACTGACTGTCTGTCTTGACTGACTGACTGTCTGTCTGTCTTGACTGACTGTCTGTCTGTCTTTACTGACTGTCTGTCTGTCTTGACTGACTGTCTGTCTGTCTTGACTGACTGACTGTGTGTCTGTCTTGACTGACTGACTGTGTGTCTGTCTTGACTGACTGACTGTCTGTCTCGACTGACTGACTGTCTGTCATGACTGTCTGTCTGTCTGTCTGTCTGTCTGTCTGTCTGTCTTTCTGTCTGTCTGTCTTAACTGACTGTCTGTCTGTTTGTCTGTCTGTTTGTCTGTCATGACTGACTTTCTGTCTTTCTTTCAGTCTCTCTGTCTTGACTGACTGTCTATCTGTCTTGACTGAATAACTGTCCGTCTATCTGTCTGGAGTGACTGTCTGTCTTTCTTTATGTCTGTCTGTCTGTCATCACTGACTATCTGTCTGTCTGTCTTTACTAAAAAGTTAGTCAAGACAGACACACAGTCAGTCAGGACAGACAGACAGTCAGTCAAGACAGACAGACAGTCAGTCAAGACAGACAGACAGTCAGTCAAGACAGACAGACAGTCAGTCAAGACAGACAGACAGTCAGTCAAGACAGACAGACAGTCAGTCAAGACAAACAGACAGTCAGTCAAGACAGACAGACAGTCAGTCAAGACAGACAGACAGTCAGTCAAGACAGACAGACAGTCAGTCAAGACAGACAGATAGAGAGACAGTCAGTAAAGACAGACAGTCACTCAAGACAGACAGACAGTCAGTAAAGACAGACAGACAGTCAGTCAAGACAGACAGACAGTCAGTCAAGACAGGCAGACAGTCAGTCAAGACAGACAGACAGTCAGTCAAGACAGACAGACAGTCAGTCAAGACAGACAGACAGTCAGTCAAGACAGACAGACAGTCAGTCAAGACAGACAGACAGTCAGTCAAGACAGACAGACAGTCAGTCAAGACAGACAGACAGTCAGTCAAGACAGACAGACAATAAGTCAAGACAGACAGACAGTAAGTCAAGACAAACAGACAGTTAGTCAAGACAGACTTACAGACAGTCAAGACAGACAGACAGTCAGTCAAGACAGACAGACAGTCACTCAAGACAGACAGAGAGTCATTCAAGACAGACAGACAGACAGTCAAGACAGATAGACATTCACTAAAGACAGACAGACAGTTAGTCAGGACAGACAGACAGTCAGTCAAGACAAACAGACAGTCAGTCAAGATAGACAGACAGTCAGACAGTCAAGACAGACTGACAGACCGACGGTCAGTCAAGACAGACCGACGGTCAGTCAAGGCAGCAAGACGGTCAGTCAAGGCAGACAGACATTCAGTAAAGACAGACAGACAGATAGTCAGTGAAGACAGAAAGACAGACAGAAAAAAGACAGACAGACAGTCAAGACAGACAGACAGACAGTCAGTCAAAACAGACAGACAGACAGTAAAGACAGACAGACAGTCAGTCAAGACAGAAAGACAGTTAGTCAGGACAGACAGACAGTCAGTCAAGACAAACAGACAGTCAGTCAAGATAGACAGACAGTCAGACAGTCAAGACAGACTGACAGACCGACGGCCAGTCAAGACAGACCGACGGTCAGTCAAGGCAGACAGACATTCAGTAAAGACAGACAGACAGATAGTCAGTGAAGACAGACAGACAGACAGACAAAAGACAGACAGACAGTCAAGACAGACAGACAGACAGTCAGTCAAGAGAGACAGACAGTCAGTCAGTCAAGACAGACAGTCAGTCAGTCAAGACAGATAGTCAGTCAGTCAAGACAGACAGTCAGTCAGTCAAGACAGACAGTCAGTCAGTCAAGACAGACAGTCAGTCAGTCAAGACAGACAGTCAGTCAGTCAAGACAGACAGTCAGTCAGTCAAGACAGACAGTCAGTCAGTCAAGACAGACAGTCAGTCAGTCAAGACAGACAGACAGACAGTCAGTCAAGACAGAGATACAGTCAGTCCTGATAGACAGTTAGTCAAGACAGACAGACAGACAGTAAGTCAAGACAGACAGACAGACAGTCAGTCAACACAGATAGACGGAGAGTTATTCAGTCAAGACAGATAGACAGTCAGTCAAGACAGAGAGACAGACAGACATAAAGTCAGTCAAGACAGACAGACAGACAGACATAAAGTCAGTCAAGACAGACAGACAGACAGGCAGACAGACAGTCAAGACAGACAGACAGACAGACAGTCAAGACAGACAGACAGTCAGTTAAGACAGACAGACAGTCAGTCAAGACAGACAGACAGTCAGTCAAGACAGACAGACAGACAATCAGTCAAGTCGTACAGACAGTTAGTCAAGACAGACAGATAGTCAGTCAAGACAGACAGACAGTCAGTCAAGACAGACACACAGTCAGTCAAGACAGAGAGACAGTCAGTCAAGACAGACAGACAGACAGTCAAGACAGACATACAGTCAGTCAAGACAGACAGACAGTCACTCAAGACAGACAGACAGTAAGTCAAGACAGACAGACAGACAGTCAAGACAGACAGACAGTCAGTCAAGACAGACACACAGTTAGTCAGGACAGACAGACAGTCACTCAAGACAGACAGACAGTCAGTCAGGACAGATAGACGGACATTTATTCAGTCAAGACAGATAGCCGGTCAGTCAAGACAGAGAGACAGACAGACAGAAAGTCAGTCAAGACAGACAAACAGACAGACAGACAGAGAGTCAGTCAAGACAGGCAGATAGACAGACAGACAGACAGACAGTCAGACATGACAGAAAGGCATTCAGTAAAGACAGACAGACAGATATTCAGTGATGACAGACAGACAGACATAAAGAAAGACAGACAGTCAGTCAAGACAGATAGACGGACAGTTATTCAGTCAAGACAGATAGACAGTAAGTCAAGACAGAGAGACAGACAGAAAGACAGAAAGTCAGTCATGACAGACAAACAGACAGACAGACAGACAGTCAGTTAAGACAGACAGACAGAAAGACAGACAGACAGACAGACAGACAGACAGACAGACAGACAGTCATGACAGACAGTCAGTCAGTCAAGACAGACAGTCAGTCAGTCAAGACAGACAGTCAGTCAGTCAAGACAGACAGTCAGTCAGTCAAGACAGACACACAGTCAGTCAGTCAAGACAGACAGACAGTCAGTCAAGACAGACAGACAGTCAGTAAAGACAGACAGACAGTCAGTCAAGACAGACAGACAGTCAATCAGTCAAGACAGACAGTAAGTCAGTCAAGACAGACAGTCAGTCAGTCAAGACAGACACACAGTCAGTCAAGACAGAGAGACAGAGAGACAGTCAGTAAAGACAGACAGACAGTCAGTGAAGACAGACAAATAGATAGTTAGTCAAGACAGAAAGACAGACAGTCAAGACAGACATACAGTCAGTCAAGACAAATAGACAGTCACTCAAGACAGACAGACAGTAAGTCAAGACAGACAGACAGACAGACAGTCAGTCAAGACAGACAGACAGTCACTCAAGACAGACAGACAGTCAGTCAAGACAGACGGACAGACAGTCAAGACAGACCGACAGATAATCAGTGAAGACAGACAGACAGACAGAAAGGGAGACAGACAGACAGTCAAGACAGACAGACAGACAGTCAAGACAGACAGACAGTCAGTGCAGACAGACAGACAGACAGTTAGTCAAGACAGACAGACAGACAGTCAAGACAGAAAGACAGTCAGTCAAGACAGACAGACAGTCACTCAAGACAGACAGACAGTCAGTCAAGACAGACAGACAGACAGAAAGAAAGACAGACAGACAGTCAAGACAGACAGACAGTCAGTAAAGACAGACAGACAGATAATCAGTGTTAGACAGACAGACAGACAGAAAGAAAGACAGAAAGACAGTCAAGATAGACAGACAGTCAGTCAAGACAGACAGACAGTCAGTCAAGACAGACAGACAGACAGACAGACAGTCAGTCAAGACGGACAGAAAGTTAGTCAAGACAGACAGACAGTCAGTCAGGACAGACAGACAGTCAGTCAAGACAGACAGACAGTCAGTCAAGACAGACAGACAGTCAGTCAAGACAGACAGACAGTCAGTCAAGACAGACAGACAGTCAGTCAAGACAGACAGACAGTCAGTCAAGACAGACAGACAGTCAGTCAAGACAGACAGACAGTCAGTCAAGACAAACAGACAGTCAGTCAAGACAGACAGACAGTCAGTCAAGACAGATAGACAGTCAGTCAAGACAGACAGACAGACAGACAGTCAGTAAAGACAGACAGACAGTCAGTCAAGACAGACAGACAGTCAGTCAAGACAGACAGACAGTCAGTCAAGACAGACAGACAGTCAGTCAAGACAGACAGACAGTCAGTCAAGACAGACAGACAGTCAGTCAAGACAGACAGACAGTCAGTCAAGACAGACAGACAGTCAGTCAAGACAAACAGACAGTCAGTCAAGACAGACAGACAGTCAGTCAAGACAGATAGACAGTCAGTCAAGACAGACAGACAGACAGACAGTCAGTAAAGACAGACAGACAGTCAGTCAAGACAGACAGACAGTCAGTCAAGACAGACAGACAGTCAGTCAAGACAGACAGACAGTCAGTCAAGACAGACAGACAGTCAGTCAAGACAGACAGACAGTCAGTCAAGACAGACAGACAGTCAGTCAAGACAGACAGACAGTCAGTCAAGACAGACAGACAGTCAGTCAAGACAGACAGACAGTCAGTCAAGACAGACAGACAGTCAGTCAAGACAGACAGACAGTAAGTCAAGACAGACTGACAGACAGTCAAGACAGACAGACAGTCAGTCAAGACAGACAGACAGTCACTCAAGACAGACAGACAGTCAGTCAAGACAGACAGACAGTCACTCAAGACAGACAGAGAGTCATTCAAGACAGACAGACAGACAGTCAAGACAGATAGACATTCAGTAAAGACAGACAGACAGATAATCAGTGAACAGACAGACAGACAGAAAGAAAGACAGACAGTCAGTCAGTCAAGACAGACAGACAGTCAGTCAGTCAAGACAGACAGACAGACAGTCAAGACAGACAGACAGTCAGTCAAGACAGACAGACAGTTAGTCAGGACAGACAGACAGTCAGTCAAGACAAACAGACAGTCAGTCAAGATAGACAGACAGTCAGTCAAGACACACAGACAGACAGACAGTCAGTCAAGACAGATAGACGGACAGTTATTCAGTCCAGACAGATAGCCAGTCAGTCAAGACAGAGAGACAGACAGACAGAAAGTCAGTCAAGACAGACAAACAGACAGACAGTCAG